>CM022300.1:503475379-503842809 GCA_011799875.1 Thinopyrum elongatum
ATCAATCTCATACATCACATATATAATTCATCACATCCTTTTGGCCATATCATATCACATCACATAGCATACCCTGCAAAAACAAGTTAGACGTCCTCTAATTGTTGTTGCATGTTTTACGTGGCTGCTATGGGTTTCTAGCAAGAACGTTTCTTACCTACGCAAAAGCCACAACGGTGATATGCCAATTGCTATTTACCCTTCATAAGGACCCTCTTCATCGAATCCGATCCGACTAAAGTGGGAGAGACAGACACCCGCTAGCTACCTTATGCAACAAGTGCATGTCAGTCGGTGGAACCTGTCTCATGTAAGCGTACGTGTAAGGTCGGTCCGGGCCACTTCATCCCACAATGCCACCGAATCAAGATAGGACTAGTAACGGTAAGCAAATTGAACAAATCATCGGCCACAACTACTTGTGTTCTACTCATGCATAGAATCTACGCATAGACCTAGCTCATGATGCCACTGTTGGGGAACGTAGTAATAATTCAAAAATTTCCTACGTGTCACCAAGATCAATCTAGGAGATGCTAGCAACAAGTTAGAGGGAGTGCATCTTCATACCCTTGAAGATCGCTAGGCGGAAGCGTTACAAGAACGCGGTTGATGGAGTCATACTCGCGGCGATTCAAATCGCGGAAGATCCGATTCAAGCGCCGAACGGATGGTGCCTCCGCGTTCAACACACATACAGCCCGGGGATGTCTCCTCCTTCTTGATCCAGCAAGGGAAGAGGAGAAGTTGAGGGAGAGCTCCGGCAGCACGACGGCGTGGTGGTGGAGCTTGCGGTTCTCCGGCAGAGCTTCGCCAAGCACTACGGAGGAGGAGGAGTTGGAGGGGGGAAGGGCTGCGCCAGGGGAAGGGTTGCAGTTCCCATGCACCTCCCCACTATATATAGGGGTGGAGGGGGCTGGTTTCTTGCCCTCCAAGTCCATTGGGGCGTTGGCAAAGGTGGGAGGAAAGAAATCCCATCCTTTCCCTTCCCCACCGATTGTTATCCCCCCTTTTTAGGGATCTTGATCTTATCCCTTCGGGATATGATATTATTCCTTCTAAGGGGGGATATTGGTGCGCCTTGACCAGGAGTGTGGGGCCTTGCCCCCACTACCCACGTTCATGTGGGTCCCCCCATGCAGGTGGGCCCCACTCTGGAACCTTCTAGAACCTTCCCGGTACAATACCGAAAAATCCCGAACATTTTCCGGTGGCCAAAATAGGACTTCCCATATATAAATCTTTACCTCCGGACCATTCCAGAACTCCTCGTGACGTCCGGGATCTCATCCGGGACTCCGAACAACTTTTCGTAACCACATACAATTTCCCATAACAACTCTAGTGTCACGGAACCTTAAGTGTGTAGACCCTACGGGTTCGGGAACCATGCAGACATGACCGAGACACCTCTCTGGCCAATAACCAATAGCGGGATCTGGATACCCATATTGGCTCCCACATGTTCCATGATGATCTCATTGGATGAACCACGATGTCGGGGATTCAATCAATCCCGTATACAATTCCCTTTGTCCATCGGTATGTTACTTGCCCGAGATTCGATCGTCGGTATCCCTATACCTTGTTCAATCTCGTTACTGGCAAGTCTCTTTACTCGTTCCGTAACACATGATCCCGTGACTAACTCCTTAGTCACATTTAGCTCATTATGATGATGTATTACCGAGTGGGCGCAAAGATACCTCTCCATCATACGGAGTGACAAATCCCAGTCTCGATTCGTGCCAACCCAACAGACACTTTCGGAGATACCTGTAGTGCACCTTTATGGTCACCCAGTTACGTTGTGACGTTTGATACACCCAAAGCATTCCTACGGTATCCGGGAGTTGCACAATCTCATGGTCTAAGGAAATGATACTTGACATTAGAAAAGCTCTAGCAAACGAACTACACGATCTTGTGCTATGCTTAGGATTGGGTCTTGTCCATCACATCATTCTCCTAATGATGTGATCCCGTTATCAACGACATCCAATGTCCATGGTCAGGAAACCACAACCATCTATTGATCAACGAGCTAGTTAACTAGAGGCTCACTAGGGACATGCTGTGGTCTATGTATTCACACATGTATTATGGTTTCTGGTTAATACAATTATAGCATGAACAATAGACAATTATCATGAACAAGGAAATATAATAATAACCATTTTATTATTGCCTCTAGGGCATATTTCCAATATAACACCCCCAGTGGTTAGCCACAGTAATCCCATTTTGATAATGCCAAGTCAGCATGATTAACAGTGCATGATCATCATTTGCATCATATTGTATTTCAACTCCTAACTCAGAATTCAAATTAAAATGAAAGTGAAATATAAAAGTGGTCCAACATAAAAACTAAATTGTTCATTAGATGGCAAATATTCCAGAGACCATTCTAAAATTGTAACCAACATTAATTAAATTAATTAGGTGACCCAAACATCTTTTAACAGTGACTGAAAATAATATTTACAAGCCTTTTAATTAATCTAAACCAAATATGAAATTATGTTTTGCCCATTATAGTTTTTGGTGGTAGGATATAATGTGCTGTGATTTGTGGGCCAGCTCTCATATTTTACAAAACTCATTTGGATGCCTAACTATTTGCGAAACAGAGAAAAGAATAAATAAAAAGAAAAAGAGAAAACAAAACAAATAAAAAAAGAAAAGAGAACCCCCCTTCCCCCCCTCGGCCCAGCCACATGCCAGGCCGGCCCATCCCCACTCCCTTAACCCCCTGGTGCCGAAACCCTAGCCACCGACACCCCCATTCCCCCCCCCACCCCCTCGCTCACTCCCTCTCCCCCCACCCCCGATCCAGATCGGGGCAACGGCGCCCCGATCCCGTCGCCCCGCTCCCGCGACGCCGCCGCCTCGCCCTCGTCGCCGACCGCCGTCGCCGCCCCGACCCCGACTTCCTCCCCGCGCCCACTGCCCCGTGCCCTACGCCCCGCAGTGAGCTCGCACCGCCTCTCTCTCCCTCGCCCCGCATGCGCACCCGCACGCCCGCACTCACCGCGGCCTTGCTCGCCGCATCGCCCGCCTGCGCTGACCGCGCTCGCGCTCTGCCTGCGGAGCCCGCGCTCCCGTGCAGCCCACCCCCGTGCCCCGCTCGCGCTCTCGTGCCTGGTCGTCGTGTTCCCTCCCCCCCCACGCAGCTCCGCCCGGCGCTCGCACCCGCCGTCGACCGCGTCCCCGCTGGCCAGCTTGCTCCTCCCCGTGGCCACGCCTCCGTCGCACGTCGCCGTCGCCGCTGCCTGCTTCTGCTCCTGCCTCTGCTGCGCGCGCACCTCGCCGGTCCCGGCCTCGCACCGCGGTGCCTCGCACCGAGCCGCTCCGCACCAGCCTCTGCTGCCGCGCGCCGGTGCCCCCGCGAGGCCACGGCCTCGCCTAGTCCCCCCTGGCCGTGCCCCGCCGCGCCCGTCGCCCGCTTCCGTGGCCTGGGCAACCGACGGGTGGGGCCCCGCGCCCAGTGCCTCTGCCAAATGGGCCCCTGCCCCTAGGGCCAATGACATGTGGGGCCTACCCCCAGAACGATTTAAGAAATAGAAAATAAAAATAAAATAAAAATAATTAATAATTAATAATTAATTAATTAGGTTAATTAACTCTGTTTAAGATTAATCTAATTTAATAAATTAGTTTAATTAAATGCTAATTAAATAATTAATCCTAATTAGCCTAACAGTCACTGACAGGTGGGACCCACGTGTCAGATGACTGCTGACGTCAGCATGATGTCATGCTGACGTCAGCATGATGTCATGCTGACGTCAGCAGACACTGTTTCGGATAATGTTAATTTAAATAATTAATTAAATTCCAGAAATTAATAAAAACTTTAGAAAATCATATATTTTAATCCGTAACTCCGATCGAAAAACTTTATACATGAAAATTGCTCAGAACGACGAGACGAATTCGAATACGCGCTCCGTTCGACCGTCACGCGTCCCTAACTATCCGAACATGCAACCGTCCCTCTCCGGTCATCTGTCTGACAAATGTCCGGAACCGGGAAAACATTCCCGGATGGATTCCTCCTTCCTCGGTGACGTGCAACCACACGTTAGAACACACCCGGCACTGCATATTATCATGCCGTACTTTGCGTTGCTCATGTTTGCTCTATATTTATACTGTTTCCTCCCCCTCTTCTGTCTCGATAGAGCCGGTACCGACGCAGCTCCGGAGTTCGACGACCCCTGAAGACCTTGCCCTTGCCGCCGAGCAACCAGGCAAGCCCCCCCCCCCTTGATCATCCCGATATCGCCCATTCTATTTTCTCATGCTTGCATTAGAATTGTTGCTGCTATTGCTTTACCAAATCTGATGCATAGCCTGTTTACTGTAGCCTGCTGTTGATAATTATCTGCATATCCTAAACTGCTTAGTATAGGCTGGGTAGAGACCTATCAGTGACCCCACTTATCCCGACTGCCGCGCTGGATCGTCAGAAGACCCGATCAACGGGAATTGAAGACCAGGCCCCGACACCGCACATCACCCCCCCCCTTAGTTGTAACGACACTGCAGCGTTACTATCGAGTGCCGAGGGTGAAACCTCTTGTAGCACTTCTGATGTTAACTCTGTAGAGTAGCTATTCGGTCGTGGTCATCGAGGGTGATTCCTCCTTCACCACTTCCGGTAACGACGCCGTCGTACAACACCTCAAGTGTGAACCCAGCGAGGGTGATTCCTCCAAGTTCACCTTGACGGATACATCGAGTAGGAATCAAACGAGGGTGATACCTCAGATTCCCCTGATGTTATGGACACACGGATACTTGGACTGTACTGTTGATTACTTGGAAAGGCGGGTCGGCCCTGAGGGGTACCCGCGTGCGCCTGAGAGGCGAGTGTTGTGAAGACGGGTGCCTGTGTGGTGCCCGAGTGGTGAATACGAGGCACGGCCGGGCATTCTTAACCCTTGCAGCAAGTCCTCGAGATGGGGCGACGGGGTCACATCTTTCGTGAGTCTCTGCTCGTTACCGCAAGCCCCTAGTCCTAACGATTTGGATATTTGATCCGAGCAGGCCTCTGGTCTGATAGCACTAACCATCACGTGGGCATAGTATGGGCGTTCTGCATCGTAGCATCAGCCGAAAGTTCTGTCAGACGTCCAGTTCAGCATTGTGGCACGGTCGGATCGTACCGACCCTCCGAGGCGGTGCTGGTATCCACCCTGCACACAACGACCCGGAGTGCACAGGGCGATGGCCCAAGACCCCTGAGTGCTTAGGATGTAGACCGGCGGGGACCTCTCTGCTGAGCTTTAGGTAGGGCTGCGGTGTATCGTTTGGCCGAGGCCGGGCATGACCCAGGAAAGTGTGTCCGGCCGGAGTTAATCGAGCGTGTTGGGTAAGTTGGTGCACCCCTGCAGGGAAGAACACTTCTATCGATAGCCGGTCCTACGGTAAAGGACACTCGAAGTTGTATCTTGATTGATACAATTTTAGAACTGGATACTTGGATACTGAGGCTCTGGGATTGCTTCTCGCAGGGAGTCGAGAAGGGATCTCCGGACGAGGTTGATGACCGTATGGCTCTGGGATTGCTTTCTCGCAGGGAGTCGAGAAAGGATCTCTGGGTGAGGTTGAGACTTAATGATACTGCTACATTATATTGTACTGTGCTACTCTCTTCTATTGCTGCAAGACCGCTGAAGATGCTAGTCTTCGATAGGACTAGGCCTTCTCTCTATTCTTGCATTTCTGCAGCCCAGTCCACATATACAGCCTCCCTTTGAAAATGTTGCATAGGTAGTGTAGATCCCTGCTTGCTGAGTACTTCTGAGTACTCACGGTTGCTTTGTTTTCCTTTTTCTCCCCATATCAGTTTAACGTGACCAGAGGACGGAGCCCCCTGAGACAGATGCCCCGACGATCGCTACTACTACTACCCAGAGGATGGATACTGCTACGAGTTGACTGACGACCAGGAGTAGGATCGGAGGGTCCCAGGCAGGAGGCCTACGCCTTTCGATCGTAGTGTTTTATTTTGCCCCGCCTTTCTAAAGGCCTTTCTGTTTCTATTTCATATCTGTACTCAGATATCTGATGCTTCCACTGACGCTTGTTCGCAAGCTTATGTATTCGAGCCCTCGAGGCCCCTGGCTTGTAATATAAAGCTTGTATGACTTTATTTATGTTTTAGCGTTGTGTTGTGATATCTTCCCGTGAGTCCTTAGGCTTGATCGTGTGCATTTGCGTGTATGATTAGTGCACGATTGAGCCGGGGGCGTCACAAGTTGGTATCAGAGCCGACTGACTGTAGGAACCCCCTCTTTTCCAACTCCTTGGCCGAAGTTGAGTCTAGTAACCGAAAACTGTTTTACTAACTTGGCTGTGTGGCTTACGGGCCCACGTCGCCAATTGGGTGGTATTAGGATCTTTTACTCCTCGACCTTTATTCTGGGACTCTGATCTCTCTCCTATTCGGGTTAAAATTTTACTAACTCCAACATTAGGTTCTCGTGATCACATCCACCCGGAGTTCTGAAAATATCCCCCCTTCCTTCAAGATTGTGGGCCAGGTTCTGCTTACATGATCCTTTTATCGAGGGCACCCTGTGTTTCACTTGCAGATTCCTCGCTCCAATAGTTTTCTCCGACGTTGATGTAGCCTTTGCTATGTCTCGTTGTGTACTTCCTTACCGCGTGCCTGCGCGCCGCCTAGAATGTCTAGCTTCTAAATTTGCGCCGTTGTGCTGTCCGCATGTACCCGACTCTGTGCATGGATTGGTATGTCTTTCAACGACTACTATTTTACATCTAATGCCCTTCCTGTTCATCTCTCGTGTTACGTCCTGAATAACTCCTTACACATGCAGTCTTTCTTGCTAAACTGCCCCTGTTGATTTGGCAGGATGGCTGACGATCCACCACCTCCACCCTATATCACCGCAATGATGCAACAGTTTGAACTCAACTGTCAGCAGTTTGAGCTCAACCATCAGTTTATGACCGGAGTATTGGCTCAATTCCCAACTCAGAATGCTCAGCAACAGAATGCTCCAATAACTTTGCCGGAATTCATGCGCCTCAATCCGTCCACTTTTCGCAGCTCGACTTATCCAATGGATGTTGATGATTGGCTCCGTGACATTGCCTTCCAGATGATGTCGGCCAATGTTATCCCTGACAGTTACGTCACCTATGCGACGTATCACCTGAGGGGATCAGCGGCTCAATGGTGGGAAAGCCACAAGGCTATGTTGCCTGCGGAGACTGTAACCACTTGGCAGGAATTCCAGTCAGCTTTTCGTGCACGTTACATTCCTCAAGGTCTGATGGACCAGAAGAAGCAGGAGTTTCGCAAACTCTCACAAGGCAAAATGACTGTGGATGAATATCAGAGGAAATTCCTTGAATTATCCCGCTATGCTGCGGATGACGTCGACACTGACACTCGCAAGCAGGAGAAATTCCGTTGAGGAATATGTACTGATATAAAACTTGCACTTGCTGTCCATGATTGCACGGAGTTCGCAACGCTTGTCAGCAAATCTTTCCAAATTGAAACAGCTCTGACTGAGTACCAGGAGTCGCTCAAGCGCACTCATGGAGCTGGCTCATCCTCGGGTCAGCCTGTTCAGAAATGTCGAGTCTGGATCCCACACAATGTTCATCACCGACCTCCTCCAACACCAAGACCGTCTTATGTTGCACCTCGTCTGCCTTCACCGCCGAGACAGCTTACGGTTCATGATGGACCGCCTAATGCTATGGATTCTCATCAAGTTGCGCCACGTCCTCCTAATGGTCGTAAGAAGGGTTGTCGAAACCGCCGATTCAGAAACCGTAATACCATACCGTCTGCTGTTGTACTTGGCTATGCCAATCACGTTAATGCTGAAAGGCTCAGAAGGAACCGACTATCATGCTGGGAACACTCCCTGTGAATTCAGTACCAGCCTCTGTTCTCTTCGATTCAGGAGCATCGCATGCTTTTGTGTCCCAACAATTTGCTCAGTCACATGAGTTATACTTGGAAGAATTACCCACTCCTCTAATGGTTCAGTCCCCGAGATCCAAGTGGCAAACCACAATGCTAAGCCCTCACAACCACATCGAGATTGGAGGTCTACTTTTTCCGGTTTCTCTCATTGTACTTGGACCTTCCGACATAGACATTATTCTCGGTATGGACTGGTTGACAACCCATAATGCTTTGATTGACTGTGCTACTAAGACAGTCCAGCTCACACACCCTTCTGGCCAGATAGTCAAATACTCAGCCCGAATAGCTCAAGATGCTGAGAGCCAGATATATGTTCTTAATGCATTGAACGCTTCACCTCTTGAAGGCATCGAGAACGTTCCAGTTGTTCGTGATTTTCAAGATGTATTTCCAGAAGAACTTCCAGGGATACCCCCTGCTAGAGCTCTTGAGTTCGTCATCGACTAGAAGCCTGGCACAACACCTATTGCGAAGCGTCCTTATAAGATGCCTCCGCATCATCTTCTTGAACTTAAGGAGGAAATCGACACGTCACTTAAGAAAGGTTTCATCCGCCCCAGTTCCTCTGCTTGGGGAGCACCTTCACTCTTCGTTAAGAAGAAGGATGGAACTAACCGATTGGTTCAGGATTACCGACCTATCAACCAAGCAACAATTCAGAACAAATATCCGCTTCCCCGGATCAATGATTTGTATGATCAACTTGCCGGTTCCTCAGTATTCTCTAAGCTTGATTTGAGATTGGGATACCATCAAATCCATGTTCGTGAAGAGGATATTCCGAAGACTGCATTTGTTACTCGTTATGGCTCCTACGAGTACACCGTCATGTCATTTGGCCTAACAAATGCTCCAGCCACATTCTCCCGTCTGATGAATTACATCTTCATGGATTACCTCGACAAGTTCGTCGTGGTTTATCTAGATGATTTTCTGGTCTATTCGAAGAATAAGGAAGAACATGCCGAACACCTCCGTCTTGTACTGGAAAGACTCCGAGAACACCAGTTGTATGCCAAATACTCCAAACGCGAGTTCTGGTTATCTGAAGTAACCTACCTTGGTCATGTGATTTCAAAACATGGAATTGCCGTTAACCCAGAACGAGTTCAGGCTATTCTAGACTGGACTCCTCCGAAGAACGTCAAGCAAGTGAGAAGTTTTCTCGGCCTTGCAAGTTATTGCCGTCGTTTTGTCAAGAACTTTTCTAAGATTGCTAAGCCCCTGACTGATCTGCTTCACAGAGGCGTTAAGTTTGAATGGACAGAAAAATGTCAGGAAAGTTTTCAAACACTCAAAGACAAGCTGACATCTGCCCCAGTACTTGCTCCTCCAGATTCCTGCAAAGACTTCGTGATTTATTGTGACGCATCCCGTGAAGGATTAGGCTGTATCCTAATGCAAGAGCGTAAAGTGATTGCTTATGGCTCTCGTCAGTTGTGCCCACATGAAGAGAATTATCTGGTACATGATCTAGAACTAGCTGCTGTCATGTATGCACTGCAGTTGTGGTGACATTACCTTCTCGGTAATCGTTGCGAGATCTACATGGATCATAAAAGTCTGAAGTACTTGTTCACTCAACCATCCCTAAACCTCCGTCAGCAAAGATGGATGGAGGCCATTGCGGACTATGATTTGGGTATATCCTATACCCCTGGCAAGGCTAACGTGATGGCTGATGCCTTAAGCTGCAAATCCTATTGCGACAACCTCATGGTTAGGCGAGCTCAACCTCGTCTTTTTGAACAACTGTGCAAGCTGAATCTCCGTATTGTCCCACAGGGCTCTCTTAATAACCTTGTGATACAGCCAAATCTTGAGAAAGCTGTTAAGAATGCGCAAGCTAAAGATGCTGAAATTGATCTGATGAAGAAAGATCTTCACCTTCAAAAGTACAGGGATTTCTCGCTGTCTGAAGATGGAACCTTGTATTTCAGAAACCGCATTGTCGTACCTCGCTTCGAGCTTATGACTGACAAAGTCATGAAGGAGGCACATGATACCCCGTTGTCTATTCATCCAGGTAGCACCAAGATGTATCGTGATCTCCGTCAAAGGTACTGGTGGTCTAGAATGAAGCAAGACATTGCTCGTTATGTTGCTGAATGTGATGTGTGTCATCGCGTTAAAGCAGAACATCAGAAACCAGCTGGAATTCTGCAACCACTTCCTATTCCTCTATGGAAATGGGACAAGGTTCAAATGGATTTCATTACAGGACTCCCCAGGTCACAGAAGGGTCACGATGCTATTCTTGTCGTCGTCGACCAACTCTCTAAAGTTGCACACTTTCTGCCTGTCAAGGAGACGATCACTGCTAGTCAGTTAGCAGAGTTGTATATCTCCAGAATTGTATCACTCCACGGTATTCCGAAGGAGATCAGTTCGGACCGTGGCGGTCTTTTCACTTCCAAATTCTGGGAAAGTTTCCAAACAGCTATGGGAACTCATATTACCTAGAGTTCAGCTTATCACCCCCAATCCCAAGGCCAAGTCGAACGAGTCAATCAAGTGCTTGAAGACATGCTTCGGGCTTGTGTTATTTCTTTCGGCAAGAAGTGGGAAGAATCTCTTCCTTATGCGGAATTCTCTTATAACAACAGCTATCAAGCCAGTTTGAAAATTGCCCCCTTCGAAGTACTCTGGACGTAAGTGTCGAACCCCTCTGAATTGGTCAGAAACTGGGGAACGACCGCTCGTGGGTCCGGATATTATTCAACACGCCAAAGAACAAGTCCGTATCGTTCGTGAAAACCTCAAGGCGGCTCAGGACCGCCAGAAGAGCAACTATGATCGCAAACGATGGGGTTTGACTTATCAACCTGGTGATCAAGCTTATCTGCGTGTCACTCCTATGAAAGGCACTCACCGTTTTGCAATCAAGGGCAAGTTAGCTCCACGCTACATTGGTCCTTTCCGCATTGTTGCTAGACGTGGTCAGGTGGCAAATAAATTGGAGTTGCCGCCGCAATTGTCTCATATCCACGACGTCTTCCATGTGTCGCAACTTCGTAAATGCTTCAAAGAATCTCCGCACCGAGCAGTGGATCACGAGGTGCTCGAATTGCAAGATGATCTATCTTATAAGGAGCATCCGATCCGCATTCTCGATGAAGCTGAACGTCGGACCCGTCAGAAGGTTACCAAGTTCCTCAAAGTGCAGTGGTCAAATCATACTGAAGATGAAGCCACTTGGGAACACGAGGATAATCTTCGTGTGGAATACCCCGAACTTTTTCCTTCTACCTCTTAATTCTCGGGACGAGAATTCTTGTTAGTAGAGGAGATTTGTAACACCCCCAGTGGTTAGCCACAGTAATCCCATTTTGATAATGCCAAGTCAGCATGATTAACAGTGCATGATCATCATTTGCATCATATTGCATTTCAACTCCTAACTCAGAATTCAAATTAAAATGAAAGTGAAATATAAAAGTGGTCCAACATAAAAACTAAATTGTTCATTAGATGGCAAATATTCCAGAGACCATTCTAAAATTGTAACCAACATTAATTAAATTAATTAGGTGACCCAAACCTCTTTTAACAGTGACTGAAAATAATATTTACAAGCCTTTTAATTAATCTAAACCAAATATGAAATTATGTTTTGCCCATTATAGTTTTTGGTGGTAGGATATAATGTGCTGTGATTTGTGGGCCAGCTCTCATATTTTACAAAACTCATTTGGATGCCTAACTATTTGCGAAACAGAGAAAAGAATAAATAAAAAGAAAAAGAGAAAACAAAACAAATAAAAATAAAAAGAAAGAGAAAACACCCCCCCCCCTTCCCCCCCTCGGCCAGCACATGCCAGGCCGGCCCATCCCCACTCCCTTAACCCCCTGTGTGCGAAACCCTAGCCACCGACACCCCCATTCCCCCACCCCACCCCCTCGCTCACTCCCTCTCCCCCCCACCCCGATCCAGATCGGGGCAACGGCGCCCGACCCCGTCGCCCCGCGCCCGCGACGCCGCCGCTCGCCCTCGTCGCCGACCGCCGTCGCCGCCCCCGACCCGACTTCCTCCCCGCGCCCACTACCCCGTGCCCTACGCCCCGCAGTGAGCTCGCACCGCCTCTCTCTCCTCGCCCCGCATGCGCACCCGCACGCCCGCGCTCCACCGCGGCCTCGCTCGCCGCATCGCCCGCCTGCGCTGACCGCGCTCGCGCTCTGCCTGCGGAGCCGCGCTCCCGTGCAGCCCACCCCCGTGCGCCGCTCGGCTCTCGTGCCGGTCGCCGTGTTCCCCCCCCCCCCCCACGCAGCTCCGCCCGGCGCTCGCACCCGCCGTGCGCGTCACCGCTGGCTGCTTGCTCCTCCCCGTGGCGCGCCTCATTCACACGTCACCGTCGCCGCTGCCTGCTTCTGCTCCTGCCTCTGCTGCGCGCGCACCTCGCCGGTCCCGGCCTCGCACCGCGGTGCCTCGCACCGAGCCGCTCCGCACCAGCCTCTGCTGCCGCGCGCCGGCGCCCCCGCGAGGCCACGGCCTCGCCTAGTCCCCCCTGGCCGCGCCCCGCCGCGCCCGTCGCCCGCGTCCGTGGCCTGGGCCACCGACGGGTGGGGCCCCGCGCCCAGTGCCTCTGCCAAATGGGTCCCTGCCCCTAGGGCCAATGACATGTGGGGCCTACCCCAGAACGATTTAAGAAATAGAAAATAAAAATAAAATAAAAATAATTAAAATTAATAATTAATTAATTAGTTAATTAATTAGGTTAATTAACTCTGTTTAAGATTAATCTAATTTAATAAATTAGTTTAATTAAATGCTAATTAAATAATTAATCCTAATTAGCCTAACAGTCACTGACATGTGGGACCCACGTGTCAGATGACTGCTGACGTCAGCATGATGTCATGCTGACGTCAGCAGACACTGTTTCGGATAATGTTAATTTAAATAATTAATTAAATTCCAGAAATTAATAAAAACTTTAGAAAATCATATCTTTTAATCTGTAACTCCGATCAAAAAACTTTATACATGAAAATTGCTCAGAACAACGAGACGAATTCGAATACGCGCTCCGTTCGTCCGTCACGTGTCCCTAACTATCCGAACATGCAACCGTCCCTCTCCGGTCATCTGTCTGACAAATGTCCGGAACGGGGAAAACATTCCCGGATGGATTCCTCCTTCCTCGGTGACGTGCAACCACACGTTAGAACACACCCGGCACTGCATATTATCATGCCGTACTTTGCGTTGCTCATGTTTGCTCTATATTTATACTGTTTCCTCCCCCTCTTCTCTCTCGATAGAGCCGGTACCGACGCAGCTCCGAAGTTCGACGACCCCTGAAGACCTTGCCCTTGCCGCCGAGCAACCAGGCAAGCCCCCCCCCTTGATCATCCCGATATCGCCCATTCTATTTTCTCATGCTTGCATTAGAATTGCTGCTGCTATTGCTTTACCTAATCTGATGCATAGCCTGTTTACTGTAGCCTGCTGTTGATAATTACCTGCATATCCTAAACTGCTTAGTATAGGCTGGGTAGAGACCTATCAGTGACCCCACTTATCCCGACTGCCGCGCTGGATCGTCAGAAGACCCGATCAACGGGAATTGAAGACCAGGCCCCGACACCACACATCACCCCCCCTTAGTTGTAACGACACTGCAGCGTTACTATCGAGTGCCGAGGGTGAAACCTCTTGTAGCACTTCTGATGTTAACTCTGTAGAGTAGCTATTCGGTCGTGGTCATCGAGGGTGATTCCTCCTTCACCACTTCCGGTAACGACGCCGTCGTACAACACCTCAAGTGTGAACCCAGCGAGGGTGATTCCTCCAAGTTCACCTTGACGGATACATCGAGTAGGAATCAAACGAGGGTGATACCTCAGATTCCCCTGATGTTATGGACACACGGATACTTGGACTGTACTGTTGATTACTTGGAAAGGCGGGTCGGCCCTGAGGGGTACCCGCGTGCGCCTGAGAGGCGAGTGTTGTGAAGACGGGTGCTTGTGTGGTGCCCGAGTGGTGAATACGAGGCGCGGCCGGGCATTCTTAACCCTTGCAGCAAGTACTCGAGACGGGGCGACGGGATCACATCTTTCGTGAGTCTCTGCTCGTTACCGCAAGCCCCTAGTCCTAACGATTTGGATATTTGATCCGAGCAGGCCTCTGGTCTGATAGCACTAACCATCACGTGGGCATAGTATGGGCGTTCTGCATCGTAGCATCAGCCGAAAGTTCTGTCAGACGTCCAGTTCAGCATTGTGGCATGGTCCACATCGTACCGACCCTCCGAGGCGGTGCTGGTATCCACCCTGCACACAACGACCCGGAGTGCACAGGGCGATGGCCCAAGACCCCTGAGTGCTTAGGATGTAAACTGGCGGGGACCTCTCTGCTGAGCTTTAGGTAGGGCAGCGGTGTATCGTTTGGCCGAGGCCGGGCATGACCCAGGAAAGTGTGTCCGGCCGGAGTTAATCGAGCGTGTTGGGTAAGTTGGTGCACCCCTGCAGGGAAGAACACTTCTATCGATAGCCGGTCCTACGGTAAAGGACACTCGGAGTTGTATCTTGATTGATACAATTTTAGAACTGGATACTTGGATACTGAGGCTCTGGGATTGCTTCTCGCAGGGAGTCGAGAAGGGATCTCCGGACGAGGTTGATGACCGTATGGCTCTGGGATTGCTTTCTCGCAGGGAGTCGAGAAAGGATCTCTGGGTGAGGTTGAGACTTAATGATACTGCTACATTATATTGTAATGTGCTACTCTCTTCTATTACTGCAAGACCGCTGAAGATGCTAGTCTTCGATAGGACTAGGCCTTCTCTCTATTCTTGCATTTCTGCAGCCCAGTCCACATATACAGCCTCCCTTTGAAAATGTTGCATATGTAGTGTAGATCCTTGCTTGCTGAGTACTTCTGAGTACTCACGGTTGCTTTGTTTTCCTTTTTCTCCCCATATCAGTTTGACGTGACCAGAGGACAGAGCCCCCTGAGACAGATGCCCCGACGATCGCTACTACTACTACCCAGAGGATGGATACTGCTACGAGTTGACTGACGACCAGGAGTAGGATCGGAGGGTCCCAGGCAGGAGGCCTACGCCTTTCGATCGTAGTGTTTTATTTTGCCCCGCCTTTCTAAAGGCCTTTCTGTTTCTATTTCATATCTGTACTCAGATATCTGATGCTTCCGCTGACGCTTGTTCGCAAGCTTATGTATCCGAGCCCTCGAGGCCCCTGGCTTGTAATATAAAGCTTGTATGACTTTATTTATGTTTTAGAGTTGTGTTGTGATATCTTCCCGTGAGTCCTTAGGCTTGATTGTGTGCATTTGCGTGTATGATTAGTGCACGATTGAGCCGGGGGCGTCACATCCAACATGAATAACATTTAATTTCTTATCGACTCTTTGTCCTAGAACAACACCAACAGCATAATCACTAGCATCACACATAATTTCAAAAGGCAAGTTCCAATCAGGTGGTTGAACAATAGGTGCAGAAATCAAGGCTTTCTCGAGTGTTTCAAAGGCTTCTACACAATCATCATCAAAAACAAATGGAACATCCTTTTGTAAAATATTTGTAAGAGGCCTAGAAATTTTAGAGAAGTCTTTAATAAACCTCCTATAGAAATCAGCATGACCAAGGAAACTACAAATACCTTTGATATCTTTAGGGCATGGCATTTTCTCAATTGCATCAACTTTAGCTTTATCCACCTCAATACCTCGTTCAGAAATTTTATGTCCCAAGACAATACCTTCATTAACCATAAAGTGGCACTTCTCACAATTAGCAGGTGCATTGGGATGAGATTAGTTTGCTCACATCTCTGCAAAACTCGATCAAGGTTGCTCAAGCAATCATCAAAAGAAGTTCCGTAAATGGAGAAATCATCCATGAAAACCTCAACAATCTTTTCGCAAAAATCAGAGAATATAGCAGTCATACATCTTTGAAAAGTAGCAGGTGCATTGCATAAACCAAAAGGCATACGTCTATAAGCATAAGTTCCAAAAGGGCAAGTAAAGGTGGTTTTCTCTTGATCAGGTTGTGAGACAGGTATTTGAGAAAAACCGGAATATCCATCAAGAAAGCAAAAATGTGTGTGCTTTGATAGCCTTTCTAACATTTGATCAATAAAAGGCAGAGGGTAATGATCTTTTCTAGTAACTTTATTTAGTTTTCTAAAAACAATTACCATTCTGTAGCCAGTGACAATTCTTTGTGGAATAAGTTCATTCTTATCATTAGGAACAATGGTAATACCTCCTTTTTTAGGGACACAATGAACGGGACTTACCCATCTACTATCAACATGGGATAGATTGTACCTGCTTCCAGAAGCTTCAGTATTTCTGTTCTTACGACTTCTTTCAATTTAGGATTTAAACATCGTTGGTGATCAACAACGGGTTTAGCATCAGGCTCCATATTAATTTTATGCTGACAGAGAGTGGGACTAATGCCCTTTAAATCATCAAGAGTATATCCAATGGCAACTTGGTGCTTCTTCAGAACCTTCAATAATCTTACTTCTTCATGTTCTGAAAGGTTAGCACTAATAATAACAGGATAAATCTTTTTCTCATCAAGATAAGCATATTTCAAAGTGTCTGGCAATTGTTTTAATTCAAACACAGGATCACCTTTAGGTGGAGGAGGACCTCCTAGAGTTTTAATAGGCAAATTGTGTTTAAGCAGAGGACGTTGTTCAAAGAAAATCTTATCTATTTCATTTCTTTTATGCAGATGCATATCATTTTCATGGTCTAGCAAATATTGTTCAAGTGGATCGGTAGGAGGCACAGCAATAGAAGCAAGACAAATTATTTCATACTTACTAGACAATTCTTCCTTATGATGTTTTCTACTAAACTTGGAAAAATTAAACTCATGAGACTCATTACCAAAACTAACACCGACGGTTTGTTTCTCACAATCTATTTTAGCATTGACGGTGTTCAAGAAAGGTCTACCAAAGATATGGGACAAAAGTCATCTTGTGGGGAACCAAGAACAAGAAAATCAGTCGGGTATTTTATTTTCCCACACAAGACTTCAACATCTCTAACAATCCCAAGTGGTGTGATGGTGTCCCTATTAGCAAGTTTAATAGTAACATCTATGTCTTCTATTTCAGCGGGTGCTATATCATTCATAATTTCTTGATATAAGGTAAAAGGAATGGCACTCTGATGTCTACTACGCAACTTTATTCTTGTAGATTCGTGTTGGGCCTCCAAGCGCAGAGTTTTGTAGGAGAGTAGCAATTTTCCCTCAAGTGGATGACCTAAGGTTTATCAATCCGTGGGAGGCGTAGGATGAAGATGGTCTCTCTCAAACAACCCTGCAACCAAATACAAGAAATCTCTTGTGTCCCCAATACACCCAATACAATGGCAAATTGTATAGGTGCACTAGTTCGGCGAAGAGATGGTGATAAAAGTGTAATATGGATGGTAGAAATATATTTTTATAATCTGAATAAATAAAAACAGCAAGGTAGCAAGTGACAAAAGTGAGCACAAACGGTATTGCAATGCTTGAAAACAAGGCCTAGGGTCCGTACTTTCGCTAGTGCAATCTCTCAACAATGCTAATATAATTGGATCATATAACCATCCCTCAATGTGCAATGAAGAATCACTCCAAAGTTCCTATCTAGCGGAGAACATAAGAATAAATTGTTTGTAGGGTACGAAACCACCTCAAAGCTATTCTTTCCGATCAATCTATCCAAGAGTTCGTACTAAAATAACACCAAATCAAATTCAGATTCGTAATGCTCAATCCAACACAAAGAACCTCAAAGAGTGCCCCAAGATTTCTACCGGAGAAACAAAGACAAGAACGTGCATCAACCCCTATGCCTAGATTACCTCAATGTCACCTCGGGAATCCGCGAGTTGAGTGCCAAAACATATATCAAGTGAATCAATATAATACCCCATTGTCACCACGGGTATTCATATGCAAAACATATATCAAGTGCTCTCAAGTCCATAAAAGTATTGAATCCGATAAAACGAAATCTCAAAGGGAAAACTCAATTCATCACAACAAGATAGAGAGGGGAAAACACCATATGATCCAACTATATTAACAAAGCCCGCGATACATCAAGATCTTGCCATCTCAAGAACACGGGAGAGAGAGAGAGAGAGAGAGAGATTAAACACATAGCTACTGGTACAAACCCTCAACCCTGAGGGTGGACTACTCCCTCCTCATCATGGTGGCCGCCGGGATGATGAAGATGGCCAGCGGTGATACCCCCTCCGGCAGGGTGCCGGAACGGGGTCTAGATTGGTTTTTCATGGCTACAGAGGCTTGCGGCGGCGGAACTTCTGATCTAGGGTCTCCCCGAGGGTTTTTGGAATATTTTGCAATTTATAGGGCGAAAAGGCGGTGCGGGAGGCCACCGAGGTGGGCACAACCCACCGGGGCGCGCCTGGGCCCCCAGGCGCGCCCTGGTGGGTTGTGCCCACCTCGGGGCACCCCCCCAGGTGCTGCTCTAGCCCATTGGATGTCTTCTGGTCCATAAAAAATCCACAAAAAGTTTCACTGCATTTGGACTCCGTTTGGTATTGCTGCGATGTAAAAAACAAGCAAAAAACAGCAACTGGCACTGGGCACTATGTCAATAACTTAGTCCCAAAAAATGATATAAAGTTGCTATAAAATGATTGTAAAACATCCAAGAATGATAATATAGAAGCATGAATACTTCATAAATTATAGATACGTTGGAGACGTATCACACTCACGCTAGCACCTATGTCGCATAAACCATGATAACAGTGATCTCCTATTTTAACTGAGACAACAGGCATGCCAACAACGGGTCTATGTTTATCTTTTTCATCGGGTTTGGCAATTCTAGCAGCTTTATCATAGAAGTAAATAACATGCCCATCTATATTTTCAACCAAGAGATCTTTAACCATAGCAACACTAGGTTCTACTTTGATTTGTTCAGCGGGTTTGGAAGTTCTAATATAACTTTAGCTGACCACAGTTGAGACTTTAGCATGTTCCTTTATCCTAACAGGGAAAGGTGGTTTTTCAATATAAGCAGTAGGCACAACTGGGTCAACATTGTAAATAATAGTTTCATCTTTAGCTACTACCGGTTCTTTAGTTTCTTCTTTGATAAGCGGGTGATATTTAAACCACTTCTCCTTAGGGAGGTCAACATGAGTAGCAAATGATTCACAAAAGGAGGCTACTATCTCAGAGTCAAGTCCATATTTAGTGCTAAACTTTTGAAAAGCATCGGTATTCATAAAAGATTTAACACAATCATACTTGAGCTTAATACCTGACTCTTTACCTTCGTCGAGTTCCCAATATTCAGAGTTGCGTTTAATTCTTTCTAAAAGATCCCACCAGAAATCAATAGTCTTCTTCATAAAGGAACCAGTACAAGAAGTATCAAGCATGGATCGATCATCATGAGAAAGCCGAGCATAAAAATTCTGAATAATAATTTCTCTTGGGAGCTCATGATTGGGGCATGAATATAACATTGACTTAAGCCTCCCCCAAGCTAGAGCGATACTTTCTCCTTCACGACGCCAAAAATTATATATGTAATTTCGATCACGGTAAACTAGATGCATAGGATAATTTTTTTGGTGAAATTCCAATTTCAATCGATTCCAATTCCAAGACCCAATATCATCGCATAGCCTATACCATGCCAATGCTTTTACCTTCAAAGATAAAGGGAAAACCTTCTTCTTAGCTTCATCTCTGGGTAAACCTGCAAGCTTAAATAATCCACAAATTTCATCCACATATATCAAGTGCATATCAGGATGTTCGGTTCCATCTCCTGCATAAGGATTAGCTAGCAGTTGTTCTATCATACCCGAAGGAATTTCATAACCAATATTTTCAGTAGGTGCAGTAGGTTGAGGGGTAACTAATTGTGGTTCCGGTCGAGGTAAAGATACCCGAACAAACCCCTCAAAGGATTGTTCTCCATAGTAGCAAGTGACAATAAATTTCAGCACGTAGTAATAATTTTTCCTTACTGATTTCCACTTACCAAGAGCGCTTCACTCCCCGGAAATGGTGCCAGAAAAGAGGCTTGATGACCCACACGTATAGGGGATCAATTGTAGTCCTTTCGATAAGTAAGAGTGTCGAACCCAACGAGGAGCAGAAGGAAATGACAAGCGGTTTTCAGCAAGGTAATGTCTGCAAGCACTGAAATTATAAGTAACGAGTAGTTTGGTAGCAAGATAATTTGTAACGAGCAAGTAACGGTAATGGTAACAAAAGTGCAGCAAGGTAGCCCAATACTTTTGAGGCAAAGGACAGGCCAAAACGATCTCTTATGATAAGCAAAGCGTTCTTGAGGGTACACGGGAATTTCATCTAGTCACTTTCATCATGTTGGTTTGATTTGTGTTCGCTACTTTGATAATTTGATATGTGGGTGGACTGGTGCTTAGGTGTTGTTCTTACTTGAACAAACCTCCTACTTATGATTAACCCCCTCGCAAGCATCTGCAACTACGAGAAAAGTATTAAGAATAAATCTAACCATAGCATTAAACTTTTGGATCCAAATCAGTCCCTTATGGAATAGCGCATAAACTAGGGTTTAAGCTTCTCTCACTCTCACAACCCATCATCTAATAACTACTCCACAATGTATTCCCTTAGGCCCTAATAAGGTGAAGTGCCATGTAGTCGACGTTCACATGACACCACTAAGGGAATCACAACATACATATCATCAAAATATCGAACACATATCAAGTTCACATGATTACTTGCAACAAGATTTCTCCCGTGACCTCAAGAACAAAAGTAACTACTCACTAATGATAATCATGCTCAAGATCAGAGGGGTATTAAATAGCATAATGGATCTGAACATATAATCTTCCACCAAATAAACCATATAGTAATCAACTACAAGATGTAATCAACACTACTAGTCACCCACAAGTACCAATCTATAGTTCCGGTACAGAGATTGAACACAAGAGATGAACTAGGGTTTAAGAGGAGATGGTGCTGTTGAAGATGTTGATGGAGATTGTCCTCCCCAAGATGGGAGAGTTGTTGGTGATGATGATGACGATGATTTCCCCCTCCGGGAGGGAAGTTCCCCCGACGGAATCGCTCCGCCGGAGGGCAAAAGTGCTCCTGCCCAAGTTCCGCCTCGAGACGGTGGTGCTTCGTCCCGAAAGTCCTCCCCTTATTTTTTTTCTAGGTCAAAATAACTTATATACCAGAAGAGGGGCACCGGAGGTGGGCCGAGGAGGGCACAACCCACCAGGGCGCGCCTGGGCTCCCTGGCGTGCCAGGTGGGTTGTGCCCACCTGGTGGGCCCCCTCTGGTACTTAGTTGCTCCAATAATTCTTATATATTCCATAAAAATTCCTCGTGAAGTTTCAGCTCATTTGGATTTGTGCAGAATAGGTAGCCTGACGTAGCTTTTTTAGGTCCAGATTTCTAGCTGCCGGAATTCTCCCTCTTTGTGTGACCTTGCATATTATGAGAGAAAAGGCACTAGAATTACTCCAAAAAGCATTATTATGCGTAAAAACATCATGAATAACAGTAGGAAAACATGATGCAAAATGGATGTATCAGTATGTCCCTGCTCATGACTCCCCAGGGCAGCCTGCTTCTCATTACCCTTGCCATTGTTCCTGATCCCCAAGAAATCCTGCTTGAAGCGACGATGACAACGGGAGGCAAGGTGACCATCGAGCCCACACAGCTGGCAGGGGACCTGAGCACCACATGAAGGGCAGCAGGCACAGACTCGACCTCCCGTGGAGGTAGTAGTGTTCTGCGAATTAGGCACGGTCGGCGGAGGTTTTCCACCAGTTGGTGGCTTGTAGGGCTTGCCCTTCCCATGCGTTGCAGCGTTGGCGGAAGGGAAACTCGACGTAGAGCGGCAAGCCTGGATGCGTTGTTCCGTGGCAAGAAGGCGTGCATACAACTCACACGGCTAGATGGGAGTGTCACGACCATTGATATTCTCCACCAAGTTGTCATAGTCGTCACCCAGTCCATTGAGCACATAAGAGGTGAACTCCTCCGGACCAAGAGCCTTGCCAATGGAGGCAAGTGTGTCTGCCATACCCGTCACCTTGTTGAAGTAGTCAGTGACGGTGAGGTCATTAAGCTTCACCTCCCCAAGCGCAGTGCGAATAGCATGAGCACGCGCATGGGACTGTGAAGCAAAACTGCTATGAAGGGCCGTCCACACGTCCCGAGACGTAGCGGCGAAGATGACCAGTGACGAGACTCCCTCCGTGAGAGAGGACTGGATAGCAGAGAGGATGGCTTGATCTTGAGCCACCCACGCATGATGCCCCGGATGATACGGCGGAGGGCACGGTAGAGTACCATCAACAAAGCCCTCCAAGTAGCGCCTGCGAAGAAGTGGCAGCACATGTGCATGCCATGACAGGTAGTTATCCGTCGTGAGCTTCACTGGGATAAGGTGCGCGAAGTAGAACGGTGCAGCAGCGGTGACATGATCCGGCAGAGGCGGCGCGTAGTAGCCCTGATGCGGACCACCACTAGGCGTCGGCGAGATGTGAATGAGCTCCGTCGAAGGAGCCGCAACCGGCGGAGGATACGGTGCCGGGGAAGCACCATAGTACGGCGCGATCGGAGGAGCCGGCTGGTACCCGCCGTAGATGACCGGTGCAGTGTTGTAGGGCGTCGCAGCAGCCGTGGCTGCGTTGTAGGAAGCCGCAGAAGACGCACCATGTGGAGCTGGGTTAGCTGCCACATAGGGCACAGATGACCCAGGCGAGGGCGCTGCGCCGTCTGCACCCGGGGGCCACGCGCCGTAGGAAGCCGCTGGCCACACGTCATAGGCAGCCGCGGGCGACGCAGGAGATGGCACCGCGGGCGCGGCATAGGGCTCCATGGCTGTATCCGTGGTCGGTGCGGAGCCGTTGCTGAAGACCGACGGCGGCGGAGCAGAACCGGACTGAACGGCGCCGACCAGAGGAAACAGCGGCCGCGAGGCCAGGAACGGAGAGGCCGGGGCGGCAGCGGCGGTCTCGGCGGCCGGGGCGACGGAGTCCGGAACAGACGCCATCGGGGCTAGCTAGTTACGCTAGCGATCGGACTAGGCTAGCTGCTAGCGATTGGAACAAGCTAGCTAACTTAGCTAGCGATGCAGAGCGTGCAGGGCGAGCGGGGCTTGCAGGTGGATCGGGCGAAGCGGTGCGGGGGCGGCTCGATGGAGCAGTGGCGGCGGCGTAGTAGAGGATCGTAGTTTTTTTAGGCTGATACCATGTGAAACATTAGGTTTGGGAAACTGCTCGACACCCAATACGGATGTGGCTATCTCATATATATAAGGATACACGAAGTGTACAAATACAATATACAGGGTATACACAGAAGCTACGTATAAAACATTATCTAACACAGGCCACCGGTGCCTCAACGGGGCGTCAGGACTCTTCGTCAGTACACCTTCAGATAGCTGCTAACGTGATGTCGCAGCAGCCGTCGGCGATGCGGACGGCGGCGCCCAGGCCGGCTGTCCCCAAGCAGGTGCAGGCCGCCGAAGGTACAGCGGGGCGCCCAGTCGTGCCTTTGGAGAGCCAGCATCCAGCGCCTTTGGTACAGACAGACCGGCATGCAGCTAATGTGGAGTTGGACATGCATGCTACTAGTGCACTGGGACGTGACGGGATGCCTTTGGGTGTGCAGCCATGCATTGGTGCACCTGCGGCTGCTCTTCGGTCTCAGTCGGAGCCGGATGCGTCTGCGGATGCTCTTCAGTCTCAGGTGCAGATGGATGTGTCCACCCCATCCTTGCACACTCCTTCCGTTGTCCCGTGTCCAGACATGCCATCTTCGGCGGCGGCAGCGCGTATACCGGCGTTCAAGATTGCTGGGGAGGGGGTTGCTACTCCACCCTCACCCCCTCCCTCGGCGATGGTGCTTGCGCGACATCCTTCATCGAGGGTCACACCCACACGCCGAAGTGGTCGCCATTCGATGGCCGACGATGGAAGGACTGACACTGACGAGGAATCTTTGGCTAAGGTTATGCGGCGTAAAGCAGCGCACAACCTCGATCAACAAGGTAATTCGTCATCATTCAAATCGTTTTTATCTTTTTCTACTACATCCATCATTTCTAAGATGAATAATGTGGGTGTTAGTCTAGGAAATAACGAGAATGATATTTCTGTTTCCGCAAACGCTTTGAGACATTTGGAATATGACCGATCAAAGGTTACTCCACATGTTTCTAGCAAGTCTTATGTCTCCCATACTGATGAGGAGGAGCTGCATGCCACATCAGATGGTCAGCTACTCTCACATTTAGTAGGAGCGGTTTCGGACGTGGGTCTAGATGAACCCGGACTTAGTTCATTAATTGATCTTACAGCATCCGGACGTAAATCAAGGACCGCATGTTCAAAAAAAGATAGTAAGTCCCATAAGAGGGCGAAGTGTTCCAAGTCTCCTATTGTTTCCTCATGAATGGAATGTTTTTTCATAGCAGAGGTCTTCGTGACTTGGCTAAACATTTATTCATTGCGGATTGTAATAGGGAATACAATTTAGATTTTTTTGGCTATCTCTGAAATGGGGAGACGTGATTTCTCGGTGAGTCTACTTAACCATCTTTCGGGCGGGGTAGACTTTACTTGGGTTTCACGACCGCCTAGAGGTCGTTCTGGGTGCATTTTACTAGGCGTAAATACAGGGACTATGGATGTTTTGGCTAGTTCGAATGGTGAGTTTCACGTTAAACTCCATATTCGCAACAAGGCCAACAACTTCACATGGACCCTCATCGTCGTGTATGGGGCAGCCCAGGATGAGTTCAAGGCCGATTTCCTTCGTGAATTGGTTAATCTGGCAAAAGATAATCCCTATCCCATTCTTATAGGTGGGGATTTCAATTTGCTTCGATTTCCAAATGAGAAAAGCCGCGGTAGGTTTGATAATCATTGGCCTTTCCTTTTCAACGCTGTCATCGACAGTCTAGACCTGAGAGAGGTTTCCATGATTGGAAGACAATTCACTTGGGCAAACAGTCTTCCGGAGCCGACATATGAGAAACTAGATCGCGTTTTAATGGATACCGACTGGGAATCTAAAATTCCTATGGTGTCTGTTCGTGCTCTACCTCGTATCGAGGCTATATCAGACCATGCACCCATTCTCCTAACTACTGGTTTGCCAAGACCCCAACATAGACGCAAGTTCAAGTTTGAACTTGGGTGATTCCTTCAGGATGGCTTCCATGACATGGTCAAGGAGGTGTGGGAAAAACCGGTGGCTGCCTACCCCAATACACAGATGGAACAACAAAATGCGTGCATTACGCAAATTCCTTAGTGGTTGGGCTAGGCATACGGTAGGTATCCTAAAAAAGGAGAAGCTCCGTCTTTCATCTATCATTGATGAATTAGAAGCTTTGGCAGAGGTTAGACCTCTATCTGAGCATGAAATTGAGATCAAGAATCATTCGAATGCACAGATAGCTAACATGCTGCATGAAGAGGAACTCAAATGGTACCAACATTCTAACTCTCAGTTTATCCTGAAAGGTGATTCGAATACTAGATATTTCCATGGAGTCGCCAATGGCAGACACCGAAAGAAAATTATTCATTCCCTACAACAGGATGAGGGCATGATTGAGGGGCACGAGCAACTTAAATCTTATATCACTACTTATTATAAAAATTTGTTCGGAGCCCCAAAGGAAGGAAACTTCTCGATGGATGAGTCCCGAATAGATGACATACCCCAGGTCTCTGATGAGGAAAACAACCTTCTAACAGCCCCATACTCAGAGGAGGAAGTTAGAAAGGCGGTTTTCCTGATGGAGCATAAGAAAGACCCGAGTCCGGATGGTTTTCCCGCAGAGTTCTATCAGAACTTCTGGGAAGTCATCAAACCGGATCTCCTACTTTTGTTTAGCCACCTACATGCTGGCCAACTAGAATAGTTTTGCTTAAACTTCGGTGAGATTAGGTTAATGAGGCTGAAAGGATACAACAATATAGACCTATTTGCCTCCTTAATGTTAGTTTTAAAATATTCACGAAGGTTGCGACTATTAGGCTAAATTCGGTTGCGGAACATGTGATCCGTCCTTCACAGACAGCTTTTATGCAAGGCAGACACATCCTAGATGGAGTTTTTATCCTTCATGAAACAATCCATGAATTACATCGAAAAAAGTTGAATGGTGTGGTACTCAAAATAGACTTTGAAAAGGCTTATGACAAAGTCAAGTAGCCCTTTGTACAACAGACTCTCAGAATGAAAGGATTTTCTGAAGAGTGGCGCGCTATGATAATAGTGTTGCCATTAAGGTCAATGATGACTCACGTTTATGGAGGTAGTGTTGCCATTAAGGTCAATGATGACGTTGGACACTTTTCTCAAACGAAGAAGGGATTGCGACAAGGTGACTCGTTATCGCCCATGCTATTCAGTATAGTAGCAGATATGCTAGCGATCATGATTGAGCGTGCCAAGGTTGACGGCCAAATTGATGGTGTTGTAAATCATCTAGTTGATGGTGGTATCTCTATACTTCAATATGCCGACGATACGATTCTCTTCATGGATCATGACCTCGAGAAAGCGAGAAATATGAAACTGATTTTATCAGCATTTGAGCAACTCTCGGGTCTTAAGATCAATTTTCATAAAAGTGAATTGTTTTGCTTTGGCGACGCTCAAGACGAGGCCCACCTGTACGCTGAACTGTTTGGATGCGGGTTGGGTCAGTTTCCGATCACATATTTGGGCATACCGATACACTATCGGAGACTCACAAATGTTGAATGGAAACACGTTGAGGAGAGGCTACAAAAAAGACTTAGCAGTTGGAAAGGTAAACTGCTATCTCTGGGTGGAAGATTGGTCCTCATAAATTCAGTACTAAGTAATATGGTACTATATATGATTTCCTTCTTCCAGTTGCCGAAAGGAGTTTTACATAGATTGGATTATTTCTGATCAAGATTCTTTTGGCAAGGAGACAGCGAGCGAAAGAAATATCGACTGGCTAAATGGAGTGTGGTTTGCCGTCCCAAAGACCAAGGCGGGTTGGGCATTCATGACCTTGAGGTTAAGAATAGGGCCCTTCTAGGCAAATGATTGTTTAAATTTCTAACGCAAGATGGTGTATGGCAAACCCTCCTAAGGAGGAAATATATGGGTTCCAAGGCGGTATCCCAAGTATACTGGAAGTCTGGGGATTCCCACTTTTGCATGGTATCTTCGTCGCGGAGTCATTCTTACAAAAGATAACCTTATTAAGAGGAATTGGCAAGGAAGTTCGCAATGTGTCTTTTGTCACCATGATGAGATAATAAAATATTTATTCTTCCAATGCAATTTGGCTCGTTCTATATGGTCAGTCATCCAAATAGCTTCTGGCTTGTATCCTCCTTGTAGTGTTGCTAATGTATTTGGCAACTGGTTACATGGGATTGATCACAGGTTTAGAACTCTTCTCAGGGTGGGAGTGCTAGCCGTTATTTGGTCGCTTTGGCTATGTAAAAATGATAAGGTTTTTAATGATAAAAGTACTTCTCTGATGTAGGTTATCTACAGATTTACCGGGACTCTTCGTTTATGGTCCTCTCTACAACACGTGGAGAATCGAGACCTTTTTACGGAGGTGTGTACATGATTGGAAGCTACAGCGAGGGATACTTTTATCCAACATGGGTGGCCACATTATCTTAGGTTTGGCCCCGCCCCGCTTTAGGCATTATACGGACTCTACATCTCTTTGTATTTCGCCTTTTTATTTTTGTTTTGTGTGAGAGGACATTATTTGGCTGTGTACATCTTAGTTATGCAGAGGCCGGGTGTAATGCTTAAATCTTTTAAATAATAAAGCGCCCCTTTTCGAAAAAGTTGGAAACCTGAATGTCACTGGTGTCAATTGAATTGACACCAGCGGCCACATGGGAGCTCCATCCCTGAAATTAAGTGTGATAATGGCAAACCATTATAAGTAATAGGATATACATGTACGAGCAAATGTGCAGAAGTTGTTCCACCATTGCTTTGATTTCCTTACAACATCACTTGCCATAGATATCTCGGTATTCCTTGCTCACCCTTCTAACATTAAATCAATTATCCATAGAACTCAGGACAGTAACTTGCTTGGTCCATTAATTACTTTGATCCACGGTCCACGGAGTAGTGGGACATGGCATCAACTGATTTACCCAGCCTAATATAAGTCACTCACTTGTCACTTAGTATGCCACTTAAAGATGAAGAAGGATTTGCGATTATGAAAGCACACTACTAATATGCTGCTTATGCTGAAAAGGAAAACCACCACTCGACGGCGAAATTCTAGGGCAATGCAAATTTCATGCAAAGCTATTGCATGACTACACACATTGTTGGTTGTTGCTCATGCGTATTGACATAGGAAGGCGAAAGAATCACACAGATTGGCCTTGCGAAAAAGTTGACAGATTGGTATATAAAATGGGCCATCTTTTAGCCAGTTTAGCGTAGTTAGCAACATCGTGAAACTATCATTGTGTTAATATTGGTTCAGAAGAGATTGATGGGATAAAAATGTAATGTGATACTGGAGAAAACTGATATCGTAGTATATACGTTCGGAATTGATTTCAAGAGTTGTGCTGACTTGACGATTATGAGATGGAGAGTAAGTAGCCAAAGTGGAGAATGCAAGAAAATTGTCAATGATAATTACGTAGATGTGAATATGCATTTGACTGTGTTTGTATAAAATAATCTATGCATTATGTTAGCTGGGGTTTAGTAACACCAAAATCAGGAAATTCTTATTTCTTGAAGTCTTCACTGGGTTGGAACCATAAAAACCTACCATGTTTCCTTCAAATGAGTTTTTGTGTGCAAAATCTATACTATCAGTTACTACTGTATATTTTAATAAAAAGATTGAGGGGGTCCCAATAGTGTAATAATTATTAATTAGAAACAAAAATATAAGTCCACTAAATTTGAAGGTTTTGTTCTGCATTAAGCATCATATTCTCTACTCTTGAAAATAGGTTGATGTGATTATGGCATGACTGACCAAATAGTTACACCATTTATAATTTGTTTATCTAGACTTTGTAAAATCTTTATTCCAATAATGGAATAGAGAGATCCCTCTCTTAACCTAAAGGTTTCCATTCATCGAAGGGTCAATTATACAACATACTTCTCGGCATAACGCTAGATCCCAACTCTAGATGCTCTAATGATTTTAACTTCTAAGTGTTCTAGGGTGCATATTTTATATGTGTAAAAGGAAAAAAAATGACTTACATAATGTAAGAGAGCATGTTGTACTACGAGTTAAGAATTAGGGTGATAAAAACAACTATTTGTAGTTAATGGGGTATATTATCACTTATCAGGTAAAACATCATTAGGCGAGAGGTCGAATCCCTCCACTTCAATTCTGAGCTTATAATAATCACCCTCAAACCACCAATTAATGATAGGTCTCGTTCCCCACCAAGCAGGATATTCTAAGTAGTACAGCTTGGTGAGGCATGATAAGGGTCCTTCCCTTGAAATTAGGTTGATGTTATTTATGGACGGATTGCCTAGTCAGCTACCAGTTAAGTTATGTTTATCTCAACATTATCTTAAGTCTTTGTTTCAATAATGAAATCAAGATATCCCTATTTTTGCCTAAAGGTGTTCGTTAGTCCGAGGACTCAATTATACATCTTAGTTTTCTGCATACTGGCAAAAACCATGCTCCTAATGCTCAAATGATTTCAACTTCTGAATGTTATAGGATGCATAATCTACATGAATATATGTCATGGAAGAGAACATGTTGTACTACGAGTTACAAATTAGGTGCGATAACAACAAACCATTCTAACTAATGAGATTTGGGTGTATACATGCGCAAACAGAAGTTGTTACACCATCCTTGCTTTCATTTCCTTGTGGCATCACTTGGTGTACATATCTTGGTATTCCTTGTGCTAGGACACAATAATGCTCAACGTTAACATTATATCAATTATCCATAGAACTCAGAAGAGTAACTTTTGTTGGTCCATTAATTACTTTGGTGCTTAGCAGCTCATTGCATCATTGTTTACATACTCCATCACAAGGTTTCAACTTCGACCCACGGTCCACGGAGCAGTGCGACACGACATCAACTGATTTACTCTCCCTAAGTCACTCACTCATCACTTAGTACACCACTTTAAACGAATCTTGCGATTACGAAAATACGCCACCAATATGTTGCTTATGCAGAAAAGGAAAATCATCACTCAACGCAGAATTCTGAGGTAGTGCAAATTTCATGCAAATATGGTGCTCTATCTGTTTTGATTAGCTGTGTAGCTATTGGATGACAGCACACATTGTTGGTTGCTCATGCGTATTGACATTGGAAGGCGAAAGAAACACATAGGTTGGCCTTGAGAACATGTGGATGTATATGTATATAAAGCAAGCCATCTTTTAGCCAGTTCAACGTAGTTAGCAGCGGCAGGAAACTATCACTGTTTTTTTTTTTGCGAAAAAGGAAACTATCACTGTTAATATAAGTTCAGAAGAGATTGATGGGAACAAACTGTATTGTGATGTTGGAGAAAACTGATATCGTAGTGTATACGTTCGGAGCTGATTTCAGAAGTTGTGCTGACTTGAAGATTGTGAGATGGAGAGTAAGAAGCCAAAGTGAAGAAGGCAAGAAGTTGATCAAGATTACTTACATTACTGTGACTATGTATCTGACTGTGTTTGTATAAAATAATCTATGTTTTATATTAGTCGGGATTTCATGACATCTTGATTTAAGCAAGAAATCAGGAAAATTGTATTCCTTCAAATGAGTTTTGTGGGCAAAATCAATTATACTATCAGTTTACTACTGTTTATTTTAAGAAGATTGAAGGTTTCTCGATAGTGTAATAATTAGAAATCAAAATCTGAGTCCACTAAACTTGAATTTACATGGTGAAATTGTGCAATCCTGATTCGGTTCAAGAACAGCAACCAACAATTCTAACAGACCATTGGCAACAAAATTCAACTACAGATGATAATAATTATCCAGGTACCATGAGCCCCCTGAACACATGCTTTTCACACGCTGGCACTCCACTAATCCTCCTTAAAGATCTAAGCATATTCTACTAAACTCCCTTGCTTTCTAGTGCGCCCATGCTACTTTCTCCGATCATGCATCCGTTTCGCCGCTTTGCCAACAAGAATCACACAACTCTCGCCGGAGCCGTGCCTTCAAAGCCAATAATGGCAAGCTTAGCTAGGACCATCATCATCATAATCGTCATGATCGTAACCGCTAAAGCTCACGCGAAACATTTCCCAGCCGATCGAATCGATCGTATCACATCACCACGTCGGTCGTGAGCGAGCGCATGCCGACTGCCGCCACCAAATCTTCCACTTAGCATCAATCAGTCTGCCCACTGCTGAGTGAGATCACCTAACCTAGTAAATGTAGCATTAATTAGCTGGTCAATCAGCGAATGATCTGATCTATTATACTCCAGTGATAAAAGGTAATTTCTTGTAGGAGTAATTTACTTCCTACGTCCAGAATTACTTGTCGCTCAAACGGAGTAGGTTTTTTTTTTGGCAAAGTTAGTCAGCTTTAATCCTTTCAGATTCTTCTTCAGTTAAGCAGGCCCATACAGTATGCAAGCTTTTGTGTCTCAAATTTTCAGTGTGCAGCTCAAATTTTGGTTAACTATTACAGTCACTCCCTGCCTTTTGCACCTACCACCACACTAATCTAATCCAGGAGGCAAGTGCAAAGATGGGGCCAAAGTTGGGCACCACACAGATCACCACAGAATATTTCAGGCCTCTTTGTGGAGGCCCTCCCTTGCCTTCGAAGCCAAGACCCCATCATCGAAACGAAACGAAATACACAACCAACAAACGGGAGCAGCACACGCGGTTCACAGCCATCATAACATTTCACAATCACCCTCCAAAACGCCCCACTAAAACCCCACTTACGGGCGCAGACAAAACCCAACCCAACGCACGCTGAACCGTTGCGCACACTGACACACGCCACCACGCTCTGTTAGCTTGGCACCACTCCCTGTTCGACACCGCTACCCAGCTCCACGCGACACCATCGACAGCGACAATGAGGAGTAGCAGCCCTCTCGTTGGTTTGTTGGTGGTGCTCGTGGTCGTCGTCGGCGGCGGGGAGGCGGCCGGGGCGCCCGGGAGGTGCACGACGTCGACGCCGGTGAAGGCGTACGCCAAGTGCATCGCGCTGCCGACGCAGGGCGCGACGCTGGCGTGGACGTACGACGCGCGCAACGCCACGCTGGACGCGGCCTTCACGGGGTCCTTCATCTCGCCGTCGGGCTGGGTGGCGTGGGGCGTCAACCAGGACGCGCCGGCCATGGCCGGGGCGCGCGTCATCGCCGCCTTCTCCGACCCGTCCACGGGCGCGCTGCTCGCGCTCCCGTTCGTGCTCTCCGCCGACGTCAAGCTCCAGGCCAAGCCCCTCGTGTCCCGCCCGCTCGACATCCCGCTGCTCGCCTCCTCGGCGTCCCTCATCGCGCCGGCCCGCACCATCCGCGACGGCGCGTCCGTGACCATCGCCGCCACCATCCGGCTCTCCCCGAACCGCACCAGGGTCCACTTCGTGTGGAACCGGGGCCTCTACGTGCAGGGCTACTCCCCGACCATCCACCCCACCGACGCCTCCGACCTGGCGTCGCACGCCACCGTCGACATCCTCACCACGGCCACGGAGTCCTCCCCGATCGCGTCCGCCAGGCTGCAGTGGGCGCACGGCTCCCTCAACGCGCTCTCCTGGGGCCTCCTGCTCCCGGTCGGCGCGGCGCTGGCGCGGTACCTCCGGCCCTGCGCGTCGGCGGGGCCGGCGTGGTTCTACGGGCACGCGGCGGTGCAGGCGACGGGATACGCGCTGGGGGCGGCCGGGTTCGCGCTGGGGATCGCGATGGGGGCGGCGTCGCCCGGGGTGACGTACAAGCTGCACCGCGGGCTGGGCATCGCGGCGGCGACGGCGGGGAGCCTGCAGACGCTGGCGGTGTTCTTCCGGCCCAAGACGACGAACCGGTACCGCAAGTACTGGAAGTCGTACCACCACCTGGTGGGGTACGGGTGCGTGGTGGTCGGGGTGGTGAACGTGTTCCAGGGCTTCGAGGTCATGGGGCTCGGCGCGTCCTACTGGAAGCTCGGGTACTGCATGGCGCTGGCGACGCTCGTCGGCGGCTGCGTGGCGCTGGAGGTGAACGCCTGGGTGGTGTTCTGCCGGAGGCAGCACGAGGAGAAGCTCATGCGGCGGGAGGTCGAGGACGTCGTCGTCAAGGACAGGGCCGCCGCCTTCTAGCTAGCGCGCCTTGATCGCCGCCGTTGCTCTGTTTTACAGCTCCACCGCGGGCTTGGGAGACACGGCCACGGAGTAATTGAATGGGTGCGGTCACTGGCCAGGCAGGCGCCACGTTACCAGGGACAGGCAGTGCTTATTGGTTTGTCGGAAGGTGAGCGTGAATTCCTTCGCCGGCTGGTGTGTGCTCGTTGTACTATTTGTCACGTGGATGTCTTTCTCGTCCTAGTTCTTGATCTATAATTCTATGCCATGGTACATAGAGGAATTCATGTAGTACAAGTTGTTTCACTTTTTCAGTATTTTTTTTGCAACTAGCCGATTCTTGGTAAAGAAACCACGTCATGAATTGTGAACAAGGGTCTTCTTTGGTTCATATGATAGGAATATCATGAAAATAGAAAATCATAAAAAGTGAAATGACATGTGTCTCAAATCCTATACCGAAAAGGCTTTTGTCCTGTTTTATATATAAAGCAACACAGCCAAACAGATACATGGTGATAAGAAGGCCCTCTTACAGAGCAGATGAAAGGTAAAACATGAAAACAGGAGAATCCACACCCTACCACAAAAGCAACCTAGACTATCGACTATGAAGGAAAAACTCGCCCCCAAGGGAAATCGTTGGGCCTCACTACGCCGCTCACATCAAGTTGATAAATTGAAACAATAAATGTGGTTCTTTTGTGCCTTATTTGGAGCTTGGAAATAAGCTGCTCTCTACCCAGCTTATGTTGGAAATATGCCCTAAAGGCAATAATAAAGTGATTATTATTATATTTCCTTAATCATGATAAAGGTTTATTATTCATGATATAATTGTATTAATTGAAAACTTAAATACATGTGTGAATACATAAGCAAATACCAAGTCCCTAGTATGCCTCTACTAGACTAGCTCGTTGATCAAAAGATGGTTAAGGTTTCCTGATCATAGACATGAGTTGTCATTTGATAACGGGATCACATCATTAGGAGAAAGATGTGATGGACAAGACCCATCCGTTAGCTTAGCATATGATCGTTCAGTTTATTGCTACTTCAAGTGTTGCAAAGATTGGGCTTCGGAGCCAGGTGGATATCCTGTATATGTGGGCTGCTATCTACCTCATCCACGAGGATTATGATAAATGGACTGCCTGGCAAGCCGATCTTGGCATGTCAAGGATTTAGGCAAGGAGACCCGCTCTCACCAATGCTCTTCATTCTATGTATGGAGCCTCTTCGGGCACTCTTCCAATATGCTACGGCGGAAGGTTTGCTGGCCCCACTTGCTCGGCCCGTTCTGCAGCATCGTATCTCCATGTTCGCTGATGATGTGGTGGTCTTCTTCAAGCCTAATAACATTGAGACAGCTACTTGTGGAGCGATCCTTCAACTCTTTGGCCAAGCATCCGGTCTGATCGTCAACATGGCCAAGAGTGCGGTGCTGCCCGTTCGATGTTCTCACGATGAGATGGTGCTGGTCTCAACTATGCTGGGATGCCCCGCTGCCCCCTTTCCATGCAAATATCTTGGTCTACCTTTGACACTCAGGAAACAGACTGCGGCCCAGTTACAAGTTTTGGTGGATCGCGTTGGGGACTGCCTGCCTCTCTGGAAGGCTGCTACTCTGCCGAAGAGTGGGCGGAGGCTGCTCATTCAGTCGGTCCTCTGTGCGATCCCGGTGCACTCCATGCTGGCCCTTGACCTACCAGAGAAGACACTCGCCGCCCTGGCTAAGATCTGTCGAGGTTTCTTGTGGTGCGGCAAGGAGGCAAGAGGTGGCAACTGCTCTGTTGCCTGGGACACGGTATGTACGCCTAAATGGGTAGATGGACTGGGTATCCCTAACTTACAATGGCTAAACAAGGCTTTGCGGGCAAGATGGCCGTGGTTGCAAAAGGCGGACAAAAACAGATCGTGGGCTGAATTCCACATCCCAGTTCCGGCGGAGTCCTTGGAATTGGTACGGGCGGCTGCTCGCACCTCGGTGGGCAATGGCAAAGCCACCCTTTTCTGGGAGGATAGGTGGATCAACGGATACATACTTCAGGAGTTGGCCCCGACAGTACACAGTCTAGTACCCGATCGGCTCAAAAGATCAAAGCTGGTCTCGGCGGCACTGCATCATAACAGTTGGGCAGGCGACTTAGGTCCCAACTTAACACCCCAGGCCTTGGGGGAATTCCTTCGAATGTGGCCGCTCATCACTGCTTTCCAACTTTCTGAGGTTACGGAGGACGTGGTCACTTGGTCTTGGGAGAAGGACGGGCAATTTTTGGCTAGATCTGCATATGCGGCCAGGTTCATGGGGCCCACGGTCTCCCCAATGGCGGCTTTCACTTGGAAATCTCGGGCACCTTTACAATGCCACTTCTTTGCGTGGTTGGCCTTCAAAAACCACTGCTGTACGTCCGATCGGCTAGCTCGACGTGGCTTACCCCATCAACAGGCATGCCCACTTTGCAACCAGCATGAGGAAACTATTCAACACTTGCTTGTGGGTTGTGTCTTTGCAAAACAGGTCTGGCATTGGATGGGAAGAACTATGGACAGACAGGAGTTTGAGTCGTCAACTGATGAAGGCCTCGGGGATTGGTGCACTAGACAAGAACGTACCACCTTACACTGCAAGTCCACTCGGGCCTTATGCCTACTCGGGATGTGGATGATTTGGAAACACCGCAACGACATTGTGTTCAACGGTGTGACACCATCCCTTTCTGCGACGCTGCTTAAGATAAGAGACGAAGGTAGACTGTGGGCTAAGGCTGGCCTGTTGAAAGGCAATGTAAAAGGGTTCGAGGTACACGAGGGTAGGCAATATCGTGAGGAGTAGTCCTAGTCCATTGTGTTTGGGTGGTGCCGGATAAATCCGGCATGTAAATATTGATGTACATATGACCTAGGAGTCTTTCCCCCTCTTCTTTAATGAATGATACGCACACTCATGCGTATTCGAGAAAAAAGTTTATTGCTACTGCTTTCTTAATGTCAAATACATATTCCTTCGACCATGAGATCATGCAACTCTCGGATAGCGGAGGAATACCTTGTGTGCTATCAAACGTCACAACATAACTGGGTGATCATAAAGATGCTCTACGGGTATCTCTGAAGGTGTCTGTTGAGTTGGCGTGAATCGAGATTGGGATTTGTCACTTCGTATGACGGAGAGGTATCTCTGGGCCCTCTCAGTAATATAGCATCACAAGAAGCTTGCAAGCAAAGTGACTAAGGAGTTAGTTACGAGATGATGTATTACGGAACGAGTAAAGAGACTTGCCGGTAATGAGATTGAACTAGGTATGGAGATACCGACGATCGAATCTCGGGTAAGTAACATATCGACAGACAAAGGGAACTACATATGTTGTCATAAAGGTTCGACCGATAAAGATCTTCGTAGAATATGTAGGAACCAATATGGGCATCCAGGTCCCGCTATTGGTTATTGACCGGAGAAGCGTCTCGGTCATGTCTACATCATTCTCGAACCCGTAGGGTCCGCACGCTTAACGTTCGTTGACGATGTAGTATTATATGAGTTATGTGAGTTGGTGACCGAATGTTGTTCGGAGTCCTGGATGAGATCACAGACATGACGAGGAGCTTCGGAATGGTCTGGAGGTAAAGATTGATATATAGAATGATAGTATTTGGTCTCCAGAAAGGTTTCGGAATGCACCGGGTATTTATCGGATCACCGGAAGGGGTTCCGGGAAGGCCACGGGAGTTATTGTGCCTAAACGGGGCGAAGGGGAGGGAGCACACCAGCCCATAGGGGGCTGGCGCGCCCCCATCCTGGCCGCCGGCCCTAGGGGAAGGAAAGGGGTGGGGCTAGCCCCTCCTGCCTTTCTCCTAGCTCAAGGAAAGGAAAAGGGGGGGGGGGGCTCCCCTCCTGCCCTTCTCCCACGCGCCTAGGAAGGAAGGGGAGGGGCGCCTAGGGCAGGCGCCCTAGGGCTGGCCATTGGCCCTCTTTGGGGGCGCGCCTAGGCCGCTTCCCCTCCCCCCTCCTCCTATATATATGTGAGGAGGGAGAGGGGCAACACACATCATGATTCCCAAGCCGTGTGCGGCGCCCCCTCTCCCTCTAGTTCTAGTTCCTCCTCCATTCACGTTCGTTGTGCTTGGCGAAGCCCTGCGGCATAGTTTCACCATCACCGTCACCACGCCGTCGTGCTGCCGGAACCCATATACTACTTCGCCTCTCTTGCTGGATCGAGAAGGCGAGGACGTCATCGAGCTGAACGTGTGCTGAACACAAAGGTGCCGTACGTTCGGTACTTGATCTGGACGGATCGTGAAGGTGTACGACTACATCAACCGCATTGATAAACGCTTCCGCTTAGCGATCTACAAGGGTATGTAGTCCCCCTCTCGTAGCTATGCATCTCCATGGATAGATTTTGCGTGTGCGTAGAAAATTTTTTGTTTTCCATGCAACGTTCTCCAACAGCTTATTCTAGAAGTCCAACCTAAAATTTTGTTTCAGAACCTACAATTAAGGGTTAAGTAGTAAGGTTGTAAAATAAAATTTTCGTTGGGCTTCTAGAATAAGCTCGATAGGGGGCAACTTATTTCTACAGCCCCAAATAAGACACAAAAGAAATAGCCCTAAATAGATGCCATTTGGTTCATATGATAGGATTATTTCCAGTGGATTTGGGATTATATTTTTTTCCTTTGAACTACAAAGGATAGGTTCCTATCATTTAAAGAAATAGGATTCTATTCATACAAACTAAAAGGCCACAAAAAAATCCTATAAAATTCCTGCAAACCAAAGGAGAACAGAGGGAGGCCCAAGCCCCGGCTTTGTTTGGTTGGAAGCTAATTTTGCCCAGACATTTTTTTCTGTCAAACTCGTTTAACCCACCGGTGTTATGTCTCGCTTAATACGAGACAGAAGCACGGCTCGCCTACAAGGATACATTCCAGAAAAATGAAACTTTCATTGAAGAAAAGCAAATGAAACACTTCCATAAAAATTCTCATAGAATTGAGAAAGTGGGTCTACAACAACATGGTAGCAGCGGCATGGGGAACCTCCCGCCAGGTTTTGGGAATGTTTTGTGCGGTTTCTTTTTTCCTTTTTTCATGTTTTCTCTACTGATTTTATTGGGTATTTATTTTATTTTATTTCCTTTTCCTGCTCATTTTATATTTTTAAGTTTTTAAATAACATGTTGATTTTTAATACACATTGAATATTTTTCGCATATAGGTTGAGAATTGAGATACACTTGGACATTTTTTAAACACACGTTGGACATTTTATCTGAATAATATTTCAACATTTGTCGAACGCACATTGAACATTTTTTTACATAAATGATAAATAGTTTTTAAACACACGCTGAACAATTTTAAGAACTGACATGAACATATTTTAGAATGTGAACATTTTTTAAGTGTTACAAACTTTCCTTGAATGACATAATATATTTTTTCATGTTATGTACATTTTTAGAAATTTGTGCGCAAACATTTATATGTTGTGAAAAAATTATTGAAATGATCACAAACACTTTTTATGTGTGGACTAATGTTTACATTTCCTGAACCATTTTGAAAATTGTCGTGAAGAATTTTTTTAACATGTGGAGATTTTCGTTGAATGGTACCATTTTTTATAAATGCCATGAACATTTTTATAAATGTGTGAACAGATTTTTAAGACTCATGAAAAATCTTTTTAAAATGTCATGAACATTTTTATAAATGGGTGGACATATTTTTAAGTGTAATGAACATTCTATTTAAAATGTGCAAGCACTTTTTTAGGTGCATGAAAAACAATCATGGAGAGCATTTTTTTATAAAACGAAGATATTTTTAAAAATACATTTTTAGATAAATTTGCTGGACATATATAAATATGAGAAAACGTTAAAAAATAAAAAAAAAATGCTTGAAATTCATACTTGTAGCTTGCTAGCTGGGTCATGATGAGCAAGCACTCTTCCATAGTTAATGTCTTTTATTTACAAAACATATAACTGCTCTTCTAGATTACTTAAAATAAACTGCATTTGCAAATTGCTGAGCCTTTTAGGGAGATGGTGGTGATAGTTTTATTAGTTGAGATGCCTTGGTGATGTATGTGCTTACCTTTGCTAATGTACCAACTAGGATCGCTTATCCATTGGCAGCACTTTGGACTAAACCACTCACCATGTCCATACGGTGAGTGGGAACTAGTGTAGAAAAGGTGGACTCGTGTTAAAAAAATGGGAATGGTATAATTGTCGTTTCACTCGTGCCTTTTTTACTTTCTTGCGTCTCCAAATCTTACTTCTTAGTTTTTTAAAGTTATTTCACTTCCTTAGTTATGTGCTAAGCTTTAAAAATATCTTCGTTTTATAAATGGGTGGACATATTTTTAAGTGTAATGAACATTCTATTTAAAATGTGCAAGCACTTTTTTAGGTGCATGAAAAACAATCATGGAGAGCATTTTTTTTATAAAACGAAGATATTTTTAAAAATACATTTTTAGATAAATTTGCTCGACATATATAAATATGAGAAAACGTTAAAAAATAAAAAAAATGCTGAAAATTCATACTTGTAGCTTGCTAGCTGGGTCATGATGAGCAAGCACTCTTCCATAGTTAATGTCTTTTATTTACAAAACATATAACTGCTCTTCTAGATTACTTAAAATAAACTGCATTTGCAAATTGCTGAGCCTTTTAGGGAGATGGTGGTGATAGTTTTATTAGTTGAGATGCCTTGGTGATGTATGTGCTTACCTTTGCTAATGTACCAACTAGGATCGCTTATCCATTGGCAGCACTTTGGACTAAACCACTCACCAGGTCCATACGGTGAGTGGGAACTAGTGTAGAAAAGGTGGACTCGTGTTAAAAAAATGGGAATGGTATAATTGCCGTTTCACTCGTGCCTTTTTTACTTTCTTGCGTCTCCAAATCTTACTTCTTAGTTTTTTAAAGTTATTTCACTTCCTTAGTTATGTGCTAAGCTTTGCAATCCAAGATACCTCCCTCCCCCCCCCCGGGTTCCGTAATTCTTGTCGTGGTTTTATTTCAATCGTTTCATAATTCTTGTCATGGTTTCAGTTCAAATTTGAACTAAAACCACGGCAAGAATTATGGATCAGAGGAAGTACTACATAATTTCCCCCCGCAAAAATAAGAAGAAGATACTACATAATTTTGGAACACACTGTGCACCATTCAGTAGTATTTCTTCATCTTTTCTGGGATGTAGTTAATCTCTCACACAATATTCAAAAAAAAATTGGCGGGAAAAAATATATTTGATATGCACTTTCTTGTTATATTGATGTATGGGAATGGGAGGGGGGTATTTGTGAATTAACGCATGTGGTACAAAACTTGCACCTATTCGGCATGAGTGGCTACAAACCCTTTTGGAATAAGATGCTTTGGCAGAATGGAACATAATTCTCGTTGACTAAAACTTAACTTCTTTTGCATAGTAGATGACTTGCTAAAATGAGCTACATAGGAGCAACTCTAACATAGTCGTTGTATTGACAGCCTCATAACACGTATGGAGCACGCTCCGTAATAATATGGAGGTTGTCGAGTCGATTTGCAAAGTCAAAGTCGTCATATTGGCTGCCTCCACATATTTTCTTTTCTTTTCTGTTTTTTTTTGCATCAACTCAATAGACACACTAATTTGAGCTAGCATTGCATTACAAAGATCTTACATAGGAGGAGAAAAGTTGATTAGGGGGATTTTCATATTATATGTTCAAAATTTGTCGCTTTCTAGCGACTATAACATGATTTTGAGCCCGCCACCTCGATGGTGAATGCTATGCACGGGGCACATGCATATTTGACGTGTCCACTTGTCCTCTTGGTGCGGCGGTGAGGCGGGCCGGCGATCTCGTCTTCTTCCGTTTTTGCCCGTGGTCGTCGAGGTTGAGGACGGCTTTATCAAGGGGGGAAAGTTTAATATGGTGTGATTCGTTTAGGTGAATGTCACCATCTCCATGTCGATTTGCGCCATCTAACACACTCCCTCTCTCACCATATCCACATCTTCGTCGCAAACAGGTATCCGGCGGCGATCTCCTTGAAGATTTGACTAGGGCGGACAACCGAGGTATAGGTAGCGTAGCGCTCATCCCATACCTCCTTAATTGTGAGGCGACGGGGAGCACGTGGTGACCAATATGAGTTGTGTTGGCGAGGCCTCTCCTGGCCATACGGGATACGTACGTAACCGTGCTCGATATCCCAAATAATGACGCTTGTTTTAGGATCCCAGTCTGACCACTCGTTGAGGAGGGTGGGATACTCCTGCGCATACCTGGTCAAATGGGCCGGTACGGCATGGCCCGACCAGGCACGCTTAGTACACGGGCCGTGCCGGGCCGGTACACGTGCTGACCTCCGTGACCCAGGCACGACACTACTATTAAATGGGTCGGCCCGTCGGCATGTTTAGCCGTCATCCCACCTATTATTTAGCCTATTGGGTTGCCTATAAAAATAAAAAATAAAAAAATAAATTGGTTGTGTCATGCCGGCACGCGTGCCCAGCCTCCAGGCCCAGACAAGGACCTGGATGGGCCACGTGTCGGGCCAGCCCATCACAGGTCGGGCACGCGGGCCAACGGGCCGGTCAGCCAGGCACAGCCCAGTTGACCAAGTTTGCTCCTGTGCGGCCTCCAGCGTGTCATGATGATCCCGCCCCTCATCCTCAGGGTGTCACATGATCCTCCTGCCCATACAGGATATGCATTTTATCTTTTTTTTGCAGGGTGGGATATGCACTTTATCGCTAATGAATTTCTCCAGGACACCACTTTGAAAAGTTTTTTCTTTTGCCGGTTTTTGGACAGAATTTTCATGGACCCTGATAAGTGTCATACGTGTGGCACGAACACATGACAACTTCAAACATTTTTTATGGCAAGTAGTGACGTGAGGATGACAACTTTAGTTATCGAGTGACAATTTTCTTTTCAACCGGCAAGTTTTAGTTTAATTTTTTCGGTTTGTTTTTTCTTTCTGCTCCTAGAGGTCGTGGCCAAGCCTGGTCTTGACATTTATCTCAAGTTCTTTTGGATTACTAGGTAGGAAGTGCGGCTTGCCGCATCCGACAGCGGTGCTGCCGGGTATAGTCATATCCAACCCGGTAATACAGTCATTGAAGCATTGCAAATATAAAAAATAGCATTAATGTAGTCGTGTTTATCAATGTAAAACGCGCCTTCGCATGCGGTGCCTGGCTCAACTCATTGCCCGAGCATGTAAACAAAGTACATATTGTTGCAAGAATAGTTGCCAAGAATGGATCATTTTAATGCATGAAAGCATGAAATTGCTTTTACAGATAAAATAATTCTGTCCAATATAGGGAGTTTGCCTTGTCCAACCCTATCTTCCAGCGCACATCTAAAATTATGCATCTGTGCTATAACCACAAGAAAGTAATACTACTTTGGGGCACGCTACCTGTCTCAGGTTGATCCAACATTTGATATTTCGTAATGAAAGAGGTAGGAGCGAGCAGAATACATGCATCTCATAGAAAATGGTACTGTAGTACCAAGCCGATTACATATGGTGATAGGTTTCCTTCATCCAGTTCAAAGATACACTGATACACCAAAAGCAAGCCATAGTGGCAGTCCAGGATAACATATTTATACGGTTCTTCTATGTCATATAGTGATAGCAATACATTATATAGTAGACTAAATAAAAAAGATAGCTTTGTTTGAATGCCTTGTCATCTGGCTCACACTGTGTGTTGCGCTGCAAGGATCTGCTGATAGAGATTCATATACCAGTGTGTTTACTGGATAGCGAGAATATAATTTATGACCTGAAAACTTATGAATAGAATTTATGCACCACATGTTTCCTCATCACGGGTGTTATAAAATAAAATGTATATCATGTATGTTATAATTCCTAATGGAGCGACCGATTCAAAAGAAATTCACAGGATTCTGCCCTCACGAGTAAATTTAAATACTTTTTAGTGCACATTCAGTATTTTGCGAGCAAAAGTTTGATCTTACACTACAAATATTGAGCTTTGTCAATAGAATTAGAAAACAGAACAACAAGTGATGATTACCTACTCTTATGATAACTTCAATTAGAGCGAAGTCTGGTGGGATTTGTCCTGAAAATAAGTAAGAAAAACATAGAAAAATGGCATTAGATACAACAGAATCATAAGACCATTGCTCTAAGAAAAACCTGGACAGCAAATGAGAAGGATGAGACATCACTGATATTACAATTTATAAATTGCAATAAAGAATAACAATCAACACAGAGTTTGTTGTATCATATCCACCTTCATTGTAGATAAATATGTAATTTTATAGCTATTGGATTCAATAATGCATGTTTTTCAGTACAAAGGGATAAGCAACATGTGAAAAGAAATATTCCCAAGCGGGAGCAAAAATATCGAATTTGCCACGAGCAGATCATGGTTACCTGGCTCATATTTGTGTGATTTTTTTTCCTCCCAGCAAGAGGATCATTAGAAGCTCGTCCATCACTGGACAACACCGAAGAAGACACAATTAGGTAATTAGCTAACAATTAAATTGCACAGGATGAGCATATACCAAACATCTTGATGGAAAGCACTGTGAAGCAACAATACAATTATACTCTGATTACAGTCAACCGTGCAACAAAGGTCAATGAAAAGTACTAACACAATAGAAAATGGGAATACATGTAAATTGTTTTGCATCCTTTCAATATACCAATTTGAAGTGACTATTCCTACGACCAATTTTTTTCCGCAAGCTTCACCTAAATGATGTGGTTGATGGATAACAATGTCACTGAATTAGAATCCCCTCTATGTTCAGCCTTGGATCACAACAATCCTTGATCTTTGGTTCTTGGTACATAACTAATAATAGGGATGTAGCATGAAATTCAGTGACAATAAATGGTAGAGATGTACCACTGACCTGATGTGTCAGTAAGACATACAAGTTGTGCCAACTATTAGAGGGGAGCAATTTTTCAAAGGAAATAATAGAATCGGTAAGAAAACCTATAACTTGATCTTGAACTATAATTTAGTCCCGCTAATAACATCATTGTTGCAACTTGTAAAACTCAGGTTTGATACTAGATTAGTAAATTTATTTGTCTCGCTCTGTAAAATTCCGAACATGTTAAGGTTTTCTTGTATGCTCTTCCACTAACATGCCTTTCTGCGCATAATAATGAGAAAATTCAAAGGCCCAAACACCGCAAGCCACATTTTTTTGCTTGCGAACATACCAATCAAACTCACTTGTTTTGTCATCTCTTCCTGAAACTCACACCGGTAGCTCGCCTTCTCAGCGATACATGCCATCTCAGGGCGTCCTCAAAAGCCATAGCTTACACCACTACAAGAGGAAGGAAAAAAATAAAGAAATTAAAGCATGGGTTGTACAAATATACAAATGAAAGGAGATAGAAACTAAAACAACATCATATATAATTTCTTGTTAATGAAAAAGAGCTGAACATAAGCACGTCTGGCATCTAGACTGACTATGCTAAAATTTCCGCTACTAATTTACCTAACAAACCATAATCATGTTAATTAGCACCGACGCCTAATAAAATAACTGGTCTCTATTCAGATGAATCTCCAAATAGCACACATGTTAATGTATAAAAGAATGTAGAAACCATCATAATCTTAAGAGCAAATCAACTGAATTGTGAAAACGGTATACGGATGGAACCATTAAAAAATCATCTGCCATAAAACTCACTTGATTGTAATTCTCACATGCAGACCGGCAAAGATGTTGCGGCCAGAGATGGAGGTGACGCAGAGGAGAGGCAAGATGAGAATGCAAAGGCCTTCCTTGATGATCCACTTCTTTCTCTGATGGCATGGCGAGGAAGCTCCTCAACGCTGCAGTAGGAGGAGGAGGCGCAGGGGGCGAGCTGCCTTGTCGATATAGGCTAATGGAATGAGTAATCAGGCTAGCGAGACATTGAACAACAATACCCTAGGATCATATCAACTCCTTGGTTCAGCTGGTCCCTCACACACTCTTCTTGGCCATTATCTGGATTTAGTTGTACAAAATAATGGCATTACTGAAACATATTTGAACACCAAACTCGAACTATCAATACAAAATCGTAGAGAAGCTAAAAGGACCAACTGAACAAATCACAAAAGGTACATATTACTCTCACCTAAAATGAACTATATTGAAGCATTCAGATCAAAAATAAACTCTAACATCATGTGAATTTACAGGAGATAACCAAAATAATAAAATGATGTTTGGAGCTAGGTGCAATCAAATAAACCTGCAAACAAAACAACTCAGAGAAGCAACATTATTTGAAACCTCAAAAGGCATCCAGCAATATAAACAGGAGTCTCCAAACTCCAGAAACAGAACACCTAGAAATGAAAGCACAAAAAACACCCCCACCGTCTATAGTATAATGTTGCTTCAAACATAACAAATGCTTCTCTTATTTCGTTTGTTTTCACACATAAATTCGAACTTCATTTATTCATGAGTACTCACACAAGAGCACTCACGACAAATCACTAATCAAATGTGACATGCTAATCCAACCCAAGAAATTTGTGTAACTGAATCACAGTATTTACAAAGAAGAATCAGATCTAAATTAGCCATGCACACACATAACAGGGGAACATGGGATTAACACCAAACCTACAATTAGCCGGACATAGGAGCCTCCTCTCTAAACTATTGCCTCCTTTGCTCGTCGTACAGTAACCGCATCTAGAGAGATTAATTAAATTTCTAGTGTTAACTGATGGCCAATACAACTTTCGTCACTCCCACATCTTTCAGTCTCAATCTGGTGACGAAGGCATTACAAAAGAGTTAATTGGATTCGTATTTCAACATAATTTCCGAAAATACTGCTTTTTCTATGTATAACTTATATTTTATTAGTTAAAATCATGGTTAAGATATGACCCTAAATACAAGGGGGGCTAATAAACCAGGACGGAGGTAGTAACTAAGAACTAAGAAATGACCGAATCACAACACAAATAAACAAAGAACAGTCACTATCATACCCATTAATTTGTCCATATGCACACATATAAAACAAACTATGAAGGAGCTGTGCAGGAATCAACAGGCTATAGGAGTACATATAGCCAATGAAAGCAAAGAAGGACTACCTAGCATATGGAGCAAGCCCATTGTGTCCTCTCAAACAACGACACCTCGCTGAGCATAGTCCAAAAGTTCAAATGGTCGTTCTAGCTTCCTCAAGAAGAAACCAGCCAAAACACTGCAGGCCAGACACAAGAATTAGTGTTGCTGCATAAATTGTTTGCGACCCCAGAGGTAGAAAACTAACCTGCCCAGCAAAAAATTGGCATAAACACACGCTCATAAACAGTAATGTTTGTCATCAATAGATAAAACTCTTTTTGAGATAAGCTACCTTTCCACTCTTCAGTGTCTTCCAAACATATTCTTTAAGTTGATCACTTGTAATGTTACTCTTGGCCTCTATCGTTGTAGATCTGATCCATAGCAACACTTGCTGCAGTATATGGTGAATGTTATCAGTTCATGCTCATCAAAACAGTAAATACATCATTTTAGAAGGACATGAACATATGTTATTTTCATTAGGACTTTTGCAATTTATTAGGAGAAATTTGTTTCAGGAGATCCATTTGTCAAGCACGAGTTGAGCGTGATGCATCAGAGAAAACCCAACATGTAAAATAAAGATTACCTGGTTAAGCAGACCGTGCAGTGGACCAGTTAAACCTTTCAGTGCTGCCGCAAAAGAAAGGTAAGGATCTGATAGAGCAGTTCCAACCTGTGATCAAATAAACAACATTAGTTTAGTGTTAGATCCACATGATTGTTTGCTTTTCTGTGATGGTAGACCTAAAATTTGCAGACATAAAATAGTAATGGTCAAGTACAATTGGTATCACGGTCATCTCTGTGAAGCAAGCTGTGCATAAAAAGCATGGTTAGTAAAATAGGAGGTAATCTAAATAGTTGGTATTTCTTAAAGAAAGAGGTAGGAGCAAGCATACATAACAGCAATGGTTCAGTACAAAACATCAACCGAATTACACACAGTAATAGTCTTCTTTGCCTAGCATGATATACCAAAGGCAAGTCATGATAGTAGTACAGGAAACATAATAACAGCCAAGAGAACCCACATGTAGCATGTTTTGGCTGAATATGATGCAAAAGGTGGAAAGAACACATTATGGATAACAATTAGTGGCAGTACATAATATCATCCAAGGATCGAAGCGCCTATGTGGTACCTCACGAAGCATAACAAAAGGTAGTAGACCCCACAACCATATATAGGAAGTGATCAAAATACATAGCTTCATATAAGAATCCAGGAATCATACTTTAATTGGTTCTAAATTGTGACCTTACAAAGAACACTTAATTTGCAAAGAAATTTCTAATAGAGTTGTAATAAGAAAATGAATCGAATTTGATATCTGCAGCAGGGTTCTTCGACAACTCTGCTACAATATCACGAATTTACGATCTCCTGGTTTTATTTTCGAAGAATTCAAACCAAACATACACAATTCATCAATAAAACAAAATAAACATGAACCACAGTAGAGCACATAACATATGCAAATATCCAAACAAGAATATATACTAATCCCTGCTTATAACGAAGTCATGATAGTGTTGGGGAACGTAGTAATTTCAAAAAAATTCCTACGCACACACAGGATCATGATGATGCATAGCAACGATAGGGGAGAGTGTGTCCACGTACCCTCGTAGACCGAAAGCGGAAGCGTTATGACAACGCGGTTGATGTAGTCGTACGTCTTCACGATCCGCCCGATCCAAGTACCGAATGCACGGCACCTCCGAGTTCAGCACACGTTCAGCTCGATGACGTCCCACGAACTCCGATCCAGCAGAGCTTCGAGGGAGAGTTCCGTCAGCACGACGGCGTGATGACGGTGATGATGATGTTACCGACGCAGGGCTTCGCCTAAGCACCGCTACGATATGACCGAGGTGGATTATGGTGGAGGGGGGCACCGCACACGGCTAAGAGAGATCAATGATCAACTTGTGTGTCTATGGGGTGCCCCCTGGCCACGTATATAAAGGATGAAGGGAGGAGGAGGCCGGCCCTCACAGGGCGCGCCCAAGGTGTGGAGTCCTACTAGGACTCCCTAGTCCTAGTAGGATTCCACCTCCCACATGGAATAGGAAAAGGGGAAGGGAGAAGGAGAAGGAAGGAAGGGGGCGCCCCCTTTCCCTAGTCCAATTCGGACCAGTCCATGGGGAAGGGGCGCAGCCACCCTTGAGGCCTTTCTCTCCTTTCCCGTATGGCCCATTAAGGCCCAATACGAATTCCCGTAACTCTCCGGTACTCCGAAAAATACCCAAATCACTCGGAACCTTTCCGATGTCCGAATATAGCCTTCCAATATATCGATCTTTACCTCTCGACCATTTCAAGACTCCTCGTCATGTCCCCGATCTCATCCGGGACTCCGAACAAACTTCGGTCATCAAATCACATAAACTCATAATACCGATCGTCACCGAACTTTAAGCGTGCGGACCCTACGGGTTCGAGAACTATGTAGACATGACCGAGACACGTCTCCGGTCAATAACCAATAGCGGAACCTGGATGCTCATATTGGCTCCCACATATTCTACGAAGATCTTTATCGGTCAAACCGCATAACAACATACGTTGTTCCCTTTGTCATCGGTATGTTACTTGCCCGAGATTCGATCGTCGGTATCTCAATACCTAGTTCAATCTCGTTACCGGCAAGTCTCTTTACTCGTTCCGTAATACATCATCCCGCAACTAACTCATTAGTTACAATGCTTGCAAGGCTTATAGTGATGTGCATTACCGAGTGGGCCCAGAGATACCTCTCCGACAATCGGAGTGACAAATCCTAATCTCGAAATACGCCAACTCAACAAGTACCTTCGGAGACACCTGTAGAGCACCTTTATAATCACCCAGTTACGTTGTGACGTTTGGTAGCACACAAAGTGTTCCTCCGGTAAACGGGAGTTGCATAATCTCATAGTCATAGGAACATGTATAAGTCATGAAGAAAGCAATAGCAACGTACTAAACGATCAAGTGCTAAGCTAACGGAATGGGTCAAGTCAATCACATCATTCTCCTAATGATGTGATCCCGTTAGTCAAATGACAACTCATGTCTATGGTTAGGAAACATAACCATCTTTGATTAACGAGCTAGTCAAGTAGAGGCATACTAGTGACACTCTATTTTGTCTATGTATTCACACATGTATCAAGTTTCCGGTTAATACAATTCTAGCATGAATAATAAACATTTATCATGACATAAGGAAATAAAATAATAACTTTATTATTGCCTCTAGGGCATATTTCCTTCAGATAGTACATCTCACAAGGAGCTTACCATTCCAATGCCATGTTGTGAATTAAGCGCATTCATTTAATGTTGGGCTTGAACATGTCAAACCGTTTGACAGGAAGACTTGAACACCAAGATCCTACCAAAACACTTTCACATATCCCTGAAAAAGAAGAAAGGTAGAATGATGAGTGATAATTAACACATGTGCCTGCGACCTAAAAGTAAGAAAAGAAATACTAACTTCAAACAATCCTTGATTTGGTGGTGTTAAAAACATCATAAAGCTTAAGTTGATATTTCTATAGCATCAGTGAGCAACCATTTATGTAGACTAATAGATGACACTAAATATAGAAAAGCAGCTACCACATGACAGTCCAGTGAATATAGGTATATAAATACTACAAAGAGACTGAAGAAGGAAGATATACTGAAAAGGAATGAGCTAACCAGGGCTGGGGCATCAATGTGGCAAAGAGATAATTCACCACCTGTAGGAACGAAATGGAGGAAGAAAAATATAAATCATGGTAAGGCGAGATGCTAGAGAGAGAAGATTTAGAAGGAGCACAAGTTCACCTGGGACCTAGGACCTTTAATTTGGCAGCCATGAACACCCCTAGGCGTGCAGCGAAGTCTTGCCCGATGCAGCGAAGAAGGAGAAGCCCCAAATTAGCTCATCCGCCACACCCAAAAAAGAAGAAACAAGCAAAGAAAAATTTCAAGAACATGAACCTGTAGCATTACCACAGAAAGCCATGAAACGAAAAATATTAAGCCGATCATTTATTCATGCTAGCAGTTTGATTGTGCTTCAAAAAAATTAGTGGCTACCGAATCCGAAACATGAGAATTGGCTGCATACACACAACGCAGATATCCTATATCCTCTTCAACGCACACACGGAGATTAACATGAACACTGGCCACCTAAAAAAATCTCAAAGCTCTTCATACCAATGCACCTAACCCACTTTTACTCTAAAAGCAAGTCCATTTGGGCAGCAGTGATTCGGTGCCCGAGCGCAGCTGCTCTCGAAATCACCGTGGCAAGCTCGTGGCTTGGGATCCGAATAAATAGCACTTACGCGCCTGACACGAGTTGGGAAAAAAGGGCGTACGAGCGAAATACTGTGTGAAACAGTGGTCCGTTGGTGGGGCCGCATCGTAGGCGCTGGACGGAGGACGAGCGCGGCCGTCCTGGTCCGTGGACCAGGACGTTGGCAAATCTACGGAGCCGCGCGTTAGGGAAAAGCTGAGCCGTTTTGTCGTACGTCCGTGTGCCTCACGAATAGTCCAAGCAGCGACCCCACCCCACCGCCCCCTCCTGTCCTGGAGGGTCCCCTTTCTCTTCGCCGACGAGCACCACTTTCGCCATTCGCGTTGAGCAGAGCAGGTCGTGGCAGAGGCGCGCGCTGTGCCTTGGCGGCCGCAGAAAAAATGGCGGATGCTGGCATGGAGTTCCTTCTGGACGCAGTCGACAGGTCAGTACATGTAGATATGCAAAAGATTGGGGGACTTTTGTTTTACAAGGCGCCGTACCTGAAGGAGTAGGCTAACAAACGGGCATGGGCGTCGGCCATTACCGTCCCTTTTCAGGTTCGCTGCAGGAGGAATTCGCGGACAGTGTTGAGCACCCAGATGGAGCTCAACGGGTCGGCGGTGACGAGCTCGACAAGCGACAAGGTGGAGTTCAACTGACAGAGTGAACCCAGAGGCACATGGACAAAAAGGCCTGAACCCCAAGTCCTCCCAGCTAAATAACTGTACTGTGTTGCATTTAGCTTTATCATTTAGTCAAGCTTAGAAATAGTTCCATTGGCCGTATGAGCTACTTCAATCAAAAAATTGTGCATCTGCTCGTTAGTACATTCAGAACGGCAGTCAGTACATTTTTATATTGTCGCTGTCTGCACACTATACTGAATATGTATGTTCTGCGGAAATTCAGATTACAGTTGGGGAGTGCACCTCCAGACAGGACACCATACCCGTCACGGATGAGCGCTCTCGATCAATCGATCCGCAAGTATGCAGACTGCAGCGGCGACCGGCCTGACGCTGACGAGCGCGGGCTACGTTGGCGGGATAGACTGAATCTGTGGCTGGTTGGGATTAGGAGCGACCTGCCCTGATGGACATGGTGTGAGCTAGGAACACCGAACAACTGCGCGCCTGGGTGACCGCCGGCCTGCTGCCGAGCACGGGTAATCTGGAGAGGGCTCATCCTTCTAACATATGCCAGCTGAAAGTCGAAGAAACGACACTGCCGTGCCTGCGAATGCAGATGGAGAGGTCGGATGCAGAGCTTAGTGGGAGATTTGAACTGGAATCAGAAATCAGCATGAAGTTTCAGATCTACTTACATCATAGCGGTTGCACTTGTAGAACCGATGACCGGAGTTGTCGCCCGTCCTTCCAACATTAGTCTCGATCTCCGCACCGCAAAAAGGACATGGGATGAGAGGTAGAAGAAAGTCTGCTGGTACCGACTGAGGACGAAGATGTGGCGGAATTGCAAAACAGCTTAGCAGGACGGCGATGGGGATATTTTTGGAGTATGGTTGGGTGTGGGGGCTCGGCTGCGAGATGCATTTAACACGGGCTCGTCTGGTTGCCGTTTGTGAGTCCGGCGCCGAGCACGGCTCGGAAAAAAGTCTGATCCATTCATCCTTTGCCTGTTCCGCGCGAACAGTACGACGGGCCGTCGCATTCATTGCGCGCCTGAGCTGTCCAAAATACTGTGAAATACGGTCGGGAAATACCACAGTGAGCACAGATCTACATGCCAGCTAACGGTGTAGATTTCAGGAGCATCTGAGCCCGGGCTCAGAAACGAATATTCGGTCCATTTGTTGTTAGTTTAGCAGGCAAGGAGTCCCATCACAAGGCCTTCACCTGCAAGGCAGCAAACAACGACCCAGACATCACTTTAATAGATCCAATCGTACAGCAGCAAAATGTAAATATGGAAGGGGCAAAGAAAAAGCGCAAGAGATAGGCCAAACCAGGATCGTCGACCTTCTCTACTGCGATATAAATGGCAACGGTGACGGCGCCGCGGATAGTCGTCTCTGCATCCCGCTCTTCTCCTGCCGAGCGAATTGGAGCTATCCCCGCCGCTGCACCTTCGTCCTGCTACTGCTGGTAGCCGATGGTGGACGGAGTGCGTGGTCCTCACCGTCGCCAGCGGTGGCGTGCCCGGGAGGTCGTCGGAGAGGGTGCGCCTGGATCCGCCGGTCAGCGGGCGGCGCTGACGAGCGCACCTTGGCTCGCCACTCCCCTGTGGTGTCGAGAGAGAGAGAGAGCGGAGGAGACGTCGACCGTCTCTGCGGCCAGCACACGTCCTGCTGATTCGCGAGGAACGGCGACGGCGCCACAGGCAGCTCGGCCACCTCGTCGTCTCCACGGCCCGTGCTCCTCCTCCTCTATCTGGTCGTATGGGGAGGCGAAGGGAGGCGCAGAGGAGCGGTCGCGGCTTGGGCTGGAGAAAGGGGGACGAAGGAGGAAGAACGCGAGAGGGAGATGGCGCGCTGCGCTCCTCACGTCGCCGGCGGCGCGACGGAGATGCAAGGGAGAGAGAGGTGAGAGGAGAGAGATGTGACCTTGGTCTCACCCCCGATTGGGGATGAAGCAGCGAGTCAGGGAGAACCGCGTGGCAATGGGCTATGTGAAATCCCAGAAATGCCCTCAGCGGGGCGCTGAAATTTCAGGCGGTGGCACAACCCCACGCCCATAAAAATCAGCATCGGACACACCCACTTACATGGCCAATGACAACGGCGGCCCACCGCGCCCGGGCCCCCTGGTCATGGAGAGATAGGAAGGTAGCACGAGTGCAAAACAGCAGACACTATTCATTGCTAGTCACATCAACTCTCATCTGACGGTCAGGATCGTTTCATCTCAAGATCTAACGGCCAGGATACATTTGGACACTCAATCCGACGGCCCAGATTTCAGACGTCCTGAGAAGGCTCCATCTCGGCCTACAATGTAACAATGGGATAGGGCTGGTAGGCATGTCACATCAACTCTCAGTGCTCCATTCAAAACACATGGATTCCCTACTAGTAGATGATTGTTCTAAAGAATAAAAAAGGGAAATACTAACGCCCACACGTGTGGGCGTTTGCAACTTGGGCCGAACGCGTCTGGAGCCGTCGGATGTATTTGCTCGAATCTTGGAGCAAGGAGGAGGGAGGTCGCGTGCCACGTCATGTGTGGTCGCTGTGCGGCAGTTTCTCGACTCGCCCGAACGGTGGAACCACGGCGGATTGGGCGACAGTTGTCACCCTTGCCGTGCGGGCGGTTGCCACATCACCCGAACGCCCACGCCCGCACCCTCTTTTCTCCACATCGCAGCAATTCTCTGCAGTCCGCCCGCATTCCATTACTCCCCCTCTGTCTTCCTCCTCTCTCCCTCGCATTGCACTTCGGCGGCGTCGCAGAGGCGATTTCGCGGCGATTCCTCGGCGAGACGGCGGCGGCGCTCGCGGAGTCGTCGTACAGGCGGCTACGCTCGAGTAGGCACTGCAGTGTCGCCGGAGACCGCAGGAGAGGAGGTAATGTGCTCGAAATCGTCTCCACTCCCCCTCAATCTCTGTTTTTTGCGTCTCAAATCGACGGCGATTCCATGGCGATCTCCGTTTCTATTTGGTGGGGATTCTTCTGGGAGTCGCCGCTGGGACGTAAGGGCGGCTCGTTGATCACCGCACTGGAGCGTTTGGTTGGTTCATTTAGTCGCCCTTGCAGATTCATGCTCTGCTTTGAATCGCAGAGTTCATTCCCCTTCTGGATTTCATCCATTTCTATGGGTTGCCAAGCAATGGTTGGCACTATCCCTCGTTTTGTGAAACCAGAGCAGTGATGCAGTGAATCAGTGTGTTCCCGTCCTTTGGTCGTCTTATTTTGATGCAGTGAAGGCCTAGAACACAGCGTGAACCCTAGATTCATTTTATGTAGATTCTAGTTTCTTTTGATTTTGAACTAGGTTTTGATTACAGTGTTTGTGTGTGCTGATCATAATTAGTTGCCTATGCCGTATACCCAAACATGGCAACTACATATGTTGATTGTGCTTGAAGTTACCGTACCCTTCATACATTTAGATGGCAACTCCAATGTTCCCCATAAACACTAGTTGCCCTGTCTCTGTGTGTACTGGTGGCAAGTCAATCTTTGTTCCAAGTTAAATTAGTTGCCATGGTGTTTGTCGGCATACGACAACTTGATATTCGAGCGTGTATGTTTACTTTGTTGCCATTCTGTTTTCCTAACAGATGGCAACTCAATAGGTGATTTCAGTACATTAGCTGCCATGGTGTTTGTCAAGACATGGCAAATAATAAAAGATGCCCACCTTTTTGTGGTTGCCATTCTGTTTTTTGTAACATATGGCAACTATGTAGTTCATTTTCATTTTAAACTAGTTGATGCGGTGTTCGTCGACACATGGCAACTGGTATTTGAACATTGCCATCACTATATTTTTGCCGTTTTGTTTACCTACCAGAATGGCAACTGCATGTTTGTCTGTGTGTGTACTGGTGGCAAGTCAATCTTTATCCCAAGTTAAATTAGTTGCCATGGTGTTTGTCGGCATACGACAACATGATATTCGAGCGTGTCTGTTTACTTTGTTGCCATTCTGTTTTCCTAACAGATGGCAACTCAATATCTGATTACAGTACATTAGTTGCCATGGGGTTTGTCAGTACATGGCAAATAATAACATATACCCACCTTTGTGGTTGCCATTCTGTTTTTGTAACATATGGCAACTATGTAGTTCATTTTTGCAAATGTTCATACTTAAGCCTTGTTTGTCATCTTTTGAACCATGGCATTTTTCACTGCGATGATGAAAATTATCAATTGCCAGACTTTTTGCTGGTGCTCACGGCAAATGTACCCTGTTTTATGAGTACCCACTAATGTGTATTTGCCGTCTGTTACAAAAACAGGAAGACGATGACGATGACTTTGTGAACCCACCCCCGCGGAACGTTGTGGCTGGTGCCAATAAACCTGCGAAGGAGGTTGGTTTTTCTTTGCTTTGCCAAATAATTGCATCTCCAACCCCTCTATGCTGGTTGACCGGATCTTGTACGACCCTCCTGGGTGATCTGAGGTGTACGTAGCACAAGCATTTTTCGTTGTTTGTGTCTGAAGTTGAACCTCCTGCATGGCAATTGTAGCTGTTATTTCATCGTGGCAAATGTAGTTATGCTTGCATGGCAACTGCAAGTAAGCAGTTATGGCAACTACACATTTATCAGTAATGGATACTGCAGTTGCCACATAATGGCAGTATCCCTGCAAATATGATGGCAACTGCAGCTATCACAACATGGCAACTGTAATTATGCATACATGACAACTTCTTATAACCAGTGATGGCAACTGAAACATGATCAATGATGGAAACTGCAGTTGCCACATGATGGCAAGAGCAGTGAAACATGATGGCAATTGTAGTTACCAGAGCATGGCAAATGTAGGTACCACAACATGGCAACTGAATTTGCCATAGCTTGGCAGCTGCTAGACCATCACCACATGGCAATTCATTCTGAATACACAAGTTATTTTTGTCCCTTGACCATTCATGGCAGCTGTTGTTGCCTTGGGATGGCAAATGCATTCATTAACCATTTACTTTCTCCATTTTTATTTCTCACCTGCATAATACGTTGATGGCAGGTCTCCCGTAGTTAGCTGTTGCCATGCGCTACACGCAGTTGCTGCAAATGTCATTTTTTAGTAAGTTTCCCTGTTTCATAATATGATGTTCTTTCTTCATACTTTACCTTGATTTGCATTCTCTTTCGTCCAATGTTGTTGTCCTGATTGTGAGGCACTCGCATTTACTCCCGGTGCAGTTTGCCATGGGACCTCTGATGGCAAACTATAATTCCCTGCAAATGTGTAGAACGAACATCATACGTTTGCCATTATTTTGTCTTCAAACATGGCAAACTATCCTTTTTGCTCGATACGGAAACGCACCCATGTCTCCGTATTCTTGCAGTAGAGGTAGCAATGGCCCCAATGAAATGAGGTTGATGTAGACATCCCATGGCGTCGATTGCGGCTATCTGAAAAACCAAGGATTTGAACCTTCGCCTGGTTCCATCCTTCCTTTTTGTTAGTCCCCAAAACCTAGATGCATAACGAACAGACACCTGTTGTGTTAGTTTGCATTCTACCTTGCATATCCTATCTTCAATGAGCATCACAAAAAAATGTAGCATCTGATTTTCACATGTCAAACTGATTTTGGGTGACAATTGGCTGCCCGATGGCAAATTCATCCAGACTAATGAGGCAAATACTGTTGGAACCACATGGCAAATCATGTGGTCCAAGGCGGCAACTATTTTTTTCCCATTCGGATACATGCCTGGTGTTTCTCCCAGAGCAATCCACTTGAATTTCACTAGTTGGCAACTACTGTTGGAACCACATGGAAGATTAGGTGATGCAAAACGGCAACTAATTTTCCCCTCTCTCCCATATCTACCAACACACCCAACTGCCATACATCCCAGCAGATCTGGGAGAACTCTGGATGAATCCGGGTGGCAATTCTGGCTTTTAGAGACAGCAGTCACCCCTTCGATATCAATTCGTGCGTTAGGCATGGCAATTCGCCAGATCCCAAATTTTTGAACCCTACTGAGATGTGGGATGAGAGGGTAGAGACGACAGAGTGAGGGCGGCAACTGCAGGACGTATCTACAAAAAACGGGTTCATTGACGTGTTCTTGGTCTACGATTTTGGCGTAGTCGACCCTTGTTGCCATGGCGATTTGGGTGCAGATCGGCGGAGGGGAACGAGACGAGCGGGGGCAGAGGTAGACGAAGGAGTTGGAGGAGGGGTTAGGGGAGGTTTGCGGGCAGGCGTTTTTGGGGCAGTTGACAAACGTGCGGGCGTTGGCAATTGCTGCCACACGGTGGTGTGCGGGCCACATATGTGGCTGCCCGATCGTTCGGGCGCTGGCAGCTGCGCCCGCACGGGGGTGTGCGGGCTGGCAAGTGTTGTTGCCGAACGAATCGTGCGGCACTAAACCTTATAGCCCACACGTGTGGCAGTTATCGGCGTCCATAAAAAATCACCCCAAAAAAAATGCCATCGAATTGCGTGCACTACCGTGTCATTCACACATTAGGCCGAAGCACGCTTCCACGGAGAAAAGTGTTGGTTAATTCATCATCGCCAAATAAAAAACTGGAAACGAACGTGTTCTGCTCCGTTGGTGAACCGGCGACGCTGACGAACTGGTTTGTCCATGCCGTTGGAGCGTCGCGGTGCGGAAGGGAACGGAAGGAAGGAGTGGTCGCGCCCTCGGAGATTTCGCCGTAGGAGTAGTTGCGGGTGCGGCAGAAGATGCCAATCCGTAGATGACTGACCTCGGCAGTTTCCTACGCGGCTCCGTTCCACTCCAGCGGTTCTTCCGGCGGTGGCAGATACTTTTGCGCAAACCTCCTGAATTGCCTTCGGAATAACGAAATAGGCCACGGAGGATCGGTTTTGTAAACATGGCCCAGAAAGTATACGTGCGCATGTCCAAAAATTACTCCCTCCCGATCCTTTTTACTTTTTTTTTTGCGGGGTAAAAAGGAATTCATTAACTCAAAAAGGGATCGTCCATATTACAAAGGCGGGGTATATCGTCCGGCCCCGACCGTAACCAAACTGCAGTACGATTTTCCCTTCTACCAAAAGCAGCCATGTAGTGACTAACTACATTTTGATCTCGGGTCACATGCGTTACTTCAAGCTCCCTATCTTCCTGGAGCCTACGCTTGATTTCAGCTACCAGCATAGCATGCTTTGAACGATCCACACTACTCCCTGTGATCATGCATTTGGCTTCAAGGCTATCAGTTTCAAGAATGATGGACAAGTCTGTCCATTGGAACGCAAGGTGCAGCCCCTCCATACATGCCTCCAGTTCTGCCTCTAGTGCTTCAGCACATGTGTTCAAAGCTCGACATGCAGTGAAGATAATCTCACCACGTGCATCGCGGAGCACCATACCTGTCCCAGCAGTGCCGTCGGCCTCCATATAGGATCCATCCACATTCAGCTTTGCCCAGTTTTCCCGCGGAGTACACCATTTAGCCGGTGGTCTGCTCAATTTGTCATTGTTGGGTTTCGGCGGAGGTCTCCCAGCTGGGTGCGCTGGCATCTTCCCTTTAATCATGGCGTCAGTAGAGTGTTGCTTGATGCCATCCAAAGTGCCACTGTAGCTCAACAAAAATCGCCGTGATGCCTCGGTCAGAGGAGCCTTCTTGCCGTGCACCAGTTCATTGCGAACGTGCCAGCACCGCCATATCGTCATGAGCAGCTGGGCACGCGTCTGCTCTGGTGCCGCGTCTAGGACCTGGAGTAGCCACTCGGGTCCTGATGGCGTGATGCTTGTGACATCTGGTATGGGCCAGTGCTCCATCATCGCCTTCCATAACTGGATCGCCAAGGGGCACCTGCAAAGAGCGTGGAATGTTATCCTCCCGCTCAGAAGCACATATAGGGCACAAGTCAGAAACTTCAAGCCCTCTTTTCATCTTATTTTCCCATGTAGGAAGACAATCCGTCGCCACACGCCAAGCAAAGGTCCGTATCTTTGGAGGAGCAGGGCACCTCCATAATAAAGCCCAGACGGCTCGTTGCCCGTCCGGTGCCCTGCTCGCTGCGACTGAAGCTGGACGAAGATGCTCATCCAGAGCAAGCCGGTATGCACTTCGAACCGAGAAAACGGCATTTCTCTCTGGCGCCCAAGTCAAGATGTCCGCACCAACCCGGGGCGAGGCCCGGATCTTAAGAATTTCCTCCATGTCTGCCTGCAAAAAATGACGACGGAGCAGGTCGATTCTCCATGAACTTGTTGACACACGAACACGTCACGTGTATCCTCAACGCCGGGGGTGATGCACCGCAGCTCACGTCGAAGGAGACCCGACCGACAGCGCGATACGCAAGACAGTCGGCGGGTGCTTTTAGGACCCGAAACCCCACACGCCCGGGAGGGACCCCGTCAGGGAGTGCGGCGGCTATGGGCTGCCCTAGGTCGATTCGCTCGCCCCTAGAACCTCGGTACTCGCAGCTCTCCAACACGAAGAACGACGAGGAACGAGAGAGAAAAACGATGGAAAGATAAAACGTAGATGAGAAAGTAGTGTATTGATTGTTCGATTGTGTGTTTTTCAATCGGCCGTCATCCCCAACATATATAAGAGGTGGCTGGACTTCCCGTACAAGTAAAGGATTCATCTAGGCTTTCCTTACAAGAATATTACATTAATTCACGTCCTAAAAAATCCAAGTTCTAGTCCAACTCGGATTTGGCTCGGATATGTCCCATATTTCTGTCCTGCTTCTTGCGTGAGCTGTAGAAATCGCATACTAACTCGGATGGAGTCGAGTTCAACATCAAACTTGTCCGCCTCGATGATCTGCATAATACTGCGCGGGTCACTTCTCCTTTTAAGGCAATCTTTATGACTTTTAGGGGCCATCTTTAACGGTGGGTCGGATTCAATTATGCAGTTTTCTGAACTGTCCGAGTCTCGTAACAACTTTGTAGGCTGTATACTATGTCCGATGATAATGACTCCAAAAGCAAAGTTGACCGTTTCGACGATACGCACAACTTCCGTATAGAACACTTTTCCATCCGAGGTCATCTGAATAACCTTTCGAGCCTATCTCCAACTTCTGGTCGGATTGACTTTCACAGCTTCCACTTTCCCGGCAAGGTTTCCATCCCGGCAAGCTTTCCACACCGGCAAGGCTTCCATCCCGGCAAGCTTTCACCCCGGTAAGGTTTTCATCCTGGCAAGCTTTTCACCCGGCAAGGTTTCCACCCCGGCAAGATTTTCATCCCGGCAAGCTTTCCACACCGGCAAGGTTTCCACCCCGGCAATTTTTCACCCGGCAAGCTCTTTGCCCGGCAAGCTTTTCATCCCGGCAAGCTCTTTGCCCGGCAAGCTTCTCATCCGGCAAGCTTTTTGCCCGGCAAGCTTTTCATCCGGCAAGCTTTTCACCCGGCAAGCTCTTTGCCCGGCAAACTTTCTGGCTGCACCTTGCGGGTCCTTTTTGTGGCAGTAAACGACCTCGGATGAAAATGTGCGCAAAAGCAAAGTTGACCGTTTCGACGTTACGAACAACTTTCATGGTTAACATTTTTCGATTCGAGGCAATCTTGAATGGCTAATTGCTCACGCATTATATCAGACATCCATCAAACATGTGTCTGATGTCCAGCGTAATATTTTGACCTCTAGCCGGTCAGCACCGTGTTGACCGTAACTTTTGCATACGAACTCGGATTTAGACGATTTTTATATCAAAATCGATCATTTCGACGAGACAAAGATAATCCATGTAGAGCATTCCTTCATCCGAGGTTGTCTTGGAGGCGTAATCGACCAAAAAGCACTCAGAACATCATGACAATTCGAGTGTAGTTTTGGTCTTTGATATGATGCCGAATGATTATGGTCCAAACATCAAAGTTGTTCCACTCGGCAATGTGAAGTTTCTCATGTAGAATATCTTGTCATTTGAGGCCATCTCTATTGCATTCTGCATCGTGCCAAAATCAGGTGTCAACACATGCCCCCTATTTTTCGGCAAAGCTTGCATGCCGAAAAATAATTTGCACTATGTTTGTTCTAAGGACGATGTCAACACTCCATCGGCCATCTATATTTCTCAGGACGATAATTATGTATCGGCCATGTTTATGCTAAGGGCGATAATCATATATCGGCCATTGCCTAATCAGGCTTCTTGCCACACACTCGGGTGGTACTTCTTCAGATATCTGCCATTGAGAGCTCGAGGTAATAATACTCCTTGCATGGATTCCACCAAATATGAATTTCCAGGAACTACCCTTGCAATCCTAAAAGGACCTTCCCAGTTTGGAGACCACTTCCCGAATTTTCTATCTCTCTAACCAATCGGCAGAATCACTTTCCACACAAGATCGCCAACCTGAAATTTCTTCAACTTGAACTTTTTATTGTAAGCTCTTGCTACCCTCAACTTGTCTCTTTCTATGGCTTCCAAAGCAGCCAAACGTTTATCGGCAACTTCATCAATGTTGTCCATCATCAAATTGTAAAAGTCCATTGTCAATAAATCATTTTGTTTGGCTATTCTCAAAGCATTCAAATTCACTTCCACTGGTAAAACAGCCTCTTGACCGTATACTAGCTCATACGGAGTTACCTTTGTAGCACCATGCCTTGAGATTCTATGTGCCCATAAAACTTCAGACAATAACTCATGCCATTTTCTTGGATTATCCTCAATCTTCTTTTTGATGAGCTTGATCAATATCTTATTGCTAGACTCAGCTTGTCCATTAGCTTGGGCATAATATGGAGATGAATTGAGCAACTTTATGTTATATGATTCGGCAAATTCTCTAACTTGATGTGACATGAAAGATGAACCTTGATCTGTAGTCAATGTCTGAGGAATGCCGAATCTATGAATAATGTGCTCAGTTATGAATTGAATTACCTCCGTATGTGTCATGTTCTTGAGAGGTACTGCTTCAGACCACTTGGTGAAATAATCGGTTGCCACCAACACGAACCGATGCCCCTTCGAGGAAGATGGATGAATTTGCCCAATGAAATCTAAACCCCATCCTCTAAAAGGCCATGGCTTGATAATAGGATGTAACATAGCAGCAGGAGCCAATTGAATATCACCAAATTTTTGACAAGCTTCACACCCTTTATAATACCTTAAGCAATCATTGATCATAGTCGGCCAATAAAATCCAGCACGTCGCAATAACCACTTCATCTTGGGAGCCGACTGATGAGTACCTCAAATGCCTTTATGTACCTCTCCCATGGCAACTCTTGCTTGGTCCTCGTCCAAACATTTCAAAAGAACATCTTCAACCGTTCGGCGATAAAGACCACCATCTCTTATTGTATATTTGAAAGCCATACGCCGAACAGTCCTGTCCACCCTTTCACTCGGATCACGCAGGTAATCCATAATGGGCTTTCTCCAGTCATGACTTTCACCTGCACTAGATTTTTTGTTAGTGGCCGAATCAGTAGGCTCTGGTTCGGCCTCTCCCATACTAGCAAGACAAGACATCTGCCTCTGAGAAATATGAAACATGCCATGATCAACATGATAGCCGGATGCTTGTTGTGCCAACTCATTTGCTCTCCAATTGTCATGTCTAGATATATGAGCAATGCTAAATAATCCAAAGTAGAAATTATATCTAGACATTTATCAAGATAAACATTAAGTGATTCGTCAAAACATTGAAAGACTTTGGATATTTGTTGCACTACTAATAACGAATCACCAAAAGCCTCAATATGTGTAGCACCTATGGCAAGCAACATCTCCAGGCCGAATAACAATGCCTCATATTCGGCTTGATTGTTTGTGCAAAAATATTCTAAGCGGCATGAAGCTTCAAAAACAGCACCATGAGGAGATATATAAACAATACCAACACCTTGGCCACTGCTACAAACTGAACCATCAAAATATAATCTCCATGGTACTAACGAGACAAGGTTTATATCAACATCATGCTTGTCATTAATCCGATGCTCAACAATAAAATTAGCAACGATTTGGCCTTTCATGGATTTTAGAGATTCATAAACCAAATCATATTCAATCAAAGCATAAGCCCACTTGCCAATTCTACCACTAAGAATTGGCCTATGCAACATGTATTTAATGACATCGGTTTGACAAGCTACTATGCATTCACTCGGCACCAAATAATGTCTCAATTTTGTGCAAGCATAATATAAGCATAGGCATAGTTTTTCAATAAATGTATACCTTGTCTCGGCGTCCAATAAACGCTTGCTCAAATATGTAATAGCATGCTCTTTTTCTTTGGTTTCTTGAGTCAAAACAGCACCAATAACACCTTCTTCTGCTGCAATGTAAAGCTTAAAGGGTTCCCTATGCTTGGGCGCTTTCATCACTGGAGGCGTGCACAAATAGTTCTTGATCATATCAAATGCTTCTTGCTGTTTTGCCCCCCAAGTGAAATCAACATCATTCTTTAACCGAAGGATAGGAGTAAATGCATCAACTTTCCCTGACAGATTAGCTATGAACCTTCTCAAATAATTGACCTTGCCAAGGAACTTTTGCATATCTCTCTTGCATGTTGGAGCCTCCACTTTCTTTATAGCATCTATCTTTTTGGGATCAATCTCTATGCCATCTTCATGAATAATGAAACCTAAAAACTTCCCAGCCAACACGCCAAATGCACACTTCAAAGGATTCATCTTCAGTCCATATTTTTTCATTCTTTCAAAAGCTAAGAGCAAATCGGCTAGATGAGATTCGAAAGCATCCGATTTGACAACAATATCATCAATATAAACCTCAAGTATAACACCAAGTAAATCATGAAAAATTAAATTCATAGCCCTTTGATACGTGGCACCGGCATTTTTTAATCCAAAGGTCATCACTGTCCACTCAAATAAACCAAGGAAACCAGGACATCGAAAAGCTGTTTTGGACATGTCCTCTTCGGCCATAAAAATCTGGTTATACCCCGCATTACCATCAAGAAAGCTAATGACCTTATGTCCAGAGGCATCATTAATAAGCATATCAGCTATTGGCATGGGATACTCATCTTTAGGTGTAGCTCTATTCAAATCTCTGAAATCAATGCACACCCTCAACTTGCCGGAGCCTTTCTTCTCTACTGGTACAATGTTAGAAATCCACTTGGCATACCTGCAAGGTCTAATAAAATTAGCTTTAAGCAAACGACTGATCTCTTCCTTGATCCGGTCATATGTTTTTGGGTTAAACTTTCTGGCCGATTGTTTGTACGGTCTAAAACCAGCCTTTATAGGTAACAGATGCTCCACTAGCTCTCGGCTTAAACCTGGCATCTCATGATATTCCCATGCAAAGCAACAAACATATTCTTTCAATAGCTCGATCAACTTAGCTTTATGATCGGCTCTTAAATTTTTGTTTACAAATGTCGGCCTAGGAATTGAACCATCTCCTATGTCTATCTCTTCTAATGGATCGGCCGACATAAAACCTTATCCTGATTTATCCATATCATCTAACTCCTCTGTAGACTCATACATATCGTTCTCATTGGACCGATATTCAACAAGACGCTTTTGCAACCAATCTGAGTTAGAATCCATTTAAATGCATCATACCTTGGAGCCGATTACCACCAACCGGCTTTAAAGAAACGGGCACGAAACCACTTTTTGTGGCGCTAAGAAAATCAAATTCTGATAAGTCGCGTCCCGTCAAGCAAGTAGCATTGGGATGCTGCCAATCCACCGATGCATCGGCCAAAGCAACACAAGCCGAGTTATCCGCATGAATGACTTCCACCTCATCATCAACCCACTGGATCAAAAACTGGTGCATAGTAGATGGCACGCACTGGTTTGCATGAACCCAATCACGGCCCAGTATGACGTTGTAGTTACCTTGCACCTCGGCGACAAAGAATGCAGTAGCCAAAGTTTTGCTTCCCACCGTAAGCTTCACATACATTACACCTTTGGCTTCAGTTTTCTCTTTGCCTTCAAATCCATTAAGCACCTTTATTAACTCTTCGTCACGCAACCCCAATTTTTTGAAGACCGAATATGGCATAAGATTCACCACAGCACTTCCATCGACAAGCATTCTAGCAACCGGCGATCCATTAATATGACCTTTAAGGAACAATGGCTTCAAGTGTGTCACCGGTTCTTTTGGCTTCTCGAATATAGCATTTTTAGGACCAAAATCTAGCTGAGCTACTTCCCCTTCTTCATCTATAGCACGAAATTCAGCGGGTAAGTAATACACCATATTGATATTCATACCTTTGCGGACCGGTGTAGGCTCATAATCCAACATATCATCTTCCTCCTCGGGCGTGTTCATCGACTCTGAAATCTGTCCAAGCGAAGTGGAATCAATAGGTGATGGGGACGATGTAATAGCGGTGGCATCGTCCTTCCTTGGTGGTGTAGGTGCTGCCGTGACGGATGTAGAAACCACTGCACCTTGTATTTGTTTAGGCATCCATACTTGTTTTGTAGGTACCATAGGCCGAATGTCGTTGAACAATTTATCTCTCTGCTTCTCGGCCTCCTGTTCTGCCATCTCTTGACTCCTCATGCGCTGCAATCTCCTTTTTTGTGCCTTGGTCAGACCGGAAGGACACCACTTAGGCTGAGTATATTTTGGATCCCTCGACTTGGCCTTGCTTGTGCTAGCTTCATGATCATTAGCCATGGGACCTTGCTGGACAACAGCCACATCTTTATTGGAACCAGCCGGATCTTCAACAATAATCGGCTCTTTGATTGTCAATTCTTTAGTGCCTATCATAATAGCTTTAGCTCTAGTATTCTTCTCCTTTTGTTTGCTAGGCTCTAAAATTTCAGCACTTGGTGATTTAGCATGCCACACTTGCTTTCCAACCCTTTTTTGATTATCTTGCATTGGCCGATTGACACCATTGTTCAAACGGCCTCGTGTGGGATAAGAAAGTCTCTCATGAACGGGCCTCCTTGGTTCTGCCCAACCCGGATGAAAAGCATAAGGGGCCATTGGGGGCTGCCACCATCCTCCATTAAAGTCTCCCATGTAGTATGACGCATAGGGGGTGTGACGCCCCCGACTCAATCGTGCACTAATCATACACGCAAACATGCACGATCAAGCACAGGGACTCACGGGAAGATATCACAACACAACTCTAACACAAATAAAACGGAGATCCACAATATTACAGACCAGGGATCACGAGGATCTGAATACATGGGTCAGTCATACAAATATAATCTGAGTACAGACATAGTTAGACAAGTTTTGCCTTAAGAAGGCTAGCACAAACAACGACTCTAGATCGAAAGGCGTAGGCCTCCTGCCTGGGAGCCTCCGATCCTACTCCTGGTCGGCTGGCTCGGTCCAGTAGTAAGTACCGTCTGGACCCTCCTGGTAGTAAGCTCCTGAGGTGGCATCTGGCTCCGGGGCTCCATCGTCTGGTGTATCATCAAGTAGGAGAATATGGGGAAAAAGAAGTAACAGAGCAACCATGAGTACTCATCCGAAGTGCTCAGCAAGGAAGGAACTACACTACATATGCAACATTATCAATGGAGAAAGGATGTATATGTGGACTGGGCTGCAGAAATGCCAGAATAGAGAGAAGGCTTAGTCCTATCGAAGACTAGCATCTTAAAACATCTTCACGAAGCCACCATCTTGCAGCAATAGAAGAGAGTAGAATAGCATTTTATTAAGCAAACATGTTGAAGCAAAGCCTAGAGATTCTGCCTCGACTCCCTGCGAGAAAGCGATCCCGAAGCTTCAATTAAGTAACAAGTATCCAGTTCAAGTAGTAGATCGGGATATACAAACTGAGCGTCCTTTACCGTAGGACCGGCTATCGATAGATTATTCATCCCTGCAGGGGTGCACTACTGTTACCCAACACGCTCGATCAACTCTGGCCGGACACACTTGCTGGGTAATGCCCGGCCTTGGTAGATCAACACGAAGCAACGCCCTACCTAGGCTCAGCAGAGAGGTCAGCACGCCAGACTAACCTATGCACCCAGAGGTCTTGGGCCATCGCCCTGGGCACCCTGCGCGTTGCGAGACTGGCCGGGGTGCAGGGGCGACACTGAACTCATCAGTGAAGTATCCAGCCCAATCCCGACAATCAGCCTGCACGATGAACCGTGACGTCTGAGGAGCTTTCGGGAGAAACGCACGACGTAGAGGGCCCCATAAACCATAATCCCGTGTGGTGGTAGTGCGTATAGGGCACGTCGACCCACTCAGATCAAATACCTAAATCCAATAGGCTCATTTAATAACACGCGGAGACAATCAGAGTTTCTGAAGCTCCGCCAGAATATCACACTCGAGTGCCCTTCCGACACACCCGACAATATAGATCCCCTGTGGGTACCCATCAGGGTCGACCCGCCTGTAACAAAGGTCAAAGTAACCGTGTGGTCATAACATCAAGGGGGAAACCCGAGGAATCACCCTCGGCAGATTCCACTTGACGAAATCATCAGGGTGAACGTATGAGGTATCACCCTCGAGGTTCACACTGAGGGGGTGCACGACAGAGTCGTATCGGAAGTGGAGAAGGAGGAATCACCCTCGATGACCACGACCGAACAGCTACACTACAGAGTGTTCATCAGGAGTGCGTTACGAGGTATCACCCTCGGCACTCGATAGTAACTATGCAGAGTCGTACAACTAAGGGGGTGAAGTATTGTGTCGGTCTCTGATCGACGATCACATTGATCGAGTCGTCGATGATCAAGCAGGGGCAACAAGGGTAAGGTGGTGGGGGTCACTGATGGTACACTACCAACCTATACTAAGCAGTTTAACATAGGCAGGTAAGGTAACAATAAACAGGTTACAAAAGCAGGCTATGCATCAGAATAGGACCAAACATTTAATAGTAGCAAAATCTAATGCAAACAGGAGAAATGGAATGGGCGATATCTGGATGCTCAAGGGGGGGGGCTTGCCTGGTTGCTCTGGCAAGAGAGAGGGATCGTCAACGGGCTGCTCGTCTGGAGCGTAGTCGTACCCGGCTGCAACGTCGTCAGTCTCGGCGTCTATCGAGAGAGAAGGAGGGGGAGAGAAACAATAAATCCACGGAAAAAATGCAAACAATATGTATGACATGCCTAAATGATAGGTCGGGGTGTTCTACTGCCTAACTAAATGATTTAGTTAATTTAGGAATTTAATCGGATTTATTTAATTAAAGATGGGCACTATTCATTTATCGAAATCGGTCTAAAAGTTCAACGTTTATCTAGCTACGGGCATCTGACAGGAATACGGAGAACGTATTCGGGTTCATATCGAAATTCTGAGCAACTTTCATATATAAATTATTTTTATCAGAGTTACGGATTATTTTATATGATTTTCTAAAGTTTTAATCATTTTCTGAATTTAATTATTTATTTAAATCAACATTATCCAGAACAGTGTATGCTGATGTCATCATGACGTCAGCATGATGTCAACAGTCAACAGGGCAGTTGACCTAGTCAAACTGACGTGTGGGTCCCACCTGTCAGTGCCTGTTTAGTCTAATTAGGGTTTAGCTAATCTAATTACTGTTTAATTAAACTAACTAATTAATTAGTTTAACATAATCAGAGTTAATTAACTTAATTAATTCACTAATTAATTAATTAATTAATTATTAATTTCATTAATTCATTTTCATTTTCTCCTTTTTTTTATAAACCGTTCTGTGGCTGGGCCCGTTCGGTCAGTGGCACAGGGGGGTGGGGGCCGGCCGTCAGTGGCCCATGTGGCCACATCGGGCGCGCGGGCGCGTGGGCGTTGGTCGCCCGAACGGGGCACTTGCGCGTGGGCGCAGCGAGGCGTCAGCGCCGGCGCGCGGTCGACGGGTGCGGCGAGGTGGCGCGCAGACCAATGACGAGGGGACGAGGCCGCGGCGGGGAGTGGGCGGAGCGGGCGGCGTGGAAAGCAGGGCAGCGGCTGGTCGAGGCGAGGCCACGCGCGGGAGTGCGCGAGCGCTGGATAGTGCGGGCTCGGGCGCGGCCAAAGGCAGGCCGAGGCGCGCGCGGCTAAGCTAGCAGAGGCCGCGGGAGCAGCGGGCGCGGGCCGATGAGCGCGCGCGGGAGGCGGGCGCGGTGAGGCCGCAGCGGCAGGCGGGGCGAGGACGCGGCGGGCGGGCTGCGAACAAGGCCGCGGTGCAGGTGGCCGCGGCGAGGGCATGCGTGAGCGCGCGCGCGGCCGTGGGCGTGCACGAGGCGTGGCCAGGGCGCGGCAGACGGCTTCTGACAGGGGGAGAGGGGAGAGGAGGAGCACGACCGGCGCGGTAGCTCACCGCGAGCTGTAGGGGGGAGGCAGTGGGGGCCGAGGAGGAGGGCGGGGACGGCGTTCCGGCACGAAGAGGGATGAGGAGGCGAGGAGGCAGGCCGGCGTGGCGGCTCCGGCGAGGTCCAGGCGACGGCGACGATGGCAGGGCGGCGGCGTCAAGTGCCCCGATCCAAATCTGGATCGGGGGGAGGAGAGAGCGAGTGGGGAGGGGAATGGGGTGTCGGTGGGGCTAGGGTTAGGTCGCCCAGGGGATAAGGGGAGTGGGGTGGGCCGTTTGGCCCAGTAGGCCAGGGAGTCTTTTTCTTTTTATTTCTATTTTTGTTTTGCCTTTTCTGTTTTCTGTTTTTGCAAAATTGTGTGGCCTCATATTTAGTTTTGTAAAATAGGTGAACTAGTCACAAAACTCCAGTGCAACATCTACTAGTGCCATAAAATGGTTTTGAGTTCATAGCATTTCATTCGCAATTTTATAAAACTAAATGGGATTAAATATTGCTGTTTTGGCATTGTTAGAGTCACCTAATTAATTTATTAAATGTTGGTTACAATTTTAGAATGGTCCCTGGAATATTTGTTACCTAATGAACATTTTAGTTTCTATGTTTGAACAACTTTTATTTTCCACTTTAATTTAATTTGAATTTTGAGTTAGGAGTTGAAATGCAATATGATGCAAATGATGATTTGGCACTGTTAAACTTGCTGACATGTCATTATCAAAAGGTGATCACTGTGGCTAATGACATGGGGTGTTACAATTCTCCTCATCTATCAAGAATTCTCGTCCCGAGAATTAAGAGGAAGGCTGAAAGAAAGCGGGGTATTCTTCGCGAAGACGATCCTCGCGTTCCCAAGTGGCGTCATCTTCAGAATGATTCGACCACTGAACTTTGAGGAATTTGATTGACTTTTGACGAGTCCGGCGTTCAGCTTGATCAAGAATACGGATGGGATGTTCTGGATAAGACAGATCTTCCCGTAATTCAAGCATTTCATGATCCACAGCTCGAATAGGATCCTTGAAGCAGCGACGGAGTTGGGATACATGAAAGACATCATGTACTTGTGAAAGATTTGGCGGCAATTGCAATTGATATGCCACTTCTCCTCGACGGGCAAGAATACGGAACGGGCCAATGTAGCGAGGAGCTAACTTGCCTTTGATTCCGAACCGATGAGTGCCCTTCAATGGGGTGACACGAAGGTAAGCTTGTTCGCCAGGTTGATAGACCATTTCCTGGTGCTTTCAATCATAGTTGCTCTTCTGACGAGACCGAGCAGTTTTCAGATGTTCTCGGACAATGTGGACCTGTTCTTCAGCTTGTTGGATAATGTCCGGTCTGACAAGTGAGCGTTCCCCAGTTTCTGACCAATTCAGAGGGGTTCGACACTTACGTCCGTAAAGAACTTCAAACGGTGCCATCTTCAAACTAGCTTGGTAGCTATTGTTGTAAGAGAATTCAGCATATGGGAGAGATTCCTCCCATTTCTTACCGAAGGAGATGACGCAAGCTCGAAGCATATCTTCGAGCACTTGATTAACTCGTTCAACTTGACCCTGTGATTGAGGGTGAAAAGCGGTGCTGAAAGACAGATGAGTTCCCATAGCTTCTTGGAAACTATTCCAGAATCTGGAGGTGAAGAGGCTGCCATGATCCGAACTGATCTCCAATGGAACACCGTGGAGTGACACAATTAGGGAAACATACAAGTCTGCTAACTGACTAGCAGTGATTGTCTCCTTAACTGGCAGAAAGTGAGCAACCTTGGAGAATCGGTCAATGACGACAAAGATAGCATCATGACCCTTCTGAGATCTGGGAAAACCAGTAATGAAATCCATTTGGACCTTGTCCCATTTCAATTCAGGAATTTCAAGGGGTTGCAGAGTTCCAGCAGGCCTTTGATGTTCTGCTTTAATGCGGCGGCAAACATCACACTCAGAAACATATCGAGCAATGTCTCGCTTCATATTAGGCCACCAGTATCTCTGACAAATGTCACGGTACATCTTTGTGCTCCCAGGATGAATTGACAGAGGAGTGTCATGAGCTTCTTTCATAACGTGTTCCCTCTCATCCTTGAACTTGGGTACGAAGAGACGGTGTTGGAAAAATAGGATCCCATCCTTATCAAGATGGAATTCCGACGGCTTTCCTTTTTCGAGGTATCGCTTAATCCTTTCAACTTCAGAGTCATACTTTTGTATAATCTTAATGCTGTGCTCTAAATCTGGTTCGACAACTAGGGTATTGAGATAACCCTGTGGAACAATATGGAGGTTCAATTTGCGAAGCTCTTCATAAAGGAGAGGTTGTGTTTCCTGAACCATAAGATTGTTGCAATAAGCCTTACGACTCAAAGCATCGGCCATTACATTAGCCTTGCCAGGGGTGTATGAGATATTCATATCATAATCGGCAATTGTCTCGAGCCATCTTTGTTGACGAAGGTTCAGATCTGGTTGAGTATATAGGTACTTCAAACTTTGATGATCCGTGTATATCTCGCAACGATTACCGAGAAGGTAATGTCGCCATAGCTTCAGAGCATAAATAACCGCAGAAAGTTCGAGATCGTGCACTGGGTAATTTTCTTCGTGAGGACGCAATTGTCGAGAGGCATAAGCAATCACTTTACGCTCTTGCATTAGGACACAGCCTAATCCTTGACGAGATGCATCACAGTATATCACGAAATCCTTTTGGGAATCCGGGGGTGCTAGCACTGGGGCAGATGTTAACTTATCTTTTAGTGTCTGAAAGCTTTCTTGACGTTTTTCTGTCCACTCAAATTTAACACCTTTGTGGAGCAGATTCGTCAATGGTTTTGCAATCTTGGAAAAGTTCTCAACGAATCGACGGCAATAACTAGCGAGTCCGAGAAAACTTCTGACTTGCTTAACATTCTTCGGGGGAGTCCAGTCAAGAATAGCCTGAACTCGTTCGGGGTTAACAGCAATGCCATTCTTGGAAATCACATGACCAAGGTAGGTCACTTCAGATAACCAGAATTCACACTTGGAGAATTTAGCATACAACTGATGTTCTCGTAGCTTCTCCAATACAAGCCGAAGATGTTCAGCATGTTCTTCTTCATTCTTGGAATATATAAGGATATCATCCAAATAAACCACGACGAATTTGTCGAGGTAATCCATGAATATATAATTCATCAGACGGGAGAACGTAGCTGGAGCATTCGTTAGGCCAAATGACATGACGGTGTATTCATAGGAGCCATAACGAGTGACGAATGCAGTCTTGGGAATATCCTCTTCATGGACACGGATCTGGTGATAACCCAACCTCAAGTCGAGTTTAGAGAACACCAATGATCCAGCAAGTTGATCATATAAGTCATTGATCCGGGGAAGCGGATACTTATTCTGAATGGTTGCCTGGTTGGTAGGACGGTAATCTTGAACCAACCTATTCGTACCATCTTTCTTCTTGACAAAGAGAGACGATGCTCCCCAGGCAGAGGAACTAGGACGGATGAAGCCCATCTTAAGTGATTTGTCGATTTCTTCCTTAAGCTCGAGAAGGTGGTGCGGAGGCATCTTATAAGGATGCTTCGCAATTGGGACATCGCCAGGCTTCAAGTCAATGACAAACTCGACAGCTCTAGCCGGGGGTATTCCTGGAAGTTCTTCTGGAAAAACATCCGGAAAATCTCGAACGACAGGAACGTTCTCGATCCCTTCCAGAGGTGAGGCGTTCAAAGCATTCAGAACATATATTTGAGCTTCAGCATCTCGAGTAATTCGGGCGGTGTAGTTCACTATCTCATCAGAGGGGTGAAGAAGTTGGACGATTTTGGTGGCACAATTGATCGAAGCAATGTGAGCTTTCAACCAATCCATTCCGAGTATGAGGTCTATGGTGGAAGACTTCAAGACGATGGGTGAGGCAAGGAATTCCAACCCTTTAATTTCGACGATAACGTCTGGTGCTATCACGTCAGCATGACAATGACCTCCGGGAGTTTTAATGACTAACGGAGTACGCATCTTCTCATACTGAATGCCATGCATGAATGCAAATTTTCCAGAGATGAATGAATGTGATGCTCCTGAATCAAATAAAACAGAAGCAGGTACTGAGTTAACGAGAAGGGTACCCATCACAGTAGCAGGTTGATCCTGGACTTCTTCCATATCAATGTTGTAAGCGTGTCCATGACCATGTGCAGCAGACCCAGTATTATAGTTGCGGGCCTGATTGTTGCCACGACCATTGCCACGGCCAGTACGAGGAAAAGCCAACTGATTCTGAGTCTGGCGGCAATCTCTAGCATGGTGACCTGGTTTGCGGCACTTGAAGCACAGACCATCTTTAGGACGAAGAGGAGCATTTTGTTGAATAGCTTGAGCTCTTGGCTGCCTCAGTGGTGGAGGAGGCAGACGTGGTGCAGCATAGTTGTTCTTTGGCGCAGGGGCATTTGGATGGAACACGTTGTTGGGAATCCAGACTCGACGCTTCTGTGATGAGCCCGAAGATGAGCCAGCATCACGATAGCGCTTCTGCGAGTCCTTGTGTTTCATCTGAGCGGTCTCAACCAGAATAGCCTTGTTCACAAGAGTTGAAAAGTCGTTGAAGTCTTGAGCAGCAAGGGCAAGCTCGAGGTCTAGGTGGAGTCCATTACGAAACTTCTCTTGTCTATGGGTATCTGTGGTGATGTCTTCTTCAGCATAGCGGGAGAGGTCAAGAAATTCCCGCTGATAAGCTTCGACAGTCTTGTTGCCCTGAGTGAGGTTGCAGAACTGGGTCTTCATCCGTTCCATAATTCCCTGAGGAATATAACGGGCACGAAAAGCAGCCTGGAACTCATACCAGGTAACCACTGTTCCAGCAGGAAGTGTACGCTTGTGTGTGTCCCACCATTGAGCAGCGGGACCCTTTAGGAAAAAGGCCGCGAAGGTGACGAAGTTGGCAGGGGCGACATTAGCTGACTCCATCTCGTGAGTGATGTCGCGGAGCCAGTCATCAGCATCCAGTGGCTTGTCAGAGTTGCGGAACTGAGTGGGGTTGAGTCGCATAAACTCTGTCAAAGTCATTGAAGGAGGGTTCTGGTTCTGGTTGTTCTGATGCGGAAACTGAGCCATGATCCCAGTCATGAACTGGCGGTTGAGTTCGAATTGTTGCATCATAGCTGCCATATAGTCTGGCGGTGGTGGACGTTCAGGGGCACGACCACGACCACGACCACCTGGTCTAACCATCCTGCTAAGTATCAACAGGGGTTGTTTAGTAAAAGAAATTGAGAGTGTCTAGCGACAAGCATGATGTAACTCAACAACAATTTAGGCAGTGTAACAGATTCATAACAGTAGTCAATTAAGACATACAGATCCATACACAGAGTCGGGTACATGCGGACAGCATAACGGCGCAAATTCAGAACTAGACATACTAGGCGGCACGCAGGCACGCGGTAAGGAAGTACACAACGAGACATAGCAAAGGCTACATCAACGTCGGATAAAACCACTGAAACGGGGTAACTGTGAGTGCGGACGACGAATGTTCGTCGCGGAAGGATCCTGCGCTCCATGTGCACTCTGATGCAGAATCTGGTCTCGAGCTGTAAGAAGAGGTCCACGTGCAGGTGTGTGACCTCCAACAGCAGGCCAACCAATACCAGCATACATCTGAGTCCTGCGCGGATAAAGGATGTGCTCAGGATGTATCCCTGCACGAATAGCGGGTAGCAACTGCGTCATAGCATCGTAGAGACGTGCTCGAGTGGCAACCAACTCGACGGCAAGAGCCCGAACAGTGCGATCCAGAGCCTGAGTGCACTGAATCAGAACGCGTTGGCCGTAGCGACGAGGCTCGTATGGGGCACAGATAGCTATGTAGTATCTAGTAGCATCTCCAGCAGGGGCATAAGGAATGTATTGGAACTCTGAGTCATCCAAGATATCGCTGAACTCTCCTCGGAGACGTGCGACAGCAGAGTAGGCGGCATCATGGACAGCAATCTCAATCGTCATGCCGATACCGTGGAAAAGGTGCAGCTCAGTGTCTGAGTCATCTTGCCGATCATAGATACGAACATCAGCATGGTACTGCTCCTGGTTGAACTCGCGGTAATCCTCGTAGACCATGTACTCGGGGTACCAGCGATAGCCAAGTCTGGTCAGGAGGGCGATCAGAACAGCTGGAAACCCAGGGGCATCACGAGCCCAAGTGCGAAGCACAAGCTGTGTCGTAGGACGCGGTGGAAACAAATGATCCATCTGAAACAGAGGAAAATTCAGGATTGTCAAATGACAATGAGAAGTTTAACACAACTCAGAGAGAAAGGTTAAACAAAACAATGGAAAGGAAAATGATTATCAGACTAATCAGATCAATGACAGGGAAATCGCACAGATATCCAGCTCTCCGGGTAGACGGAATTTACGAGATCCTAAGTGTCGGCGTTAGTAAAATTTATTTGACCCGAAAGGAAGAGAGATCAGAGTCCCAGAGTATAGACGAGGAATAAAAGATCCTAATACCACCCAGTTGGCGACGTGGGCCCGTAAGCCACACAGCCAAGTTAGTAAATTAGTTTTTCGATGTCTAGACTCAACTTTGGCCAAGGAATTGGAAGGGGGCTTCCTACAGGCAGTCGGCTTTGATACCAACTTGTGACGCCCCCGACTCAATCGTGCACTAAGTATACACGCAAACATGCACGATCAAGCACAGGGACTCACGGGAAGATATCACAACACAACTCTAACACAAATAAAACGGAGATCCACAATATTACAGACCAGGGATCACGAGGATCTGAATACATGGGTCAGTCATACAAATATAATCTGAGTACAGACATAGTTAGACAAGTTTTGCCTTAAGAAGGCTAGCACAAACAACGACTCTAGATCGAAAGGCGTAGGCCTCCTGCCTGGGAGCCTCCGATCCTACTCCTGGTCGGCTGGCTCGGTCCAGTAGTAAGTACCGTCTGGACCCTCCTGGTAGTAAGCTCCTGAGGTGGCATCTGGCTCCGGGGCTCCATCGTCTGGTGTATCATCAAGTAGGAGAATATGGGGAAAAAGAAGTAACAGAGCAACCATGAGTACTCATCCGAAGTGCTCAGCAAGGAAGGAACTACACTACATATGCAACATTATCAATGGAGAAAGGATGTATATGTGGACTGGGCTGCAGAAATGCCAGAATAGAGAGAAGGCTTAGTCCTATCGAAGACTAGCATCTTAAAACATCTTCACGAAGCCACCATCTTGCAGCAATAGAAGAGAGTAGAATAGCATTTTATTAAGCAAACATGTTGAAGCAAAGCCTAGAGATTCTGCCTCGACTCCCTGCGAGAAAGCGATCCCAAAGCTTCAATTAAGTAACAAGTATCCAGTTCAAGTAGTAGATCGGGATATACAAACTGAGCGTCCTTTACCGTAGGACCGGCTATCGATAGATTATTCATCCCTGCAGGGGTGCACTACTGTTACCCAACACGCTCGATCAACTCTGGCCGGACACACTTGCTGGGTAATGCCCGGCCTTGGTAGATCAACACGAAGCAACGCCCTACCTAGGCTCAGCAGAGAGGTCAGCACGCCGGACTAACCTATGCACCCAGAGGTCTTGGGCCATCGCCCTGGGCACCCTGCGCGTTGCGAGACTGGCCGGGGTGCAGGGGCGACACTGAACTCATCAGTGAAGTATCCAGCCCAATCCCGACAATCAGCCTGCACGATGAACCGTGACGTCTGAGGAGCTTTCGGGAGAAACGCACGACGTAGAGGGCCCCATAAACCATAATCCCGTGTGGTGGTAGTGCGTATAGGGCACGTCGACCCACTCAGATCAAATACCTAAATCCAATAGGCTCATTTAATAACACGCGGAGACAATCAGAGTTTCTGAAGCTCCGCCAGAATATCACACTCGAGTGCCCTTCCGGCACACCCGACAATATAGATCCCCTGTGGGTACCCATCAGGGTCGACCCGCCTGTAACAAAGGTCAAAGTAACCGTGTGGTCATAACATCAAGGGGGAAACCCGAGGAATCACCCTCGGCAGATTCCACTTGACGAAATCATCAGGGTGAACGTATGAGGTATCACCCTCGAGGTTCACACTGAGGGGGTGCACGACAGAGTCGTATCGGAAGTGGAGAAGGAGGAATCACCCTCGATGACCACGACCGAACAGCTACACTACAGAGTGTTCATCAGGAGTGCGTTACGAGGTATCACCCTCGGCACTCGATAGTAACTATGCAGAGTCGTACAACTAAGGGGGTGAAGTATTGTGTCGGTCTCTGATCGACGATCACATTGATCGAGTCGTCGATGATCAAGCAGGGGCAACAAGGGTAAGGTGGTGGGGGTCACTGATGGTACACTACCAACCTATACTAAGCAGTTTAACATAGGCAGGTAAGGTAACAATAAACAGGTTACAAAAGCAGGCTATGCATCAGAATAGGAGCAAACATTTAACATTAGCAAAATCTAATGCAAGCAGGAGAAATGGAATGGGCGATATCTGGATGCTCAAGGGGGGGGGGCTTGCCTGGTTGCTCTGGCAAGAGAGAGGGATCGTCAACGGGCTGCTCGTCTGGAGCGTAGTCGTACCCGGCTGCAACGTCGTCAGTCTCGGCGTCTATCGAGAGAGAAGGAGGGGGAGAGAAACAATAAATCCACGGCAAAAATGCAAACAATATGTATGACATGCCTAAATGATATGCCGGGGTGTTCTACTGCCTAACTAAATGATTTAGTTAATTTAGGAATTTAACCGGATTTATTTAATTAAAGATAGGCACTATTCATTTATCGAAATCGGTCTAAAAGTTCAACGTTTATCTAGCTACGGGCATCTGACAGGAATACGGAGGACGTATTCGGGTTCGTATCGAAATTCTGAGCAACTTTCATATATAAATTATTTTTATCAGAGTTACGGATTATTTTATATGATTTTTTAAAATTTTAATCATTTTCTGAATTTAACTATTTATTTAAATCAACATTATCCAGAACAGTGTATGCTGATGTCATCATGATGTCAGCATGACGTCAGCAGTCAACAGGGCAGTTGACCTAGTCAAACTGACGTGTGGGTCCCACCTGTCAGTGCCTGTTTAGTCTAATTAGGGTTTAGCTAATCTAATTACTGTTTAATTAAACTAACTAATTAATTAGTTTAACATAATCAGAGTTAATTAACTTAATTAATTAATTATTAATTTCATTAATTCATTTTATTTTTCATTTTCTCTTTTTTTTATAAACCGTTCTGTAGCTGGGCCCGTTCGGTCAGTGGCACAGGGGGGTGGGGGCCGGCCGTCAGTGGCCCATGTGGCCACAGCGGGCGCGCGGGCGCGTGGGCGTCGGCCGCCCGAACAAGGCACGCGCGCGTGGGCGCAGCGAGGCGCCGGCGCCGGCGCGGGGTCGACGGGTGCGGCGAGGTGGCGCGCAGGCTAGCGATGAGGGGACGAGGCCGCGGCGGGGAGTGGGCGGAGCGGGCGGCGTGGAGAGCAGGGCAGCGGCTCGTCGAGGTGAGGCCACGCGCGGGAGCGCGTTAGCCCTGCATAGTGCGGGCTCGGGCGCGGCCAAAGGCAGGCCGAGGCGCGCGCGGCAGAGCGAGCAGAGGCCGCGGGAGCAGCGGGCGCGGGCCGGTGTGCGCGCGCAGGAGGCGGGCGCGGTGAGGCCGCAGCGGCAGGCGGGGCGAGGACCCGGCGGGCGAGCTGCGGTGCGAGCGGCGGGCGGGCTGCGAACAAGGCCACGGCGAGGGCATGCACGAGCGAGCGCGCGGCCGTGGGCGTGCACGAGGCGCGCCCAGGGCGCGGCGGACGGCGTCCGATAGGGGGAGAGGGGAGAGGAGGAGCGCGACCGGCGTGGTAGCTCACCGCGAGTTGTAGGGGGGAGGCAGTGGGGGTCGAGGAGGAGGGCGGGGACGGCGTTCCGGCGCGGAGAGGGATGAGGAGGCGAGGAGGCAGGCCAGCGTGGCGACTCCGGCGAGGTCCAGGCGACGGCGACGATGGCGGGGTGGCGGCGTCGAGTGCCCCGATCCAAATCTGGATCGGGGGGAGGAGAGAGCGAGTGGAGGGGGGAATGGGGTGTCGGTGGGGCTAGGGTTCGGTCGCCCAGGGGATAAGGGGAGTGGGGTGGGCCAGTTGGGCCAGTTGGGCTGGCCAGCTGGGCCGTTTGGCCCAGTAGGCCAGGGAGACTTTTTCTTTTTATTTCTATTTTTATTTTGCCTTTTCTGTTTTCTGTTTTTGCAAAATTTTGTGGCCTCATATTTAGTTTTGTAAAATAGGTGAACTAGTCACAAAACTCCAGTGCAACATCTACTAATGCCATATAATGGTTTTGAGTTCATACCATTTCATTCGCAATTTTATAAAACTAAATGGGATTAAATATTGCTGTTTTGGCACTGTTAGAGTTACCTAATTAATTTATTAAATGTTGGTTACAATTTTAGAATGGTCTCTGAAATATTTCTTACCTAATGAACATTTTAGTTTCTATGTTTGAACAACTTTTATTTTCCACTTTAATTTAATTTGAATTTTGAATTAGGAGTTGAAATGCAATATGATGCAAATGATGATTTGGCACTGTTAAACTTGCTGACATGTCATTATCAAAAGGTGATCACTGTGGCTAATGACATGGGGTGTTACAGGGGGTGGCGGCATCCATGGTCCCGGTGCCCACGACCCATATGGTCTTGCATGATGCTGAAATTCTTCCCGAGGAGGTGATCTTGAGCGCTTCAAATTTGATGACCGGTTAGAGCTAGAACCGGCCGCTTGACTGTCATACTTGGACAACAACATATCAAAAGTTGGCTTCATTTTCTTGCGCTGCACTTTAGCTTCATTCGTCTTCCACTTGCCAACCTCTAGACTCTTGGGCTTAACAAATTTGACATGAGTGTTCTCTTGCACTTGTGGTTGCCCCCCGAGTGTAGGATTCTTGATGGTGGTCTTGATTATCTCCTTGCCACCGGGTTGCTTGTCAAGCACGACTTGTCTCCCCAAGACCTTGTCGCTCTCCTTATTTTTCCTGAGCTCACCAATGACAATATTATTCTTATTAGCTGATTCAGCTATGCTGGGCCGAATTAACATCTTCTTCCCCTCCAAATCCATGGTGTTCATTGGGAAAGGCTGTTTATCAACTTGCATCTCAGAAAAGTTCAATCGTCCGTCATTAATGGCCGATTGTATCTGTCGTCGAAAAACATTGCAATCATTAGTGGCATGAGAAAAAGAATTATGATACTTGCAATAAGCGCGCCGTTTCAGTTCTTCAAACGGCGGTAAAGTATGAGATATTCTAATAATCTTGGCTTGTAACAAAGCATCAAATATTCTATCACACTTAGCAATGTTGAAGGTAAATTTCATCTCTTCATCACGATTCTTATGAATCGGCTTTAAATCATTGCAAGTAAATGGTTTGGCCTTAGATGGCCAAACAAATTCAGTAGCATAAATATCACCCTCATCGTCCGAGTGCTCACTTTCATACTCAACCATATTCATTTTTGGACGATCAGTTTTATACCTATGCATCTCTTTAAGATCTTTGCTTCTGCTTTCTTGAGCCAAAGCCCTTTGTAAGACTTGGTTGACATTTAAAAACTCATAGCCTTCTAGCCTTTCTCTAATGTGAGTTCTCAAACCATTAAGTACAAGATCAGCCAAATCTCTCTCAGTTATCACCAAACTATAGCACCGGTTTTTTGTATCTCTAAATCTTTTGACGTAATCGGAGACCGATTCATCATGCTTTTGTCTAACCGATGTAAGATGTGATAACTTAAGTTCATTATCGCCACTATAAAAATGATCATGAAATTTTTGTTCTAGTTGTGACCATAAACGAATAGAACCATGTGGTAAAGTGGCAAACCATGAAAATGCGGTACTAGTTAAAGATAAAGGAAATAAACGCACTTTCAATTCATTTAGTGAGCCTGCTTCACCTAATTGTGCCAAGTATTGGCTAACATGCTCCCATGTGGTTTTTGTGCCCTCTCCATTAAACTTAACAAAATCTGGAATTTTATATCCCGGAGGGCATTGAATTGCATCAAAGTATTCTGGATATGGCTTTTGGTAAATACGATTCCTTGGTAATTCAACTCCAAAATTCTCTCGGAGCATCTTAGCCATCTCCTCTCTAAGATTAGTTAGACCATCATCCACAGTGGACGATGAAGCTTGTGGCAGTGGCATAGGAGGAGTAGGGTTAGTATTTGCAGGTGCGAATTGTGGCATATATGCCGAATTGTAATTCGGCAATGATCTAACAACGTTTGCACTTGTAGGTAGGGTTTGGTTCAGCGTCACCATCGAACCTGGCATACTCATGATAGGATTAATGGGTGCAGCAATAATTTGATTTGTTGGGCTAGGAAAAAAATTCATCGGCACGGGAGGCGCCGATGAAATAGGTAAAGTTGGATTAGGGATTTCTGTGGTAATTGGCACACCAACATTACCAATAGATGATTGAGGCATACTTTTTTGAGCATTACTATTTTCCAAGAAAATTTGGTATAAAATATTATTGCTATCAGTAATGTGACTATCAATTTCAGCCCATACCTCAGGAGAGAAGGTACTACTCACAGGGGGTTTAACCTGTTCATCATGAAGAGGAGGAAACTTGATTTCTCCAACCGGAGTGATATTGCCTTGACGATCCTTCTTGAACTTAGCAAGGAACTCCTGCATCTCCTTTTCTTCACGTGCCTTCTTGTACTCCTCATAAGCTTGGCGATGTTCCTCCGATAACTCCTCAAAGTTGGGCTTGATTATGTTATCGGCGTTGATTTCCGAGGGCTTGGGAATCTTGTCGTTGCCAGACATGATGGATGATGATGATGATTGATCCTTGTCCCCAGTGGAGTCGCCAAAAATTGTGTTGACACACGAACACGTCACGTGTACCCTCGACGCCGGGGGTGATGCACTGCAGCTCACGTCGAAGGAGACCCGACCGACAGCGCGATACGCAAGACAGTCGGCGGGTGCTTTTAGGACCCGAAACCCCACACGCCCGGGAGGGACCCCGTCAGGGAGTGCGGCGGCTATGGGCTGCCCTAGGTCGATTCGCTCGCACCTAGAACCTCGGTACTCGCAGCTCTCCAACACGAAGAACGACGAAGAACGAGAGAGAAAAACGATGGAAAGATAAAACGTAGATGAGAAAGTAGTGTATTGATTGTTCAATTGTGTGTTTTTCAATCGGCCGTCACCCCCAACATATATAAGAGGCGGCTGGACTTCCCGTACAAGTAAAGGATTCATCTAGGCTTTCCTTACAAGAATATTACATTAATTCACGTCCTAAAAAATCCTAGTTCTAGTCCAATTCGGATTTGGCTCGGATCTGTCCCATATTTCTGTCCTGCTTCTTGCGTGAGCTGTAGAAATCGCATACTAACTCGGATGGAGTCGAGTTCAACATCAAACTTGTCCGCCTCGATGATCTGCATAATACTGCGTGGGTCACTTCTCCTTTTAAGGCAATCTTTATGACTTTTAGGGCCCATCTTTAATTGTGGGTCGGATTCAATTATGCAGTTTTCTGAACTGTCCGAGTATCGTAACAACTTTGTAGGCTGTATACTATCTCCGATGATGATGACTCCAAAAGCAAAGTTGACCGTTTCGACGATATGCACAACTTCTGTGTAGAACACTTTTCCATCCGAGGTCATCTGAATAACCTTTCAAGCCCATCTCCAACTTCTGGTCGGATTGACTTTGACAGCTTCCACTTTCCCGGCAAGCTTTCCACACCGGCAAGCTTTCCACCCCGGCAAGGTTTCCATCCCGGCAAGCTTTCCACCCCGGCAAGCTTTCCACCCCGGCAAGGTTTTCACCCTGGCAAGCTTTCCACACCGGCAAGGTTTCCACCCCGCAAGTTTTTCACCCGGCAAGCTCTTTGCCCGGCAAGCTTTTCACCCGGCAAACTTTTCATCCCGGCAAGCTCTTTGCCCGGCAAGATTCTCGCCCGGCAAGCTTTTTGCCTGGCAAGCTTTTCATCCGGCAAGCTTTTCACCCCGGCAAGCTCTTTGCCCGGCAAACTTTCTGGCTGCACCTTGCAGGTCCTTTTTGTGGCAGTAAACAACCTCGGATGAAAATGTGCCAAAAAGAAAAGTTGACCGTTTCGACGTTACGAACAACTTTCATGTTGAACGTTTTTCGATTCGAGGCTATCTTCAATGGATAATTGCTCACGCATTGTATCAGACATCCATCAAACATGTGTCTGATGTCCAGCGTAATATTTTGACCTCTAGCCAGTCCGCACCGTGTTGACCGTAACTTTTGCATATGAACTCGGATTTAGATGATTTTTATATCAAAATCGATCATTTCGATGAGACGAAGATAATCCATGTAGAGCATTCCTTCATCCAAGGTTGTCTTGGAGGCGTAATCGACCAAAAAGCACTCAGAACATCATGACAATCCGAGTGTAGTTTTGGTCTTTGATATGATGCCGAATGATTATGGTCCAAACATCAAAGTTGTTCCACTCGGAAATGTGAAGTTTCTCATGTAGAATATCTTGTCATTTGAGGCCATCTCTATTGCATTCTGCATCGTGCCAAAATCAGGTGTCAGCAGAACCATTCTCATCAAGTAGCTCGGAGACACGTCTCAGCCTGCACCTCCCTGGGCCGGTGGTAGGCTGATAAGATGGTGCCCGTGGTATCCATCGATCACGCCAAATGCGGACCTCGGTTCCAGTACCAATACGCCATATTAATCCCTTCTTTAAAAGCTCAAGGCCATGTTGGACTGCTTGCCATGTTACTGAAGCGCCTCCGGAGAAAACAGTGTCCTCAAATCTTCCATTGGGAAAATACTTTGCCTTTAGAACACGAGCACATAAGCTCTCCGGGACCGTGAGAATGCGCCATGCCTGTCGTGCGAGCAACGCCTGATTAAAGAGGCGGAAGTCCCTTAAGCCAAGTCCACCATGAGACTTCGGCTTAATCAGGTGCTCTCATGATCTCCAATGAGCTTTCCGTCGACCATTCTCCTGTCCCCACCAAAAATTCCGCGTCATCCTCGTCAGATCATCACATGTAGATGCCGGTAGCCTCAAGACACTCATGACGTATGTCGGGAGGGCTTGTGTGACGGCTTTGATAAGGACTTCCCGTCCACTTTGCGCCATTTGCGATCCCCAGAGCAGAATTCTCTTCGTAAGCTGTTCTTGGAGACTTTGAAATCTCCCTTTTGTCATCCGTCCATCTGGTGTAGGTAATCCTAAGTACTTTTCCTCAAATATAAGGTTCTGTACAGCCAGCACCTGAGTCACCTCATCCCTATCACTTGCAGCACACCTTGGCCCAAACAGAATCGAGCACTTGCCTGGGTTCACAAACTGCCCCGTAGCATGTTCATACCTACTGAGGGCTTCTTTAATCCGGGTAGCTTCTTCTTTGTTAGCACGGAAAAAGAGTAGTGTGTCATCTGCGAACATAAGGTGTGAAATACCCGGGGCCCTTGGACATATCTTGATAGGACTGATTCTATTATTACTAGCACCCTGTTTTAGAATGGTAGCAAGACCGTCAGCAATGAATAAAAATAAAAAGGGTGATAGAGGATCTCCCTGCCGAAGACCACGCGACGGTGCGAATGAATCTGAGAGGGCTCCATTTAAATTCACACGATATCTCACCGAGGTGACACACGACATAATCCATCGCACCCATCGATGAGTAAAGCCCAATTTTTGCATCACTCACTCCAGGAATCTCCAATCAACCCGATCATATGCTTTTGAGAGGTCAAGCTTATACGCACAGAAACTCTTTGCTGGATCTTTTTCCTGTTTGATGAAATGAGTACACTCAAAGGCCAATAAGGCATTATCCGAGATTAATCTACCCGGAACAAATGCACTCTGCTCCGGTGAAATAATATCATCCAGAAGAGGTCTCAACCGGTTCACAAGGCACTTGGAGATGATCTTATACACCACGTTGCACAAACTGATAGGCCGGAATTCAGTCATTCTTGATGGCTCATCCACCTTTGGAATCAGAATGATGGTAGTGGTGTTTACCCCTTCTGGCATGTTACCCGTCTCAAAGAATAATTGCACCGCCTGAATAATGTCTTGCTTTAAATATAGCCAATGCCGCTGAAAGAACCTTGCTGGAAAACCATCCGGCCCTGGCGCCTTTAAAGGTCCGATCTGAAAAAGGGCGTCACTGATTTCCTTCACTGTAAATGGTTCACACAACTTTGCATTCATGTCATCTGTTATCACCTGCTCAAATAAACTTGCTACATTTTCTGGGTCAACATGTTGATCAGCTTCAAACAGTTTCTGGAAATAATCAGCAGCCATACCAAGCATTACATTTTGATCCTCCTGTCGCACACCATGATCATCCACCAGACCTTTTATTTTATTTTTGTGTGCTCTCCAAACCGCCTTGCGATGGAAGAATTTAGTGTTTCTATCTCCCTCGCGCAACCAATCGATGCGCGACCGCTGCCTCCACATCATCTCTTCTTTATACAACATCTCATTCATGCGATCAGTTTCCTTCCTTATCTCCATACGGTCTGCATTCATATTTAGCAACTCCTCTAGGCAGGATCTAGATTTCTCTAGCTCCTTAGTGATGTTTCCGAACTTCTTTTTACTCCACTGATGTAGCTTGTTCACCAACACTTTGAGTGCCTCTTGAACCCCATCAAGACCAAGACCTTGTTTTGCACCTGCCTGCTGCCAAGATTCCGCCACAATTTCAGATAGTGCCGGATCACGTTCCCACATCACCTCATAGCGACGACAAGCCCTCGGCTTCTCCCCTACTTCTGGAACACACCGTAGTAGGAGTGGTAGGTGGTCCGAGCATGGTGATACTAGGTGACATACTACAGCATCCGCAAATATGTCTCTCCATGCGTTGCTAGCAACCACCCGATCAAGCCGGACCTGTACATTTGCACGCCCACTTCTTTTATTGTCATACGTGAATGGATACCCCGAGAACCCCAGGTCGGTCAATTCGCATGATTCTAGTGCATCATGAAAACCCATCATCTAACTAGCGGTTCGAGGAGTGGCCGACTAATGCTCAAAACTCCACATCGCTTCATTGAAGTCCCCTGCCACCAACCACGGCAGATCATTTGTCGCTCGCAAACGACAAAGGCCCTCCCACATAAGGTATCGTCGCTCAACTCGCGGCTCTCCATATACGAACGTAGCACGCCAAGCCTGGTCATTAGCGCCCTGTCGGCTATGCACATCTATCCATCTATCAGTAGCATCTTTGATCTCCACTGAAACTGATTCAAGCCAAAACAGTGCAAGTCCACCACTAGCTCCATTGCTGCTCACACATTCAAAACCTCGCATACCCAGACGATTACGAAGTCTAACCATCTTCTCCTTTGATTGACTTGTTTCACACAGAAATATTACACTTGGGGAATGGGCTCTACACAGAGCCACTAAGTCACGAACTGTTCGAGAGTTCCCCGCCCCTCGACAGTTCCAGATTATGAAATTCATTGCTGCTGACGGGGCGCCACCATTGGCCCCGTCAGTTTACCGGCGGCCCCTAGGCCGGTTGCCTCCATGTCCATCGAACGCTCCATTTTGTTCCCCTTCAACTCAATTTGTTCCTTCTCCATGTACTGTCCCTGCAACACTTGGTCTATTCCACCCTTCTTCAGGATCCCTCCCACCGGCAACCTCTTCTCCGCGGCAGCGAGCACAAGCTGATCTGGATCCGCCGCCTCAGAGCCCTCGGTTTCTCCATCCACCGGCTTCGGGCGGGTAGCGTCCGCAGAGGGAGCCCCATAATCGCCCCCACCGGTTTTTGGGATCACCTGGGCTGCCTCCGGCGCAAGCTCCTTCCTGATAACCTGCATCAACATCGTGAGTATTGTCGTCGTCCTTTCTTTCCGATCTGGTGGCTTCCAGCGATCAGGCGGGTCATTCAATTTGATCTGAAATTCCACGGGATCCTTTACCCTGGTTATGTGCCCTCCGACCACTACACCCCAATCCTTTGAGGATGGTTTAGGATTGTAGACGGAGTTGGACTCCCACGGGCGTCCGAGACATGAACTCCCTTTGAAAACTTCATCTGATCGAACTAATTCATGGTCGACTAGGATCCTGGATCCCAGCAACTGCGAGGCGGACGAGGCCGCAACCAGTCCGCAGTACATCTGATAGACGCACGCGGAAACAGTGCGGGCGGGGACTAGGTCCCGGCCAGGCTTCGACGGCGGCGGCGGCCCGATCGCCTCGGGGTCGCCTAACCCTAACATGACGTCAAGGAGTTTTTTCCCCAAAAGCTAATTGTCTACGAAGATCAGAAGCCCCCGGTCCTTTTTACTTTACGTATTAGATTTGTATATCGAGTTAAACTTTGCAAATTTTGATCAAATTTATATTAAAAAGTATCAACATCTACGATACCAAATATATATACTACGAAACTATATTTCATAATAAACATAAGAATATTGATTTTGCATTGTGAATGTTGATACTTTTTTCTATAAGTTTGGTCAAAGTAAAGATATTTTGACTTCAAACAAAACTTATATGCAGACTAAAAAGGACTGGAGGGAGTACTAGCCTTTAATCTAAGTGCTCTTTTGCTTTACAAAAAGTACTCAGGACGACAATCACACGATCAAGATTCATCATTGATGACCCAAGATTTGCTTATCGAACTTCACTACACTCGCGAAGATAGCCGACTCACGGGGTGGATGGGATGGAGAAGGGTGCCCTAGCCGCCATCCGCCATCCGCCATCTTCTCCTCTCCCCACCAACTTAGCCGCCGTCGAAGGAAGCTGGTGGGCAACGCCTGTTTGGCAGACAGTGTTGGTGGGCTCATCTCCATACGCTACAGGAGTCCTCGCAGCTGATGTGCGTTGCGGCATCCCTAGACGGCACGCGCGTCGACAAAGGTTGGACACGGGGCGGCGGCCCCAAGACATCTCGCGGTGGTCATACCGCTGCGGCTGTGACGACAGCACGACAGTCGTTCGTCGCGTCAACGACCTCGTTAGTGATTTGCGGTAGATGCTTCCGTTCCTGGCGCAGCGATGACAGATTTTCTTGGTTCTTGTTTCCTGTGGTGGCGGTCACACATCTTCCTAGTGCATGTATGGACGCGATTTGAAGATGTCGTGGTTGCGTGCACATCAGTTATTTTTCTTCCGACGGGGCGATCCCATGTTGCTAACCATCTCCACGGGGCGTAATGTCGATGGGTTCCCGGTGATGCGCTCCAAAGATCGGATGTCTCTCGCTCGGTGCAAAGGTTTGGAGTGCTCGACATGGCTCTGGCTCAGCATGAAGTTTACGACAATAGATGACCCAAGTTTTGTTTGATCCGTGAGTTTCACCTTTGTCCAGGTAGCCCATGTTTATAAACTTCATCTTAACTACCTTTGAGGAGGCTGGTTGCCATCATTTTCTAGAACATAATCGGGGGTTTTATTTGTCTATTACGGCCCGGCCTCTCCTAGTGCTTCTTTGACTTTATCAATACACGTATTACACACGATAGAGTGTTTGACGTTGTTCATATATGCTTTTATTGAAATCGAGCGAACTGTCGGTCCGGTGTGCTCACAATGATTGGAACGACACGAACTTGGTCCCCCTTGTGACTGATTGAGCGTACGAATGGAGTTGACAAGAGATGGATAGAAGGCCTCCGAGCCTGCAAGTACCTCCTGTCTAAATCAGTTCGTTCCCGACCCTGTCCAAAGTGCGCCAACAAATGCCAGCCAGATTGCCAAGTGCCAACAAATGCCTAACAAATGTATTTTCAGGAAAACAGGACCCCTTTTCTGCAAAAGCGGCGCCCTTTCCGCTAGTAATTTACCTTTCCCCTCCCCTCATCCCATCCCTCGCCGGGCCGCCCGGTTCACTCTTCCCAGAGTCCTCCGCCTACTCCTGCACCTCGAGCGCGACCCGCCTCAGCGCTCGGCTCAGATCGCCGCACCAATCCTCGGCGAAGGAGGTAATTAACACCATCCCTGCCTGCAATTTCCGGTCTAAAACCGTTGATCTCCGCTCCCTGTTAGCTCATGATGCTTCTTTAGTAGTAGTAGTAGTAGTAGCAGCAGCAGCAGCAGCAGCACGCCACCAGCGCCTGGTCGGAGGTCAACCTGCCAAACCTCCATGTCTTGTGTTAGTAGTTCTGTCTCTGTCTGTTCTTGATTTGGGCGTGGATCACCTCCTACTTGTTTGGGCAGTAGGGTTTTTTTTGGCCGGGCTGGGGTTATTGGTGCTATTTACGGTTACTGGTGCTAAGATGTCGGCTGCTCCTTTGCCGAAATTGCTTGGGGCATTGATGTATATGTATGCGCCTGAATCTCAACATTTGTAGTATCTAATGCTTAATCTGTGCACCACTGCTGTTCTTGCTGCCGCTTTTCATGTGATATTTGCGGTATGTGCTGCGTAAATCTCCGAGTTTACGGGCTGTGGCGAAGTACCAAATTTCTGCTGGCTGTGCTTCTTAATAGATAGGCGAACGATATCAAACCGTGGACCGAGCTTTGTTTCAAGTCTAAATTTGTGTTCCTAACCTTTTTGAGTGCTCTTCTTGCTTTCAGAGAAAATCCGTAACGGTTTCCTCGGACCACCAAAGCTTCCGGTTTCGCGGCAGTTGGAGATATCTTAGAGGCAGAAGCTCTTCAGATAGTAAGTCTGAATTCCTTGACCTTCAGTTTCCTTAGTCGGGGTTCATTTCTGTCTTGTATTAATCCTTTTGGTCTGAATTTGAAGTAGCTTGCCCTGCAATACAACATGATAAAATATGTTTACCACCATAAGATAAAGACTCCTCCTTATTTAAAGTCCAATTGTTTTAGCTAATTATTACTATCACTGTCTCGTGTCCATTCTGCTTAGCTTCAGCTGCAATTTGCTCTCTTGGTTCAGACAATATTATGTCTTACTTCAGCACTATTTCCTTGTGTGTGTTAATTGCAGTCTTGGAATACCTACAATGGCAGCAACATACCCTATGCCTGATCCACCGGTGCTGAACAACTATGCTATTACTCAAAGACTCAACAACTCTGCTACCGAGACAGCCGGCAGAGACAAGTCCATAGGCTACCTGGACATCTTCGTCCACCAGGCGCGCAACATCCACAATGTTTGCATCTACCAGAAGCAGGACGTGTATGCAAAGCTGAGCCTCACAAGCGACCCACAGGTGTCGTGCTCGACCAAGGTGATCAATGGGGGTGGCCAGAACCCGGTGTTCGACGAGGGTCTACGGCTAGACGTGTGCAGCACGGAGGCGTCGCTGAGGTGCGAGGTGTGGATGCTGAGCAGGGTGAAGAACTACCTGGAGGACCAGCTTCTCGGCTTCGCCCTCATTCCTCTGTCAGACATCCTGGTGGCCGACGGAAAGCTGGCTCAGGAGTTCTCCATGTCGTCCTCCGACCTGCTCCACTCACCAGCCGGGTTTGTGCACCTGTCCCTGTGTTATGTCGGTAGCTCTCCGGACGTCATCGAGATCTCATCGCTCAATAAGCCGGCGTCGGCGGTCACCGACTGTGGAAATGGCAGCTTGGATCTTTGTGAGATCGAAAGGATGGAGTTCCCGGACTTGAACATGGTGAACGAGAATGAAATGATGGTCTCCGAGTATTTCGAGATGGACTGTGAGAGTGCAGCCAAGGCTGAGACTTGCAAGTTACCACAGCATGATGCAGATGTGCCTGGTCCTGAGATCTCTAAAATCAATCCCAAGGAGTATCCTGACGAAAGCCCTGTGAGCTGTGTCTCGACCACAGGCTCCTCCCCGGAGCTCTCCCCCATGACGCAATCGGTCTCTGAGCCGTCTGAGACCGCCGTCGCGGCGGCATCCTCCACCGGAAGCCAGAGGGAGAAGAGTCAGGGTGTTACTACGGATGGCGAGGCTGATTCTTCTGAGGCGCCATCCAAGGATGAGGTTGCCCAGCCTGCAGTGAGCAGCTTGAACCTCCAGCCCAGGGAATCAGTTGTCCAGCAGGACATAGTTGACATGTACATGAAGAGCATGCAGCAGTTCACTGACTCCCTTGCCAAGATGAAGCTGCCACTGGATGTCGAGAACGGTAGTCCCTCGGCTGATAACATCGACTCGAGTACAACTGAGAAGCCGTCGCCATCTCCGTCGTCGAAGGGTCCTAGGGTCTTCTATGGAAGCAGAGCCTTCTTCTAAGTTGCTACTGCTGCTAGCTAGGCTGGCTCATACATACTCTGTTCGCCTCACTAAGGAGGCTAGACTCTCACTGTAAACTTGTATTGCTAATGGTGTTATGCTTAGTTAAAAAAGATGGATATTTCATAATAATTCCAGAGCTGTAGATTCAGCTTGTGTAACATAGTATACTACTGCATGGAAGTAACTTCATGATACTGCTTCTAGATTTGAGTTGCCTAGAGTTTTTAGTGCTAAATGTGTGAAATTCGTTCCACCTTCAGAAGGATTTACATCAGCTAACACGTCAGGAGTGTGTCATTTGCACAATATTCTCTTGAGTGGCACCAATTATTAAGATCCACGATGTTAGATTTGCCACCAATTACAGGAGAAAGGTGGTAACTCGACCACTGCATAATCGCAAAGAAACAGGGCAGGAAAAAAATATATGGCAAATATATGTCAGGAAGCAGACATACCAAAAGTCTTGAATGGACAAGGTGGATTTCAAATGGTACAGAGATCCTCGAACCCAGTTTCGACGAGGAAGAGAAAAGATAAACTCAAAACACATTTACTGTCCAATGAAGTGCTGATCAACATAGAATTACAGGAGGTAAAAGTTTACATGATTCAAACCTCCCTCGAGGGGAGAATTCAGTGATTTCAGGGATCTAAAATCAACAATTCAAAAAACAGACCAACTTAAAAATCATCATCATCCTCCTCGGCCATGTGCTTTGCCAGCTCTTCCTCCTGCTGGAGCCTTTCTCGGCGCTTCTCAGCACTCTCCTTCTCCTTGTGCGAATTCGGGGGGAACCTCATGGCCTTGACCGCTTCATTATGCATGTTGAGGCAGAAAGCAATCCTAGAGTTGAATGCAGCCTGGGGTTCATTTGTCGAGTAGACGTCACCAGTTTCTTTCGACACCATCCAGCCATTTGCATGGTCTATGGTGGCATCAATTGCACCATCTCTTATGGCCTTGGCTACGATGCACTCAGCATCAGCAACAGGATTCTCAGTGTCTAGCCTTAGCTTCTTCGCAATATCAGCAAGGGAGATCCGCGAGTATGAAATGCTGATGTTGCGCAGTCCAGTTCGAATGACATTGTGGCGGAGCCTCACAATCAAATTGTGAGTCCTGTCTGCACTGAATGTGCTTGTAAATTTGTCTGCAACAGCTCTAAACAGTTCCAAATCGCCAATCCTAACCGCCTAGACACCAATAATTCAAATGTTATGACTAGAGCTTTCCAGACAGTAACATGAGATTTAAAAGAAGACTGGAACTTACATTTGTAAGCTCAAAATATGGTGCCAAAGCTTCCTTCATTCCTTTCTGCATGAAAACAGTCCTCTCTGGGATCTCCCCAAGAAGCAGCCTTACTATGATAGCCCATTTATTGCACTGAATCCTAAAGCCATGAGCTGCAGCCGGTGCCTTCCTAGCAGCTTGCAGGAGGCTTTCTTTAGCATCCGTGTACTCCAACTGAATTGTTCTGATTTTCCCCAAGTAGAAGAGGTACCGGCAGAACTGTATTAAAAAATGTTAACAGTTGGTTGAGTGTATCAATAAAATCAGTTAGGCTGCAGGAAGATCTCACACATCAATCATCCCAAAGCAACATTAAACCGTAAGGCATTTTTAAAAGAATAGCTAACAAATAAACTAGCTTCATAAAATTTAAATGTACTGGTGTAATGCATCTGAAACATGATACAATCAATAAAGTGCAGATAATGATTGGAAAAGGCAGATGAATTACTTGCTGGTTGGAATGGGCTTCAAAACGTGGTGCCTTCGACCTAAGTTTCTCTGCCTGGTCATACAAGTTATAGTGGAGGTAATTGCGGAGAAGCAGGTTGAGCAGGGTTTCCTGTTATCATGAAAAAACAATGCATTTCCATATATTAGCACAATTTGACAGCATAACACTTAATCAGCGAGAACCAGGAAAACAGAACTACCTGACCAAGCTCATCGTGATGTAAAGTTGCCATTCTATGTAACCCAAGGAGATTACTGTACAAAGAAGCAAATATGAGCGATTGATTACAAAACAGGGCAAATGGAAACTAAGGAAATACTAGAGTAGGGGAAGATGTAGAAGTTGACATACCCACGAATTTCAGCAAGGGTGTTTGTAAGTTCATACACATACGAATAATAAAAGTATAGTCTAGAAGCCAAAACATCAACAGTTCTCCTGTTCAAGTTCTTCAGACGAGCAATGCTTCCAGTTGCGCATGCTTTAGCCTAGAGACAATTGGAGAACTTTAACTTAATAATATGTTGCATATGCTGCACAAAATATATCACTATATTAGACATACCTCGTCGTATTTCTTCTGATCAATGAGGAAAATCAGAACAAGCAAAGAACAATATATTTCAATCTCAGGAAGGCCATGCTTGATAGAAATCTGAGTTGCTGGAGCTGCTGCATCAATATCCATCTCAGCTTCATCTTCCTAAAAAGTAACAATAGATGCATACCAAGATTAATGAGTTTCGAATAACAGAATAATATTTTTAAAAGCAAATCTAACTTCAAATGTTTTGTTCTCTAAATTATGGAGCAGGTGGCAGAAGTCTAAATTGACCGGACTTCAAGAGCATCATCGGCTCCTCACATAGAAAGGCCGATTAACTAAGTATGTAACAAGCTTCCTGACATTCTAAAAAAACTGAAGTTATCTTGTAAATGGCAAGTGGTGATCAGCCTGGTAATCAGTTTAATGGGTATCATCATAACAGACACACAGATTTGGAAAAATACACCCTACTGCTACAACTCCAGTAACGAATTTCCCCATGTATCTAAACATACGGCAAGCTCCCACATGCAGAAGGAGAAGAAATAAAGTTGCGAATGAAGACACAAACAAAAAATGGCACGACTATAATTTAATCACACGATGAAAACAGAATTACTAACTGAAGGCAAATAAATAAATAATCAGAATCATACAATTATTAAGAAGAAAAAACCAGCAAGATACTTGCCATAGGAAGCTGTAAAACAGTTAATTATGCAGTGCGCAGATGATAATCACGTATATAAGAGAGCGCCTATGTGTCAGGTGCCTTTTTTTTTTTGCTCTCAGTCCATTTTTTACAATCCAACGGCTCTGGTTCTTCTTCCACCTCTGGCACCTCAATCCAATGTCTCATTCTCACAAACCCTCACCCCCTAAAAAACCCGAACCAGTCGAGGTCCTTCCTCCCCTCTGACTGCAACGGTGCGGCAAGCCGCGTCGTCCACACCTCCGCAGCCCTCGGCAGTGACGCCACACCGTTCTAGGCTCGAGCTTGTTGCTGCACAGCCTGCACTGCTCACTTCCAAAATCGACTGATCCAAAAAATATTTTCAATTGCCTGATGAATGGCAACTGTACATATTAAAAGCTACCATCATCAGTTCCAGGTCCAGTTTCACCCAAAAAAAAAATCCAGACCAGTCCGGAATTACTGCCCGTCCGTTTAAAAGTATAAATTTTAGATTTTAGCAAGACTTTTTCCAGCCTCGGATTTTGTTCACCCAGTACAAAACAGGAAAACTGAGTTACCAAAAGGTTTTGGTACCCTGAATCCCTGAACAGTACACAAACGATTTAGTATGTGCAAAGTGAAACTAAGACGGAACTCTGACTTTTATAGGATAATCACCAGAGCTAACATGAAACTGTGAATTACGCATGGCAACAAATATATGGAGGCAGTGAGAGTATCATCATGAAATCAACTGCAGTGGAAGACTAAGTCGTGGGTCATGACAAAACTCTGGTCGCTCAGAACTTTACCTTGGGGAGGAGGGGAGTGAGGCGGGCGTATGCGTCGCTGGAGGCCGGGAGGGCGAAGGCGAGGAAGGCCGAGACGTCGCGGGCGGCGAGGCGGCGGCGCAGGGCGACCGTGAGGCGGACGGCGCGGGAGATCCGGCGGACCTCCTTGGAGAGCGACCCCGCCTCGATCACCGCGGCGATCTCCTTCAGATCTGGGGCACGAGCAAATCAGAACAAATCTGAGGTACCGGGGAGGGGGGACCTAGGGTTTTGGTGAGGGGGAGGGGAGCTTACGGTGGAGGGTGGAGGGGGCCAGCGCCGCCTCTACGGCGGCTGGAGGAGGGGCCGCCTGCAGCTCGCCCATCTGATCCCGGCGGCAGGGGGAGAGTGCGGAGGATTGGTGCCGAAGCTTGGGTGCGGAGGAGCCTTTTGCTTTGTTCCTTACTTGTGGCTAAAGAAGGTCACCTCACACTTTCAGCAACCTCTTGGATTCGCAACCTGAACTACAAAAGGGGTATTTTGCAAAATTTGAAGGAAATTTTCTCAACTCAGTATATGTATCGTGAAAGAACATCTCTTCACCAAAATACTCACTCTTTCTATAAGTCTATTTATACAGGGCCCATACTATTTAAGAAAAAAATTGTCCATTGATTTTATTTTATTTTTGCAAAAAAACTTTCGATTAGTTCATCAACTCTCAATATAGTACAAAGAATATCGAAGTAAAAATTACATTCAGGTCCATAGACCACAAGCGACGACTACAAGCACTGAAGCGAGCGAAAGACGCGTATCCATCATCACCCCTCTCTCACCGGAGTCATGCAAAACTTGTTGTAGTAGTCCGTCGGAAAGTCGTCGAGCTAAGTCTCTATAGGCCCATACTCCCTCCGTCCCAAAATAAGTGTCAAGTGTCTCGAGACACTTATTTTGGGACGGAGGGAGTACTATTTAAGCCAACCGGTAGACACATGAAATACATATTAAGTACATGTTACAAAATACATATCTTCTAAAGATATTTTCAATGATATAACTATTTTGATATATGATTTGTGCTTTTGCTGATAAAAATAAGGGAAACGCTCCCATTCAACCGGTTGATACGGCATTTTTATCGGCTGCCTCGGGTGACAGCCATAGTCCCCACACCGCTACCAACCCCAAGCCCACGTTCCTTCTTTTTCTCTCTTTTTCACCCTTATCCTCTCGAATCTTCCTGTGATCCATCTTCTTCCCCCAGGCGATCCCCTTTGCCCTTCTCTCTCTCTCTCTCTCTCTACCACAAGCAGTTGCTGCAAATCTCGAGCCTATGTTTCAACTTCCCAATCTGACCCTTGAGCCCTGCCGAAAATCCTACCAATCCTCAAGTCTGTTGCCAACTACTGCAAAGAGGACCAACGCTGGCACCAGGTGTTGCAGACTGGGGACACCAATGGTGTTCACGGGGCCTTGCAGCAGCAACAACACTTCAACAGTGCGACAACGAGGCAGTCGGCTTTCGTAACACCACGATTGCAGTATCGACACCCACCCCTTGCATCGACAATGGTATGCATCGCACGATCCCATCTGGCTTGTAGCAACGACAGTGTTGGGACGAGGTGGTTGCAACAGCAGTGCTTGGCGTCGCACGACCTATCTTGCAGCAAAGGTGGTGATGCGACGAGGGGGTTGCAGTAGTTGTGGTCGTCTTCGCGTGGCTCTCCTTTCCTCGTCGCGCCGCAAGGGGCTCGCCAGGTGTTGCGAAGGGAGCAGTCATCGGAGTGCTTATAACAGGGGTCGTTTCGCAAAGGGGCTTTGCAATGCCTCCGTGTTGCAAAGAGCGCCCGTTGGAGTTTGCAACAGGCAGGCTTCGCAAACGTGCTTCGCAACATCATCCATGTTGCAAAGAGGGGCTTTGCAACATCATCCGTGTTGCAAAGGGGCTTCGCAATGTCGTCCATGTTGCAAAGGGCCTCGCGACATCGTTCGTGTTGCAAAGAGCCTCACAACGCGATGATGGCCGCTCAATCACACTGAATCAAATGGCTCTTGACCCGGCCGACCTTTTTCAAAGATCAGTTGACTGATATGTAGCACAAGCCTAAAATTAATGGTCAATGTTTTTTGCTATAAGCCAAAAAGGTAGGCAATATCATTACAAGAGAATTTGTTAAAAATCATTACCAAATAATTAGTTACAAACACATTAAATGAGAATTAATGATATAACCTCGACGGTGGTACGCCTTTTGACGAAGGTTGCGGCTCTACTGGCTCTTCAAGGGGTAGAATGTTTGTTTGGTGTTTCTCGACGACGGAAGTATCCAAATCTATTGTAAAGGGTTATCAGAAGTACCACCTGACCGACCATTACTGTCACCAGAATGAGCCGCTGACAAGCCACTGTCATCGCTCCAATACCAGAGCCGGCCTAATACTATCGCTGCAAAGTCTTCGTGCATGTGCCCATAAGAATCAGTCTACTAACTTCGCCGCCCTGAGGAACCAGCAGGAATCTACGCTAGAAGTATGTCTAATATGTCTCGACAGACGAACTTGAGGAGGATCGGAGCATGGAAAACCGACTCAAGGATGAAGTGTCGCTGTCCGCTCCAATACTGTCCCTGCGAGTACTAAAACCATAACCTAACTACTAGCCGAAATTGAGGCACCGGGAGTCCCCTCTCCATCACCGGCCGCCGGCGCACTTCCTGTTGTTCTTGGTCTGTTCTCCTCGTAATAGGTGCTAATGCAGGTATTGGTAGGCATGTCTCCTTCAGAAATTTCAAAGTTGAGCCCGAGCTCATTTGCTCGCATGTGAGCAGCAAATTCCAAAAAAATAGCTAACAAATTAAAAAAATGTTTTTTTACACTAAAGATGATAGAATTTATAGGAGCTTGCAAAAACTTGTGTCGAGATGACTTCAGGAAGAGCTCCTTCCAAAAAAGTCGTGCTCCAAAATGTCCAAAGTTGCTTGAGTTTTACGAGCTCCTAGAAAATTTCATCATCTTTATTGTCATTTAAAAAAATATTTATTTTGAATTTATTGTTCATGCACAAGAGCAGATGAGCTCGGGTTTACAAACATCGCTCTCTAGCTCCTTTGTGGTTTTTATTTCTTTGTTCCCTCGTTCTTTCTCGTGTGAGTGTCTTGAACAGACTGTAGCCTTGGTGTTTGTATATGGTTAATTGCATCTGATAAATATGGCCTGGACTTCCATATGTCTTCCATAGTTGCCTACAAATGATGATTTCATATTTAGAGACAATAAAAGTGAGCACTAATTCTGCCCTCTCAGACCATTAGCGTTTTTGGCCGTTGGATAGAGACTTTTGAGCGGTTTTGACCGTTTATCAACTCACAATCCGCCCGGGCTTCAGTTGATAACCTAAGAATGCTACATGGGCTAGGCCGCTGCTCTGGTAACAAAATGAAAGCTCTCGTGTTATTTGGACTATATGGTCCTCGGGCGTGCGAGCGGCAGCCAAAGAAAGCAGTACATAGTTTGTTATGTAAGTGGTTGTACTATGGCATATGAGCACTAATCCAGTCCTCTTAGACCATTAGCGTTTTCGGTGGTCGGATAAACTTTGGAGCGTTTTTGGCTGTTTGATCACACGAAATAAACAGAGTATCACATACGATTCACCCCAGTCGAAGAAACAATGTCACGAATAGTGGATTCACACAAGATTTTATTCAACTTAAGAACTTGAGTATCCCACCGATAACAAGACACAAATAGCACTCTTCAGAACAGTTTACAGTCTGAACAATTGATTTAACACAAACAGATGGCGTGGTGACAGACACGTGACGATCTCCCGAAGAGGTTGCTCTAGCTAACTTACTATCAGACTAATATAGATGCAGACATGTAATCTGCCATCACTTTGTTTCTCCAATCGGGCTCACACCCCTTTCCATTAATCTCTTAACGGAAATGACCAGTACATAGCAGTAATCTGACACCAGTCTGCCATCACTTAACTGACGTCTATCCGTTCAATTTCATTGGAACAGACATCATATGTTTATGATGCTTAGCCTACAACGAGAAATAAAATCAGCATAATGGTCGATTGGGTGTCCGGGCTTTGCCGTCGCGTAAGATGATACCAGTTTACGTAGAAGTTACCTCTTAAATCTCTAGTCAAACTTGCCTGGGATGTGGTATTTGCACATCCTCTTATGAGCACACTTGATCAGAATATCTGCAGAGTCAATACCTGACAAAAAGACACGAAGAATACTCATAAGCACAAAATTAGCAATGACATAAAAATGTTCTATCCCCATGGTGCCAAGCGAGTCATCTGAAACTCAACACTAGGCATAAGAGCATCTTCAATAGGCGCTACCGCGGCGCGCTAAAAAAGTTTTGTAGCGCTGAAATAGTGTCTTTTTACCAGACGCACAAAAATACGGCGCCCAACCCGGCGGCCCGACATGCAGCAGCCCGCGCGCACAAGTTGGCACCCTAAATTTGCAGCTCCACAGCTCACGTGCGCTAAAGTTACAGCTTCGTTTTTGTGCGTGCTCTATTTTACAGCTTCTGCTGGAGCGTTGTTTTTGGTTGCGCGCGCACTATATAGACATCTTTTTCAGCGGTGACTTATGTAGCGCGTCTGTTGGAGATGCTCTAAGACGTCGTCATACATACCTGAAAGATATGCCCCATGGACATAACCATTGTAGTGCTCGCTGGTGTGCTCCCCGGTGAAGTAAACCCTCCCAACCCATGCCTATGTAGTAACACGGGGGAAGATCATAAAAATGTCAAATGAGCAATGTACAACGCTGACGGGGTAGCACGCACCCTGAGCTGGTCGTATTCGTAGCGGTTGACGCCGATGGGCCAGTTGGAGAAGGTGCCCCTGTAGAACCTGTCGGACCACCACCGCGGCACGAGAATGTCCGACGCGTCGGGGACGTCCTCGCCGGGGAACATGCTCCTCAGCACCTCCACGATCTCCGCCTTGGTCTGGTTGTCCGACTGCTGCTCGATCCGCCTCGACTCCTCGTCGGTGACGGTGACCAGGAGAACGTTGGCGTCTGGGTGCTGCGCCTCAAACTCCTGAACAAACAACAATTTCAAGATCACCGGTGAAGTTTTAAGTTTCAAAATGGAGATCAGTATCGTTATACAGTACGTAGATTGTTACTGTATTACCTGCCATACTCCGTAGTAGCCTCTCCTGCTGCTCGCGTAGAGGAAGAACTCCCTCCCTTTCCCTTCGGGCCAGAACTTCCGGGGGAACTTGACGAAGATCTTGGTGTACAGGGCCATGTCGAACTGGTAGATCGAGAGGATCTTCCACGCCTGATGCACCAAGAACAAGAAGTTCAGAATTCGGCTCAGCACATGCCGATGGATAAGGAGGACAGAGACTGACAGGAAGCCGTGGCTTAAACTGTATGAGATCGGATTGCAGGACCCCCACGCTGGTGGAGACCATGATGTAGTCTGCCTTGTACACCCTGTCGTCCTCCGTCCTCACCTCGACGCCGCTCCCGGAGTGGGAGATCTCTCTCACCACCTACAACACAATGGATTATCTCATCAATGCCTAATAATAACTGAAGGGAAGATGCAATGCAGGTTCGCTGGACGTTGGGTATATTATATATGTGCCTTGTTGAGCTGGAGGCGGGGGTCGACGATGTTGCCGGACTTGTCGGCCTTGAGGTACTGGCCGGCGAGGTAGTACACGACGGCCTCGTAGCCGCGCTGGTCGGCGACGAAGTAGACGTCGTCCCCGAAGTCCCTGAAGGTGGCGAGAGGGACCACGTTCTGCAGGCTGGTCACCCGCGGCGGCTCGGCGAACTCGTAGTCGTGCTTGAAGTAGTCCAGAATCATGTCCACCGGCGACGTCGGCCCGTTGGGCAAGCTGACAGACAAACACGTCCGAGACCATAAAAGTTCAGTAGACCAAGTGAACAAGCCAGTTCTCGGCCTTCTCTTGCAGGCTCAAAACACATGGAGACGTACTGGTTGTTGAGGCGTTGCATGGCGAGGATGGATATGTCGTCCTGGCCGCTGGGGCGCAGCTTGGCGGAGAGCTTCGCGCCGCCCTCTTCCACCTCGTCCGACCGGTCGAGTCTCTTCTGCACGTACGCTCTGTCGTAGACACCGCCCCTGTGAAGTTTACACACACCAACATCACAAAATTTCTGACATGAAAAATAGTAAAACATCACAGCTTTTGTCGCCTCCATTTTTTTTTTGCAACTTAAAATTTTCACGCGTGTGTTCCGATAGTAGAATCTTGAGGAAAAACTAATTAGATTCAAACCAAGTGGTATTTGAATCAGCCGCTTTTTTATGTAGACGTAGTATTTGATTCAGCTCAGCTGCTGCCATTTTTTCTTAAAAAAATATGGGTGCTACCAATTTAATTGAGTTTCTATCCATTGCTATATACTTGGAAATGTCTGCAAATTACTCAAACAAAGTGGTGGCCTGGTTCGTTTTGAAGTTCAATTATTTTAAGAAATAGGGTGCGTGAAACTTAAACCTGGAGAGAGTACTAATTTCAACCCCCATTTTTGGGGTTAAAAGGGACCTTTCAGACTAATTAATTAGCTAGTGCCGTTCAGTTTTGTTTCTTTTTCTTCATAAAGCTAGGATCCATCGGGCATATGTTGCCGATACGCAGGGACGGAAGCCAGAATTTGACATGGGGGGGGGGGGGGAGGGAGGGGGGGGGGGGGGGCGAGTTTCAGACTTGAGCTCTTATAGACTGATGTGCATCAGATGATCAATCAGAAGTTTAAAGTGTGCAAAGAAACATAAGCCGGGACTCATATTTCCGTTAGTGTAAACAGCTAAAGACTACAAAATTATTATGAAAATATTCATCTTTGACAACAAAAAAAGTATCTAAATTAGTCATATTACATAATTTAGCAGAGGGTACTATGTTGAATTGACCAACTCTGATTTTCCTGTCAATCAATTAATTATCATTCATATTAACCATCAAAAACGGAGATTTGAAGCTAAGGTTAATTATTGAGAATGGCGTGCATCGTCGTCTCCGTGGTCGCTCATGGTGGTGGTGCTTTTCATAATCCCCTTACTGGCTGAGAGGAATGATCGATTGGGGTCTGTACGGTTGGACAGTTGGACGCAAATGCTCTTGGCAAACATTTTTCATTTTCTCTTCCTCGTCATATCTATTTATACATCAGTATAACAATATAAGGGCAGCAAATATGTTGTAATTAATTTATGATGTTTGTAGATTTTGTATGGCACAACCACACAAATTTGAACAGATTAAAGATTAAGAGATGAAGAAGGGCAGGTGCAGCTATCATGGATCTGGATCAGTCTCTTGTGACTCTCGCTGGGAGTTTGGAGCACATTTGCCGTGCTCCTCTCCTTCACGGACAGCCTTGCCGGCCGCGACGGCAGGCTCTACTACGGCGAGCGGTGGGTGGAGATTGGATCGCCGACAGTTAGGAAGATTGGCAGCGTTAAAATCGTGACGATCGCAGCAGCAGAGAATCAAAGCGGTTGTGTACGTGCTGCTTCAGCCGCAAGTCCCAGGACGAATGAACCCTGGCCCCATTTCTCTTCGATGGTGGGCCTTTTCTTTTTCTTGGTTTTGATCTGCTATGCAATGTACATGGGCTAGGCTCTGGGGGTTTCAAGTGGTTACGCGCGACAGCCGGACAGGGGGGAACGAATTGAGGACAAGTGGTAACACGGCCGCCAGCCTGCCTAATCGCTATTGAGGTGAAACAAGTTCGTTAGAGGGGGTCTCACCCCCCCTCGCCCCCCCCCTTGGATTCGTCCCTGCCGATACGTTATTTCTCATGCAGGCATGGATAGATTAGCTAGTTAATTAGCGCGCCCGTTTTCGTGGTAATTCATTCCACTGATCTGACGTACGTACTTCTCCTTGTAGACGTTCTCGGCGAGGCCGTCGAATTCTGAGAGGAAGTTCCTGAGCTTGAGCGTGGAGTTGACGAGGGGCCAGATGGGGTTCATCTTGCCGCCGTTGACGCCCTCCACCCAGTTGGCGCCGATCTCCACGTTGACGCCGCCGAAGTTGTGCTTGCGCATCCTCCCGCCGACGTGGTCCGTCGCCTCCAGGATCACCAGGTCCGTTATCCCGGCCTCCGACAGCCGCTTCCCCGCCGAGATCCCTGCAACCACACGCACAACGTGCAAAGTTACGTGCGCTGGCTAGCTAGCGAGCTAGTTAATCATGTGAGTGGTGGTGTGTGCAAATGTACCGGACATGCCGGCGCCGACGATGATGACCCTGGGGCCGGCGGCGGCGGCAAGGGAGGCATGGTGTGCCAGGGTCAGTGCGAGCACCAGAGCAGTGGTTGTGGTGGGCGTCATGTGTCTCCTCGTGGATACAGGCCGACCGAACACACAGTTTCCTCTCCGCCTCACAGGCCTGTTTTTTTATATACTGCTAGGTCGAGGAGTTGGCAGAGAGTTCGGTCTTCTTCTATGTGCAAGGCACTTGTTTTTCTTGAAGCAAGGCAACATATTTCTATTTTATATTAGTAAGTTTATATAAGAAAAATAGTGATTAGAAGAGAGAGCAATTAAGAACTCCCAGTTAATTCATGTAAAATCAGATAATCGCCGGCACTTTGGGTGATGCAGTTGGCACATGGTCTTGTGGATTGCTTGTTGACGGAGAGTCCAAAGTCTGCTCCTCCCATAGCAGCCGCGAATTCTTCTCTTCAATGGTGGTGGAACAAAAATACTAGAACTACGTAACCTCTTAGGTAAACCTATGTCCTTTTCCTTCCTATAAAACTAATCATCCCCCTCCCCTGATTTTTGGAGGTGGGCCTGGGCCTCTTTCTAATCCAATCCATTTAAGCCAGATCAGCTAGTTCGTAACTTTACGTAAAGAATTTACGTAGGTGTAGCAAAGTCCGTGGTGGAAGGCCAGCTTGCTCGGTGGAACACGTTTCCCATAGTTTGTGTGTGAGAGTTTGACATCTTTCTGTTGAGCTCGACGTGACATCAGTGTGAGTGGGCTTTGCCCTATTGTTCGGTTTTTGCACAGTTTTTCGCACTTAAACGAGCAACAAATTTATTCTCAGTTAATCAAAAAGGCAAAACTTTTGCCTCGGTTTAAAGAAAAACTTTCCATCTCTTAAAAGTTCTCTCTACCTTATCTTTGATCCAATGTGGGGAGAGGCTGCTCACTTTCATATTCATGGCGTGCCGACCGGCGCAATGACCGATTGTCCCGGATCAAGCTATAAAGCCCGGCGCCGGCGCCCTGAAACCCTAGCCCACCCAGCCACGCTCCCATTTCCCCTGCCTCCACCCTCGATTCGGCCCTCTCCCACTGTTGATTCGGCCACCATTGTCGCCTTCCTCGGGGTCGAGGTCGCAACCGCCAATCGAGCTCCGACGCCTCAAGCAGCCCCGTGTCGCCTACACTGCTACCGCTCTGCGCTACCTCCCGCAGCCCAAGCGTCATCTTCCTCGACTCGGGCACCGCCTCTCCCGAGCCTCGTCGCCGCCTCCCCTCAGCCTCTCGTCATCCTCTTCGATTCGGCTTCGTTCGCCGTCGACGCCTCCCCCCCCCTCCTCGGTCCTACGTCGATGTCGCAGTCGTTGTCACCAGTGTCATCCCCAAAGTAGTGAGCCGTCCGGTGCCAACAGTGGGGGAAATTTGTGGCGGAGTTCCGCCACGCCGATGTTGGTTGTACGGTGGTTGGGTTCTTTCAACTCGACAAAGGAGACGGCGTGTGCCTACGACGCCACCGCAGTTTGCTTCTTCGAGCCGCGGGCGAGACTTAATTTCTCGGCAGATGTCGCGACTACTCTCGCCCCTGCCGCCGTTTGGATCATCTCTCGGGCAGAGTCGAATGATGCAACGACGAGTTGATGGCCAAGCTGATCGAGGATGAGTCAGACGTCCTCGTCCTCGCCGTCAACGTAGCCTACTTACGGTTTGTAAAGGACGAGCGCGCTGAGTTCACCCACCACAAAGTCGAGAACAAGCATTTGTTCGGCGAACTCGACGAGTTCCTCGAGGAGGAGGAGATGCATGTACTCTATAATTATACTGTGTGATACCGTTGTCAAATTATGCAATTAACTAGTTTAAGTTAGTGTTTGAAATGCGTTTGTGTGAAAAATCTGTGTTCGATTTTGCTGTTGTTGAGGGATTAAGTTTTAAAGGATTTGTTAGGTGAAGAAACGCATAATCTCTTAACAAATATAAAATATAAAATAAAATATAGTACATTTTAAACTTTTATGGTACAGTACCTGCTAGAGATGCCATGCAAGATGCCCTTGCACAGCCTCGTGCGCCACCATTATGGAACTTGACAGCATAAACGGCACCACCAGCCAATTTGGTTGCCAACACAGATGCCACGCACTTGATCAAGGTCTTTGGAAAGCTAGGAATGACCATCTTTTCGACAGGAAAAAAGTTTTCCCTTACCATGTTCATATGGCTGCTACTGCTCTCTCTAATGATGCTAATGATCTTGTCAAACATACTCATCAGTTACAGCCTCAAAATCCTACCTCTGCCTGTACCTCAATCCCTACGAATCAGATTCCTATGGAGGGAAGAACAATTAAGTCTGACCTTCTTGTAGCAGGGCCAAAAGTATACTTTGATGCAGCTTTCAAATGCAAAAGAATCCCAGGTTTACCACAAGGTGCTGCTGCTACTGGTATTGGTGTTTACCTCTCCTTGCCACATGATCACATGGAGGTTAATGTGCAGATTCAAGCCTCTACTATCGTCACCAATTCTCCTTTGCAAGCTGAAGCTTTGGCCCTTCTTTTAGCAGCTCAAGTGGCTAAGCGGCTGTGCATTTCTCAGCCCACTTTTCTCACTGACAATCTGTCTTTGGCGTCATGGGCAGCTAGCAGAAAGATTATGGAATCTACTACTCCTTGGACTTAACAGCAACTCTTTGGCGTCGGCTACTCTGATGACTTCGATCGAGGGGGGGGGAATGAGGGGGCGGAGGGGGGGGGGATCGTGGGCAGGTGGCCCCTTCTTCCCCCTCTTCTTCCGATGCTTCGCCACGGATAAGGACTGCGGTGGAGGCGTCTTTGTTGCCGATCGGCGACTTGCCGGTGTTGAGAGGGGGACCTGGGCAGGAGGCCTCAGATCCCTCCTCTCCTACGGTGGTTGGGGCGATCGTGCCTGCGGCGTCTATTGGCCCCGAGGGCCGGCAGTCACCTGCACCGCGGCAGGGGTTGCTCCAGCCGACACCGACCAACGTGGTCGTATCACCCTCCGGCTTGACAGCTGGTTCTGGTGGAGAGCGGGGGCAGGCGGCCCCCGTACTCTCTTCCCCTCGCCCGCCTATGGCCGGGCAGATGACCGGGCTGTCCGCGTCAGGTGGGGAGCGTGGGCAGGTGGCCCAGCGCTCTCCCCCCTGCGCTCGCCGGGGCCGGTGCCTGCGGCGGTTTCTGGGGCCTCTCTAGGCCCGCGCGTTGGGGGTGGGGCTGGAGGCCTTACCCCTAACGGGGCCACTAGGGAGGAGGTCATTGCTTTTGGAGGTATCCCGGATCCTGTTTCTGAGGGGCGGCGGATGAGCTGTCGCTTTCAGGACCAGCCGGATGTTGATGACATGCAGCTGAGGTGAGCTAGGCGGGCGGCCAAGCTTCGTGATATTGAGGTCACTACTGGTATGTCGGTCAACACTTCCAATTCCATTTTGCATTTTTCTAATGATGAGATTATTCACAATGCAAATCAGCTAGGAGTTTCACTAGGTAGTAATGATAGTGAAATCTCGAATTCTGTTAATGATCTCTTGGATCTTGAAGCGGAACGTGCTTTAGATATGATTCGCAACTTAGCAGCTGTTAAACCTATGAATGATTCCGACATTGATCAGTTGGGAGTCAGGGTGTTAGACACGCTTTGTGCAGATATTGCCCCTCCCCTCCCTGAGACCGAGGAGGATGACGACTCTTTACCTCTTGGGGATAGTGCACCCATCGAGGACCCTTGCGTTAGATCCACGGAACCCGGTTGTGAGGACCGGGTGGAGGATCAAGCCAAGCCTAAACACAAGTGGAAGCGCAAAATTTACCCAGCGTCGGCGGTGCGTAGAAGTGCTAGGAACCGGACGAACAAAAAATTTCATGATGAGTTATGAGAGGAATTTTTTGGAATAGCAGAGGTCTGAGAGACTTGGCTAAAAGAAGATTTCTAACAGAGGCTTCTATCGAACATAGGTTGGATTTTATTGCCCTTTCTGGAACAGGAAGAGGCAATTTCTCCCCGCAATTCCTAACTACGTTATCGGGAGGTGTTGATTTTGATTGGCACTGCCTTCCCCCGAGAGGAAGATCAGGTGGGATCTTACTTGGGGTTAGATGTGAGACGTTGGAAGTCCGAAGTGTGGTTATGGGAGATTTTGCCGTCAAGTTTCGGGTTAGGTCGAAGGCTGATGGGTTTAATTGGGCACTGGTGGCGGTATATGGGGCCGCTCAGCCAGAACTTAAACCAGATTTTTTGGCGGATCTTGTCCGTATTTGTGGGTCTGAGCAGCTTCCAATCTTAGTTGGGGGTGACTTCAATATTATTAGAAGGAGAGACGAAAAGAACAATGATAATTTTGATGGCAGATGGTCGTTCATGTTTAACACCATTATTGAAAGCTTGGATCTGAGAGAGATAGAGCTTTCGGGAAGAAAATTCACATGGGCTAATACTCTGCCAACCCCTACGTTTGAGAAGTTAGACCGTGTCCTCGCGAGTGTAGACTGGGAACAGAAGTTTCCTTTGGTAACAGTTCAGGCGTTATCACGCGGAATCTCGGACCACACCCCTTTACTGGTTGACTCTGGTGAGGCAACGCACGTGGGGAATAAGAATACCTTCTCTTTCGAATTAGCGTGGTTTGAGAGAGAAGGTTTTTTCGATCTAATAGCCAGGGAATGGGCTAAACATGCAGGAGGAAGGACTTCAGTTGAGAGATGGCAGAATAAGATACGACACTTGCGAAGTTTCTTACGTGGGTGGGCTAAGCATCTCAGTGGGATTTATAAGGTTGAAAAGGAAAGGCTCCTTACTCTTATTCAGGCCTTAGATGTAAAAGCCGAGTCCACTATCCTAGAATCAACGGAACTTCATGTTAAATTAGATGCGGAGATGAGATTGAAAGAGCTCCTGCGAGAAGAGGAATTGAAGTGGGCATTGCGGGCGAAGGTTCGCAAAGTTGTCCAAGGGGACGCCAACACTCAATTCTTTCATATGATCGCAAACGGCAAGCATAGAAAGAAAAGGATCTTTCAGCTTGAGCAAGACAAAGGGACGATTTTAGGACAGGAGAACCTAAAATTATACATCACCAATTACTATAAGCAGCTTTTTGGACCTCCGGAGGATAATTTCATGTCTCTGGATGAGTCACGGATTGAAGATGTCCCTCAACTTGCTGCAGATGAGAACGATATTTTGACTGCCCCGTTTTCGGAGAAAGAGGTGTTTGAAGCTATTTCTCAGATGAAGAATAATAAAGCTCCGGGGCCGGATGGATTTCCAGCGGAGTTTTATAAAAGGTGCTGGCATATTATTAAAGGGGATTTGCTTCCGATGTTCCATGATTTATTCTCTGGACAACTTCAATTGTTTCATCTGAATTTTGGAACCATTACTTTGCTTCCTAAGAAAACAGAGGCTGTGAGAATTGAGCAGTTCATGCCCATCTGTCTTCTGAATGTAAGTTTCAAAATTTTCACCAAGGTTGGGACAAATAGACTCACGCAGATTGCGCATTCTGTGGTGCAGCCGTCCCAAACTGCTTTCATGTCGGACAGAAACATCCTAGAAGGGGCGGTGGTCCTGCATGAAACGCTCCATGAAATTCACACGAAAAAGCTAGATGGGGTTGTTTTCAAAGTGGATTTCGAAAAAGCGTACGACAAAGTCAAATGGCCATTCCTCCAACAAGCGTTGCGTATGAAAGGATTTGATCAAGCCTGGAGACAACAGGTAGAATCTTTCACGCAAAAAGGGAGTGTTGGAATTAAAGTGAATGATGATATAGGTCATTATTTCCAAACACATAAGGGCCTGAGACAAGGAGATCCGATGTCACATATTCTGTTCAACATTGTAGTCGACATGTTGGCGATTCTAATAGGGAGGGCTAAGGATGCTGGCCAAGTAGGTAGTTTGGTACCTCATCTAGTTGATGGAGGTGTATCTGTCCTACAGTACGCCGATGATACAATCATCTTTATGGAGCATGACTTGGAAAAAGCGAGAAACATGAAGCTGGTGTTATGCTTATTTGAACAATTGACCGGACTAAAGATTAATTTCCACAAGAGCGAATTGTTCTGTTTTGGAAGAGCTAATGAGGAACAAGAGGCATATAAGCAATTGTTCGGATGTGAATTGGGGGCTTTACCTTTCACTTATTTAGGTATACCAATTCATCATCGTAAGCTAACAAACAGAGAATGGAAGTGCATTGAGGATCGATTTGAGAAGAAATTAGGCTGCTGGAAGGGCAAACTGATGTCATATGGAGGCCGTTTAATTCTCATTAATTCGGTTCTCACAAGCATGCCCATGTTTCTTTTGTCTTTTTTCGAGGTACCAGTGGGAGTTCGAAAAAGACTTGATTTCTATCGGTCCCGTTTTTTCTGGCAAAGTGATGAGCTGAAGAGGAAGTATAGACTTGCTAAATGGGACATTATCTGTCGACCGAAGGACCAAGGGGGTCTAGGAATCGAAAATCTTGAGGTGAAGAACAAATGTCTTCTTAGCAAATGGCTGTATAAGCTAGCTGGAGAGACCGAGGCCACGTGGGCACAGATTCTGCGTAATAAGTACCTTCATTCCAAAACTTTATCCCAGGTGACAGTGAGGCCGACGGATTCGCCTTTCTGGAAAGGACTGATGAGAGTTAAATCGGTCTTTCTTAATCGGACCAAGTTTGTTGTCGGTAACGGTACTTCTACGAGATTCTGGGAGGATACTTAGCTAGGGGACACGCCCCTCGCGCTTCAATATCCTTCTCTTTATAGTATTGTTCAACAAAGAGATGCAACCGTTGAGTCAGTATGTCAGTCCACGCCTCTAAATATCCATTTCAGGAGGGCGCTTGCCGGCAACCGTTGGGAAGCTTGGCTCCATCTTCTGAGAAGATTGATGGATGTTCAACTTTCTCAACGTCCCGATCAGTTGTGTTGGAAGCTTACTAGGAATGGAGAATTTACGGTTAAATCCATGTATTTGGATGTTATTAATTCTAGCTCTATTCCTACTTCGAAACATGTTTGGCATGCCAAAGTACCCTTGAGAGTTAAAGTGTTTATGTGGTTTGTACACAAACAAGTTATTTTAACTAAGGATAACTTGATTAAACGCAACTGGAATGGATCCACCAGATGTAGCTTTTGTGACCGGGATGAAACAATCAAACACCTCTTTCTTGATTGCCCTTTGGCAAAGGTTCTTTGGCAATCAGTTAACATAGCCTTCAATATTACTCCTCCGAATAATATTAACACGTTATTTGGGACGTGGCTGGATGGGATTGAGCCCCAAACAGCGAGACACATTCGTGTAGGAGTATGTGCTTTATTATGGGCTATCTGGAATTGCAGAAATGATTTGGTCTTTAATAGAACAACAAATACTCATTTTTTGCAGGTTATCTTCCGAGCCATTGCGTTGATCCGTATGTGGTCGCTACTCACTCCGACGGAGGCCAGGGAGCGTTTGGTTACTGGATCTATCCGATGGGAGATGGTAGCACAGGCTATTTTCAACCGGTTTGAATGGCGGTCATGTAATAGGATAGGCAATTAGTTTTTCTATCTTTCTTTTGTCAGCCGGTTGTGGCTTTATTTTTATTTCTTAGCTCTTTGTGAGCATCTATTGTTTGAGACTTTAAGAATTTTGTTGAACCTTTTTACTTGCTAATAAAGGTGGCCGTATGCATCACTCTGATGCAGAGGCCGGGGATTTCCCCCTTTTCGAAAAAACTACTCCTTGGACTATTAGAAAAGTTCTGGCTGATTTCTTCTACTACTTCTCAGATCTTCAGTCCGAGGTTTTTCACATCCCTAGGGAGATCAATGGTATTGCTCACAATGTAGCTCATCAGGTTCTAAGATCAGTTGTACAACCTGATATATGTTGTTTCGCTTCAGCTCATCGGGATATGACTTGCCCTGTAGTTCCTCTTCTCTCTAATTTTCAATTTCAGGGCTTTGTAATTCATATTGTACGCTGTTACTAAGCTGAAATGGAAAAGTTTGGCGCTTCGTGAGCCTTCTGTTGTTCAAAGAAAACACTTGATCAAGGTCATTGTCATTTTCCGTTTCCGAACTAGCGACTCCGACTTCATCGTAGGATCCAACGACAAAGCAACCACGCAACCGCGGTAACGCTATAGAAATGAGCGGTAACACACGCCAACAATAGGCCCACACGCCACACAAAAGACCAAGGATTTGCTCTTGTCATCGTCACCACCTGCGATCGCTCCACCACAGTTTCGACTCCACGAATGGCACAACGAAAGCGTGGAAGCACCCATCGGACATACATACATACGTGCCCGACTGCCTCGATCGGCGCCGTCTTGGTTGCCAAACAGAGATCGCACACGTTTCGCTTGGCATGACAGTAGAGGGGAGAGAGAGTCGTGCCAGCTGCCATGCGCTGCGCGTTCGCAGCTTCTTTCGTGAAATTCAGACTTTGGACACGAGAGGCCTCAGCTACCCACGCAGTCAGGTACTAGGTGTAAGCAACAACTGACGCATGTGTCCGTGTCAGCGTGTGCAGTCGCTAGATTCACACATCATTATTGTTGAACATATGGTTTTGCATGTATATTGTATATCTTGGCCCATCTCCTAGTCCTTGTATAGTTGAGGTCGAGATCCATGTTGTACACCCATATATACGTGCTTTATGCATCGATCAATACATCGAGTTGCATTGCCAAAAGTTATCTCTCAACATGGTATCATACCTACGATCCTAATCCTAACCTGCCGCCGCCACCGTGATCTTCATCGCCGCCGCCGCCGCCGCCACACCCCACTGCCACGTCTCCCACGCCACCGCGCCGCCGCCCCGTGTCCCAGCCGCCGCCTCCCACCTCTTCCCTCGCTTCCGCTTCCCCCTCTAACCCTAGCCGTCGCCGCTGTCTCTCCACCACAACCGCCGCCACCCCTTCCCCTAGCCGCCGCACCTCCCCTCCTCCAGCGCCGCCATGGAATCTCCTGGTTCCTCTGTCTCCACCCGCACCACCCGCACCAATCCGTTCGCCGGTCCCGACCCCGTTCTCATCCGCGATCTCAACATCCTCGGTCGGGTTCCCATCATCCTTGATCACCACACCTCTACCTACTATGCCTGGAAGACATACTTCTCCCTTGTGTTCCGTGAGTACAATCTTCGGAATCACATAGATGGCTCCGTGGACTCCCGCTTCATGGTGAACGATGACGAGTGGATGACCATCGACGCCACTCTCATCCGCTAGTTCTACACCACCATCTCGAAGGACCTCTTCCACACGGTCACTACTAGGGAAAACCTTATACACATAATCTTAGCAGCAGCGCGGTACAGGAAGAGGCGCAGCGAGGGAAAAAAACAGGCGCTACTGCTACTGACTTAGCAGTAGCGCGGCTCGGTGGAACCACGCTGCTACTAAAATTGACCGACCGTTCCCGCCACCCTAGGTTTAGCAGCAGCGCGCTCTAGCTAACCGCGCTACTGATAAAGTAATAGTAGCAGCGCACTTTTTTTGGGTGACGCTACTGCTAATTTTGAAACTGGCCACATGGCGGGCCCCTCTTAGCAGTAGCGCGTGTGTCAGAAGCGCGCTGCTGCTATCTTATTAGCAGCAGCGCGGTTTACGACCAGCGCTACTGCTAAGCCGCAGCATATACCACCTTTTCCCTCCCCCCTCCCCCTCCCCCTCCCCCATCCTCTCTTCCTCACTTTCCCCTACCTCCCACCTCCTCTCTCCCTCACTTTGCTTCTTCCTCACTACTTCTCCCCCCATTACTCTCCTTCTTCTACCTACCTTTCTCTCTCTTTATTACTCCTAGCTAACTACACCACCTCCATTAATGCATCTCCTTTCTCTTTTTCCTTCCCCCTCCACTAGTTGAAGTTGTCTCCTCCCAAACTAGCTAGCTAGGTAGATGTAGCATTTAGTGAAGTGACCTATGTACCCCCTAACTAGATCTAGCCTTGTCAAGAAGAGCTTTGTCCACTTTTGATCTCCCTACTACATCATCATCTTCACCGTGTGCTCGATCTCGAGATAGGTGATTAAAAATTTATGCTTTTGCAAGAATGAAAATATGTGTATGTGTGTGTGATATGACATAATCGGGCGATATGATGGAAATTGTGTGTGTGGCATGAGTTGACGCCGAATTGTGCTTGTGAGTTGCCCATGTTTTGCCGAAATGTCGATTTATTTCCGTTTCGGCGAATTCTGGGCAAACTCTATATGTCCTATTTTTAGGGAAGGTCATGCCGAATTTTTGTATGACTTTGATGCATGCACGCATTTTTATAATCAATTTGTTTATTATTACCGTGCAGGCGTTCATGATGGTCAGTGGAACGATGGTGGACAGGTGGTTGCGGTCGGTGGTGCAGGACATGAAAGAAAATAACCTGACAGAGGTTTTATGTCCGTGTCGAAGATGCAAAGTACGAGTTTGACTCGACCCCTATGACGATGGTCGTGTCGAAGCGCATCTGCTCATGACTGGTTTCATGGATGGCTATACTCGGTGGATAATTGAAGATGAGGATGATGATGTTGAGAACGCCGACGGGGCAGGCAATGACGACACGGGGCAAGACGAAGAGATGATCGATAATGGCGGCGGGGAAGAGGCCGGACATGGCGGCGGAGAAGGGGCCGGACATTGCGGCGGAGAGAACGTGGACTCCATGCCGCAGAGTTTGTCGGTACTAAGTTCAATCGTACGGGACCCTCATGTTCAAGCACTGCTTCGCAAGGAGATGAGTACTGAGGGAGCTGCTTCTAGAGAGGAGGCCAAGCTGCAGCAACTGGTGGTAGACTCGAACACTCCATTGTATCATGGTTGCAATCCTGAGGTGACCCACTTGAGTTTCACGCTCCAACTCCTGAAGACGAAGGCTAAAAACAAATGGACCGACACTAGCCTCGATGAGCATCTCAAGTACCTAAAGGATGTTCTTCCCGCGGGGAATCTTTGTCCTACTAGTGTGGATGAGGCCAAGAAGATCGTGTGCCCTCTTGATCTGCCGCACGTTAGATACCATGCATGCATCAACGATTACATAATTTATCGGAAGGAGCACGCGGAAAAAATAAGCTGTCCGGTGTGCAATGCTTCTCGATACAAGAAGGCCGGGAAGAAATCTCCCCAGAAAGTTGTATGGTACTTACCGATCACTCCCCGTCTCTAGCGGTGTTTCGTAGATCCCAAGGAAGCAAAGCTCATGCGCTGGCACGCGAAGAGGAAGAAGCCCGACGATGGAGATGATCCGAAGCTGAGACACGCCAAGGATGGAAGCCAGTGGAGAGCGTTGAACGGCGAATATCGGTATTTCGAATGTGATGCAAGGAACATCGTGCTCGGCGCGTGTACCGATGGCATGAATCCGTTTGGCAACCAGAACACCAACCATAGCACATGGCCCGTGTTTGTATGGATGTACAACCTCCCCCCTGGTGATGCATGAAGTCGAAGTACATTCACATGAGCATGCTGATTCAAGGGCCGAAACAACCGGGAAATAATATTAATCTGTATCTGGGGCTACTTCAAGAGGAGTTAGACACGTTATGGAAAACACCGGCCAAGACATGGGATGCCAGCAAAGGCGAGTATTTCTATATGAGAGCCGCGCTGATCACGACAGTGCACGACTATCTCAGTTACGGATATGTCGCAGGCCAGGTGTGCCACGGATATTGCGGATGCACTCGGTGCATGGATGATACGACGTCTCAGCAGCTAACGTCAAGGAAAGATGGCGGGTCTGGAAAAATCGTGTACATGGGGCATCGAAGATGGCTCGAGAAGGACGACCCGTGGAGAAACCGTGGAGATCTATTCAATGGTGATGCTGAGCATCGAGGACCTCCACGTAAGCGGAGCGGCGCCGAAATCGATGAGTTGTTGAAAAACTGGGAACAGTGCCCCGCGCCGGGAAAGACGATGAAAAAGGCACTGGAGCCGCTGCTGAAGGTATGGAAGACGAGGTCTGTGTTCTAGGACTTGGAGTACTGGCACAAACTCGACGCACCTCATTGCCTTGATCAAATGCATATCTGTAAGAATGTCCTTGAGAGCTTGCTCGTGACACTAATGAACATGCCGGATAAGACCAAGGATGGGCCGAATGCAAGAAAAGACTTGCAAGATTTGAAAATCAGGGAAGATCTGCACATGCCGCCCCGTAAAAAGTCAGACGAGACAGAGACGGAGACAGAGGCGCTGGAGAAGAAGGGCAAAAAAGTAAAGGAAGAGGATCCCCCCTTCTTGCTTCACCTTAAGTCCGGCTGAGATCGATCAATTCTTTAAGTGCCTTACCGGAGTCAAAGTTAGTTCCGGTTACTGTGGCAAGATAAGCAGATATCTAGACACGAACAAGAAAAGGTTCAGCGGGATGAAGTCCCATGACTGTCATGTGATGATGACACAGATACTACCTGTTGCCCTTAGAGGGATAATGGACAAGCACGTCCGTGACACGCTTGTTGGTCTCTGCAACTTTTTCGACGTCATCTCTCGAAAGTCGATCAGTGTGAAGCAGCTTCGAAGGCTACAGGAAGAGATCGTTGTGATACTGAATGAGCTTGAGATGTACTTCCCGCTCGCGTTCTTTGATGTCATGGTGCATCTGTGTGTTCATATTGTGGACGACATAATAGACCTGGGGCCGTCATTCCTGCACAACATGATGCCGTTTGAGAGGATGAATGGGATCATCAAAGGATTCGTTCGTAACATGTCCCGTCCGGATGGAAGCATCGTCCAGGGCTATCTGACACAAGAGTGCATCTCTTTCTGCGAGAATTTTCTATATGGCGCAGACCAGCCGCCTGGTGTTGGTGTTGGTTTGCCCGTTAACAAGCACGATGGGAGGCTCAAAGGAGAAGGTCACTCCAATGGTCGCAAGGAACTGCACGTGGCATACTCAGATCGACGCAACGACTTTGACAGAGTAAACTTGGTAGTGCTACAACACCTAGACGAGGTAGATCCTTTCGTGGCACTGCACAAAGAAATTATCGCAAAGAAGTATCGTGATGGGGGGGGGGGGTATGCAGGACGGACGCCGAAGTTACTAGAGAGCACAATTCCACTTTCCTGCATTGGTTCAAAGAGCATATTATTGCTAATCCCCCGGAAGAGGGCTCTAAGGACGGATTGCTCATATATGCCTTAGCACATGGCCCCTCGCCCAACCTCGTCACCTATCAGGCATACGATATCAACGGATACACGTTCTACACGGAGGCCAAAGATATGGACAGTGATGATCAGAACTCAGGGGTGACGATGGAATGCATGACCGGCAGCGACAACGGCGCAACTGAGAGATTTTACGGAAGGGTCGAGGAGATCTGGGAGCTTGACTACTCTGGACTGCACAACGCGACGATGTTCCATGTCACATGGGCTAAGAATGTCGAAAGAGAAAACCGGTATTTCACAACCATGACTATACCCGACGCCAAGAGCGCTACCGTGAATGCTATCGCAAAAAACGAGCCATGGGTACACGCTAAGCACGTGACACAATGCTTCTTCATAACCGACCCGTGCAATCCCAGCCGTGTTGTCGTGAGGAGAGGCAAAAGGAACATCATTGGAATGAATGGAGTCGCCAACGAGGAAGACTACGACCAGTACAGCAACCCAATGAGGGAAGATGACGATGACGATGAAGTATACGTCAAAAGAAGAATCAATACTACATTACCTAAGAAAGATCGTACTCCATGGAAAAGGAAAAGTCACAATGAGGGGCTCAATTATTCTTCAACGAACAAGAAGGGAAAGAAGCTCACTCAAAAACGAAAACGTCAACGTTGAGGAACCGTCATCAGTCAAATGATGTAATATATATGTTCCTATTTTGTGTACACACTTAACCATTATGCATGGGTCAAATGATGTAATATATATGTTCCTATTTTGTATACATACTTAACCATCAAATGATGCAATATATATCGCCTTAGTTATATACATTGTATCACCTTCCCTTCGTTCACTGCTCTCGGAAAAAAGGAAAAGAAAAGAAAAGAAAAGGGAGAGAAAATAAAGGAAAAGAAAATAGAAGAAACAAACAGGAAAACTGCTATAGGTACTGGTTATAGCAGTAGCGCTTTTCTGAAAAAGAGCTATAGCTAGTCAAGTTAGCAGTAGCGATGTCCGGATAAACACGCTATAGCTACCTGTGATAGCAGTAGCGCTTTCTGGCTAAACGCGCTATAGCTAAGTTAGCTATAGCGCGTTCTTCCGGAATGCGCTACTGCTACCTCGACTTAACCCCCCAAATCCTCACTCTCTCTTCCCCCGTCGTCGCCGCCAGAGCCCTGTCCTTGCCGCGCCCCTGCGCTCGCCCCCGACCCCGGCGCTCGGCCCCGTCCCGGCGCTCGCCCCCGACCCCGGCGGTCGCCCCCGACCTCGGCGACCCTCGGTGCCGTGCCGTCTCCCCCGACCCCGCCTCGCCTCGGTGCCGCGCCGTTTCCCCCGACCCCATCTCTCTCTGCCCTCTGTAAGCCCTCTCCCCTCCCCTCTTCTCTGCTATTTAGTGCTAGTTAGTATGAAATAGTATGAACCCTAGGCTATTTTTTAGTGTAAGAAAAAACAGAATTGATTATATAGGTTTCTTGCATTTTTTAGTTAAAGCAACTGTTGCTATTTAAATTTTATAGTGCTAGTTAGTTAATTAGAATTAGTATGAAACCTAGGACAGATTAGTTAAAGCAACTGTTGCTATTTAAATTTTTTAGTTAAAGCAATTGTTGCTATTTAAAAAAAACAGAATTTGAAGTGGACAGATTAGTTAAAGCAACTGTTGCTATTTAATTTTTTAGTTAAAGCAATTGTTGCTATTTTTTAGTTGCAAATTTGAAGTGGACATGTGATATGTGGACATGTGATTTGGACATGTCATATTTGGAATTTGGACATGTCATTTGGACATGTGATGTTTTGGACATGTCATATTTGGAAAATGATGATTATGTGCAGGGTAAATGATCCGAGTGGCCTATGTTTCGCCGGAATGTTGATTCATTTCCGTTCCGGTGAATTTCAGGCGCTCGATATGTCCACTTTTTAGCAAAGGTCATGCCGAAATTTTCCGTGATATTTGGCATGACTTGTGCTAGAAAGTAGGCATATCGAGTGCCGGGAGTTGCTGGGAAATGGCATTCCGGCAAACATAGATCTTTTTTTATGTCATTTCTCATTTTTTTATAGTTTTAGAATTAAACGAGGAGACTTAATCATAGGAAACATGTCGAACAACGAAGAAACCGGGCCTTCTGACCAAGATGCAGACGAGATGAATTATGAGGGTGAACAACAGTCCCTCGACTTTTTGTCTGCTAAGCACAGTCAAGGTTTGCAGGTCGGCCTCGATGATGGTACTGACGCCGACATCGACACTGATGGCGCCGGCACCGATGGCGGCGCCGAGACCGGCGGGGAAGATACCGGCGGGGAAGGTACCGGCGCCGATGCCGCTACCGAAAAGAAGAAGCTGAGGATACGAAAACCTAACAAACTCAGCATTGGACGACTGATGATCACAAAGATGGCACCTGGCAAGTTTGAGCCATTAGAGTCAGAAGAACCTCGCAAGTGCTATGGGAACCAAGTAGGATGCATCCTACGGGAATGCGCGAGCATCAACAACGATGACTTAAGGAGTAAAGAACATTTGAGGCAGTTGCTCCTGACGAAGTTGCACAAGAGATTCAAGTTCCCCGACCGGGATGATAGCATAGAACAACCGTGGGATGATCCGAAGATGAAAAAGATTAACAATCACGCCATGGGTATGTTCAGCAATGATTTGGCCTCCTGGAAAGGGAGGGTAAAACGAGCTATTGAGGCTGACGAACCCCTCTCCAAGATTCTGGAGGAAAATCCGACACTTACGGAAGAGGAGTTCAAAAAGTTCAAGGACACTTGCGCTACCGAGGCAGCCAAGGCTAAGGCTGTGAAATTCAAGAGCCTTCAGCAAAGGAACACGGGGAAGCATCGCCTCGGAAGCCGTGGCTACCTTGGCAAAAGGCCCATATGGGATAAGGAGGACGTGGAACGTCAAGCCGCGGGTCTCCCAGACCCCTTCGCGAAGTTCACCAACCCCTTGGAGCGTGACTTCATCAGGGCCCGCTACAAGTGGGACAAGGAAAAGAAGGTTTTTTACACGGACCAGATCACGAGGAGATTTATTAGAATACTGGTAATTATTCTTTTACCACCTTACATTTAGCTCCTAATCAAGTCGACTACACATTCGTAAATGGTTCACGTTCCTTCTGCAGGAGAAGCAACACCAGCTTGCAGCCGAAAGCCCTACTTCGCCGATGAGGCCCAAGTGGGACACCCCTCTCAACCGGGCCTTGAACGAACTTAAGGGACTCCCTTTGGGCCAGCGGCCGCAATATGGACGTGTGCACGGCGCCGGAGATGACGCCACGTGGAAGGTGTTTTACAACGAGGGCCCGGAGGCCAAGAAGTAGAAAAAGAAGTTTAGTCAGGCGGACATCGACGAGAAGGTGAAGCTTGCGTTCGATAAAAAAGTAGCTGAGGACGCGAAAAAAGCAGTCGAGGAGAAAAATGAGTTGCTATAGCAGGTAGTCGATGCAGCTATAAATGCCTGCAGAAATGATTTCGCTACTAACTTGGTCCCGGCTATCATCAACTGGACGAAGGAAAATCCAGACAAGATGGTACATGATTTCCCCATGCCCAGTTTCGTCAGGAGCAACTCGGTGAACAACACCACCGCACCATCACCTGCTCACGCAACCGGGCCTGCTCTCACACCCGCACCCGCTCATAGCAGCCCGTCCTCAGTCTCTGGCGCACTATGCGGGCCTTCGTCTTTGGCTGAGCTCGACGCCCTCACGGTAATTACATGTCGTACCAACATATATATCTAGAATATTCCATTTTCGTTGCCTTTCGGATGTTTTACGCCGCAGACATGTGTTTGCAGGCCGACGAAACCCCGTGCACTGTAATCTACTTGATCAAAGGCCAGAAGGTGGACGAGGGAAAGGGGGTGATAACGAAGCCCTTGGAACTCACGTTCCACAACCAGCCGATGCCCGGTGGGCACTTTAGGGTTACCTTGTCGAGTGTGAAATCGGGGCACGAGGATTTGCCTCCTCTAGTACGGCTAGGGGGAGAGGACGACGAGACCCCGCTTCGGATTGGAAGCTGCAAGGGTTGGGTGCTGCTATGGCCGAAGAGCCGGCTGAGAGCACACCAATAACCACACATCAACAAGCATGTATGGAGACCATCACCCCGCCTACGCAATTACCAGCGCCTGTAGTGCCGGGTGAGAGCGGCGGACGACATGATGAAGGGGGTCCAATAGTGGCTGATGTAATCGCCCCCGTAGAACAAAAAATGGATGATGAGATGGAGGTGGAGGACCCAATGAGTTTCCTCAATACAGGCGCCTATGACGGTGACTTAGATATGATGAGTCAGCCATATGACGAATCGGGCTATCAGCATGCTGATGAGGATATGGATGATCTGCCCGGGCAGAAACGTCCTAGCAGGGATTGCAAGAAGTCTCTCTTCATGAAATCCTCACAGGACACGCCTGAAGATGCCGCCTCAACACAGGCTCAACTAGCCGGGGATCGTACAGTGCTTAGCCCGGCAACACTGGGGCAGGGGTTAAGGAAGGGTCTGGAAGGTCAGCCCAAGAAAAAGGAGAGGAAGAGACTGGGGAAGATAGGCTCAGCTGCCTACAAACAAGCCAGAGCACATAGCAGCCAAATGGAGGATTTTGAAGAGCGTGTACCCGTCAAAGGTGCGGCCATGTTCCATGTCACGGGCGAGCCGATGCTACCGCCGAAACCGCTGGAGGCACTATCAGGGGATCTCAGGAGACTGCACGACCATGTGCTGTCGATTGAGAAAAGCCTACTAGCCTCGAAGGATCCAGGATATCCAACATACGCGGCTCGTGTGCCTGAGGGGAAGTGCTACGTCAACACACGGCCCGCGGAGGTGTTCTTCCTGCGGTTTGACCATATCTTCGAGATGTTTCTGACAAGGCGGCTCGATTTTACAATCGTCCGCCTTTTTGCACTACATATGAGCTCCGTCATGAAGAGAGAAGAAGTCTCGCAAATCTGTGTGGCGGATCCATACTACATGCACGAGGCCTTCTTGAGTCTCGACGACTTTGAGCGTGAAACTGCTAGGGAGTACCTCCAAAACTTCATGGTACAGAATAAAGACCAGGAAATTGTCCTCCTGCCTTATCATCCAAAGTAAGTCAGTGCCGGACAACCCTTTCGTACATTTCAATCATTCCGTCTCGCTCATATGGAGAATAATTTGAGGTGTTTTTTCCCCGCAGCAACAGGCGCGCTGTCCTTATCATTGTTTACCCGCGAGTCTCCCACGCCGTGTATTTCGACCCTACCAGAAACTACGAGAAGAAGGACTACACCCACATAATGAATATTCTAGATGATGCTCTCCTAGGCTTCAGCATTAGGGGTGGCCACCTGCAGATCAGGAAACAAAGGAACAAGAAGTTGGGTTTCTCGCATAAAACTAACTTCTGCTGCATCCATGTCCCAAAACCAAGCAAGAACGATGGACTCTACCTCCTCCATCTCATGATGGAGTTCAGAACAGATCACCAAAAGCTTCGCATGACAAGCAGAAACGATGATCATATCCGCAAGTGGGTAGAATCTCATGGAGAAGCGGATTATAAACTTAGAGATGACTTCTTTCGCATCCAGAGGGACATTGCGACGATCATCATGAAAGAAGTCGTCGATGAGAAGGGGATGTTCCACCACGGCCCTATATCGCGAGCTGACGTCCGAACTCGCATATGCATGCAACGTCAGGACCTCACGCCGTTCAAGAAGCTAGGGTCCATCCTTGATGATATGGAAGGATGGAACTTCTAGTGATTTACGATGCCGATGATGATGATATGTGTCTGTTGAACTTGTATACTTTCTGTAGCGATGAAACTTTGTGATGTCCACGGTCCCTGCCGAACTTTGGTAATGCTACTTTGTTAGTTTGGGTACGATGACCTGTGTACCTCTAGTTAATTAGTTTGCGTACTATATGTTGCATCTAGTTGCTAACCCTTTCTTTTTTGTGTTGCTCTAGTATATTTTGTTGCATATGATTGTACATTCTCTTGATGAAGATGCATCTTTAACAGGTACCTAGATTCTTGATGGCGAAGAAGCAGTGCTATGTAGTGTACAAAGGGAAGGTTCCGGGAGTGTACGCCGAGTGGCCTGAGTGTCAGGCGCAAGTGGATGGGGTCTCGGGCGCCAGCCATAAAGGCTTCAAAAGAAGACAAGAAGCAGAAGCTAGTTACTTGAGGTTCACGCTAGTGTGAGAGAGGACTCGTAACCGCCGCCTCATGTACTGCATAGTTCTGCTCTCACTCATAGTGATAACTCTTCTCGCGTATATCATTGTTTAGATGGATGACGATGTAGTTGCAAGTATTCGAGACTTGTATCGCTATTTTCAAGATGATGACGAGAGACCACTTTGTGTTGGATGATGATTATGATAATGACATGATTTGATGAGACTATTTGTATGTATATGCTATGATTACATTTGTATGTGTATGATATGCTAGAGATTATTGTATAAAGTCCTAAACAAAATTCAACAGCACAAAATATCGAGCAGAAAAAAAAATTCAGAAACTAATAACAGTAGCGCGGAGTATGGCTTTAGCAGCAGCGAGTTCTTAGCAGTAGCGCTCTTTGTTCAAGGGCGTTACAGCTATTAGCAGCAGCGCGTGTTGGAGACTGACGCTGCTGCTATCCCTCGATAGCAGTAGCGCGGGTCAAACCGCGCTACTGATAAGAGTTAGCTGTGGCGCCGTATCAGTAGCGCGGCCACCCGCGCTACTGCTAAGCATTTAACCCGTGCTACTGCTAGGCTTTTCCATAGTAGTGGGTGGTCTCCGCCGAGGATGATGCTCACGCCGTCTGGACCAAGCTCAACGGCCTCTTCACCGACAACAAGCTTCAGCGCAAGGTTTTCTTGCACGGCGAGTTTTTTGGGTGTCAGCAGAACGACTCGTCCATTGACGACTATTGCATGCGCCTCAAGAAGCTTGCCGATGAGCTCCGTGACCTCGGTGAGAAGGTCTCCGACGAGTTTCTTCTCAGCACGCTCACTGCTGGCCTGAATGACAATTTCGGGAACGCCGCCTCCAACCTCACCCTCATCACCGATCCGACTTTTCCCAAGGTCATGGCGTACCTGAAGCTGGAGGAACGCAGGATGAAGATGGCGCGCACTAGGGCCACCCACACGGCCCTCACCGCCGGTACCCGCGGTGGTGCCCCGCCCACCGCCCCGGCTCCTCAGCCACGGCCTGGCCCGAGCCCCTACCAAGCGCCGCCCCTGCCGGGATTTCCCTACCCGCAGCCGCCGGCTCCCTAGCCGGGCCCCGCCGATCGCCGCGGCGGCGGCCGCCGTGGCCGCAAGCAGCAGGCGCCGGCCGCCACCCAGGGCGGGGTGCCCCGCCAGCCGCAGCAGTCGGCGCCCTGGCAGGCCGGCCAGAACGCCTGGACGGGGGTCGTTCACGCATACTCCATGCCCGTCCCGCGCGCCCCCGTTCCCGGCTTCTTCGGCGCTCGTCCGACCACTCATCAGGCGCTGCATGCGGCTCCTTAGTCGTATGCGCCCGCGCTGCCCTACGGCTACTCCGTGCCCTACGGGGCGCCCCCTCCGGCCGGCGAGTTTCCCTCGCTGCTTGCGGCGCCCCCGCCACAGCCGCAACCGTCGGCTCCGGCGCTTCCACCGGCGCCCTGGGATCCCGCACTCCTAGCGGCCCTGCACTCCGCTCCCACGCCGCAGCAGTACACCGATGGTGGCGACTGGTACATGGATACTAGAGCCACGGCTCACATGGCCTCCAACCCTGGTAACCTTCTCGCCGCTCACCCCGTTCACACCGCTGCTCGCATTACCGTGGGTGACGGTTCTTCCATGCCCATTACTCATGTTGGCCATGCTGCTTTTCCATCTAACTCCATGCCTCTATCACTTTCTAACATACTTGTCTCTCCTGACATCATTAAAAATCTTGTTTCCGTTCGTTCTTTTACACGTGAAAATCCCGTCACTGTTGAATTTGACATGTTTGGCTTTTCTGTTAAGGATGCCCGTACCCAGATGGTGCTCCACCGATGTGACAGCCCCGACGAGCTCTACCCGGTCCACTCATCCACCTCCTCCGCCGCCGCACCCATGGCGCTCTCCACCGGAGTGGACCTCCGGCATGCTCGACTAGGACATCCCAACCCAGCCACCCTTCGTCATATTCTTCGGTGTTTTTCTTTCACGTGTAATAAGATCGACGATCACACTTGTCATGCCTGTCGTCTCAGCAAACATGTTTGTCTTCCATTTAGCACTTCATCGCATGTCGCATCCTACCCGTTTGAGTTAATTCATAGTGATGTTTGGACTTCTCCTGTTGCAAGCAATATGTGCTATCTTTATTATCATGTTATTCTAGATGATTTTTCGCCTCACCACCTCTTGTTCAGCACGCCACCCTCCTACGATGAGCTATGCATCTTCGGTTGTCTGTGCTACCCTAGCATCGCTTCCACTACTCCCCACAAGCTAGCTCCTCGGTCTTTGGCCTGCATATTTCTCGGCTATCCACCCAACACCAAAGACTACCGCTGCTATGATCCTATCTCACATCGGGTGATCACTTTCCGACACGTTTACTTTGATGAGAAGGTTTTTCCGTTTCAGCAGGTACCTTCGGATGTTGCGGCATTGCCCGCTCCCAGTGGTCCTATGGTGAGCTTCTCCGGTGACGGCTGCTCGAGAGCATCTCTCAGGCCGCCTCCCGGCTTTGAGGGTGCCCCTCGCGCCGTGGGTCGAGCCTCTCCCCGCCTGGCTGCTTCAGGGGCCGTGCCCCTCCTCGGGTCGGTACCGCCGACCCCGACGCACACCGCGTCCCCGGTGCCCTCGGCGTCCCCGGCGTCCTCGGCGCCCCTGGCACCCTCGGCGTCTTCGACGCCCTCGGCGTCCCCCTCGGCCGGCGCGGCCTCGGAGGCAACAGGTTCATCATCATCACCCGTCGCCGCCCCGGACCCGCTGCCCCACCCGATGACTTGCTCTTGGGCTGGCACTCTTCGCCTGAGCACGCGGTATACCAGCGATGAGTACCTTCTCGCTGCTTCCGCCTCTGAGCCGTCCCCTCTCCCATCGTCAGCTCGAGCCACCCTCCGGGATCCTCATTGGCTCGCTGCGATGTAGGAAGAGTTCGACGCTCTCCAGCGAAACCGCACCCGGCAGCTTGTCCCTCGGCCGCCTCGTGCCAACATCATCACGGGCAAGTGGGTCTTCCGGCATAAGACTCGTCTGGACGACACTCTCGAGCGCTACAAAGCTCGCTGGGTGGTTTGGGGATTTCGGCAATGCGCGGGCGTGGACTTCACCGACAAATTTGCCCCGGTTGTCAAACCGGGCACGATCCGCACCGTGCTCCAGTTAGCCGTCTCCCGAGCCTGGCCCGTGCATCAGTTGGATGTTTCCAACGCCTTTTTGCATGGCCACCTCGCTGAGCAGGTGTTCTGTGAGCAGCCCACTGGCTTCGTCAACGCCGCGCATCCCGACCACGTGTGCTTGCTCTCCCGTTCCCTTTATGGGTTGAAGCAGGCGCCATGGGCCTGGCACCAGCGTATCGCTGCGTTCCTGCAGTTGCTTGGATTCACATCCACTCGCTCCGATGCGTCCCTCTTCGTTTACCATAACGGAGCTGCCACGGCCTATCTATTGCTCTATGTCGACGACATCATCCTGACAGCATCCACTGCCGAGCTCCTTCAGCGGCTCACCGCTCGTCTTCGCGATGAGTTTGCCCTCAAGGACTTGGGGCCCCTGCACTACTTCCTCGGCATCGAGGTGGTTCACCGGCCAGATGGGTTTTTCCTGCACCAGCAGAGGTATGCTCATGAGCTTCTTGAGCGTGCTGGCATGCTTAACTGCAAGCCCGCCGCCACGCCCGTCGACACGAAGGCCAAGGTCTCCGCTCTGGAGGGCTCTCCCGCATCCGATGCGGCCTTCTATCGCTCTATCGTGGGCGCTCTGCAGTACCTGACCTTGATGCGTCCAGATTTGCAGTATGCTGTTCAGCAGGTTTGCCTTCACATGCACTCTCCACGTGACTCTCATTGGACCTTGGTGAAGCGTATCCTTCGTTACATATGCGGCACCCCGTCCTTGGGACTCACGCTGACGGCCTCCGCCTCCACCGACCTCGTCGCCTACTCTGATGCGGACTGGGCAGGTTGTCCGGACACACGGCGCTCCACTTCGGGCTACTGTGTCTACCTTAGGCCTTCACTGATCTCGTGGTCGTCCAAGCGACAGCCCACGGTATCCCGCTCGAGTGCCGAGGCAGAGTATCGGGCAGTGGCTAACACCGTTGCCGAATGCTCTTGGCTTCGTCAGCTGCTCCAGGAGTTGCTTTGTGAAGTTCACAAGGCCACGCTTGTCTACTGCGACAACGTCTCCGCCGTGTACCTCTCCGCCAACCCAGTCCATCATCATCGAACGAAGCATATTGAACTCGACATTCACTTTGTTCGCGAGTAGGTGGCTCTTGGGCGCATCCGGGTCCTTCACGTCCCGACGGCACAACAGTTCGCCGATGTGATGACAAAGGGATTGCCTACTTCCGTATTTGAGGAGTTCAGGTCCAGTCTCTGCGTCTCCGGCGACGCTTCGACTGCGGAGGGTGTTGAACATATGATTTTGCATGTATATTGTATATCTTGACCCACCTCCTAGTCCTTGTATAGTTGAGGTCGAGGCCCACGTTATACACCCATATATACGTGCTTTATGCACCGATCAATACATCGAGTTGCATTGCCAAAAGTTATCTCTCAACATTTATGTCTTTTTTCTGAAAACAGTGGCTGGGGTTTACTGAAACTGGCACGCACGACACGCATATGCATACCCAGCACAGGATCGAACGTGTGCATGTGGGTCATTCCCTCTTGGATAGATAGATGCTCTATTGTTGAGTACTAGTATACTACAGTACTACTCTACTGATTGACGCTCACGCACCCCATAATCTCACGGTTGCCACGAGACCTCTCGTGCGTGCATGTGCTCCATCCTGTCGGGCTGCTCAGCTCATTTAGCACGACGGCGACGGGTCACATTGATCTGTCATGTACTAGTACTCCGGCACACTGCACGCGTATGGATACGCACAGTCCTGTGCATTCGCTACGGGTGATTGATATTGATACTGTGCCAGGGCTTTTCGCTGTCACAGCACAGTAACGATGCCAGTAGTGCTTCATGATTGCATGCAGTTTGTATGTATGATCACGTCGCTCCTCGGTAGGTAGGCTGAACATACACCTCAGTTGATTCCCGGCAGCCTCGCACACACTGTTGGTGGACGACGACGACGACGACGACGACGACGACGAAGACGCTCGTGGCAGAGAGCCAGAGACGTGCTCGTACTGGGAGATGACGCTCGTAGATGGGGGGACGTGTCCTTGGTGAAGGCACAGCACACATGCTCTCAAGGCAGGAGACAATGCTCGTGATAGAGTCACGTTGATATCGGAGATGACGTTCCTATCGGGAGGCCGGTTTTGATGCGCGCTCTCGTGGCGTTTTTCAACGGAGACAATGTTCACCGCGAGGTGGTGTTCGTATCGGAGGTGGCACTTGCTGTCGACGCCTGGTTGTTACCAAGGCGGCGCACGCACTTGGGGCCTTCTTGTGATTGAGATGGGAGCGTTGCCGCGCTATGATGCAGGCAGGTAGCTCGGTCGCGTGTACACTCCTTGGGATGAAACAACAGCGACCCAGGTATCGCGATGGAAAACTCGTCTCAGGACCATTCCACCTGATGGATAGCGAGGACACGGTGTGTAATTTGAGATTTAGGGGCAACTTCAATGGGAACCACCATATCACTCGCAAATGTCCAGACAACGGTTCAAACATTTTAGGCCATTCAACGGCGGTCATCGAATTTGTCTGGACCGAGCCACACGTCCGAAATCTCCGAACAGAGGGGGGGGGGGACGGACGTCCACGTAGAACTCACACAACATGAACTTTACCCAAAACCAAAGCGGAGTCCGCACATTTGGACAATACCACCGTTTTTTCACGCGAAAGCCCTTCCTTTCCTAGTGCCTCTGCCTGATCACCAGTCCGCTCCACTGGCAGCGTGTTTGAGGGGGTACCTTGTTAATTCGTGAGCAGAATTTATCCCACACTAATTCTCAGCATATACCAAACAAGGGAATGGGAGTAATACTCTACTTCCCATGTCTAATCCCTATATAAACACCCCTGTGAAAACTCTCGTTCCCCTGCCCAAATGGTTACCAAACAGGTTGTGGGTTTCATCCCCTTCCACGGTCCAACGCCATGATGGAACAAGCGGAGGAGCCTATGACTTTGTCCGCCGTTCCATCAAACCTGGAGGCGGCTGGCCGCATGATCCAGTCTGTGGAACACAACAGTAATCACATCAAGGCGAAGAAGAGGGCGGAAGATGCGGCGACAACCAGTCATGGCGGAGCACGTAAGCCAAAGTTGTGACGACCCCGGTTTAATTGTGCACTAATCATACACGCAAATGCACACGATCAAGCCTAAGGACTCACTTGAAGATATCACAACACAACTCTAAAACGTAAATAAAGGCATACAAGCATCATATTACAAGCCAGGGCCTCGAGGGCTCGAATACATAAGCTTGATGATAAACAAGCATCAGCGGAAGCGTTAGATATCTGAGTACAGATATAAAACAGAAACAGATAAGCCTTTAGAAAGGCGGGGCAAAATAAAACACTACGATCGAAAGGCGCAGGCCTCCTGCCTGGAACCCTCCGAACCTACTCCTGGTCGTCGGCTGGCTCCTCGTAGTAGTACTCGCCACGGGGGAAGTAGAAGTAGCCGTAGTCGTCAACAGGGGCAGCGGTCTCAGGGGCTCCGTCATCTGGTTGCAAAGAAAACGGATATGGGGGGAAAAGAAAGCAAAGCAAACGTGAGTTCTCATCCGAAGTACTCAGCAAGCAAGGATCTACACTACATATGCAACATTATCAAATGAAGGCTTTATATGTGGACTGGGCTGCAGAAATGCCAGAATAGAGGGGAAAGCCTAGTCCTATCGAAGACTAGCATCTTCAGCATCTTCATCGATCTTGTAGCATTAGAAGAGTGCAAAGTAGCATATTGTAAAGTAATAGTAGTGTCAAGTAACAATCTCGCCCAGAGATCCTTCCTCGACTCCCTGCGAGAAAGCGATCCCGGAGCCACATATCCAGGTATTATCTCAAGTTCTAGTTGTATCGATCGGGATACCACTCCGAGTGTCCTTTACCGTAGGACCGGCTATCAATAGTTGTTTTCTTCCCTGCAGGGGTGCACCAACTTACCCACCAAGCTCGCTTGACTCCGGCCGGACACAGTTTTCTGTGTCATGTCCGGCCTCGGCCAAACGACACACCGCAGCCCTACCTAGAGCTCAGCAGAGAGGTCCCCGCCGGTCAACCTCGTAAGCGCTCAGGGGTCTTGGGCCATCGCCCTGTGCACTCTGGGTCGTTGCGAGCAGGGTGGATACCAGCACCGCCTCGAATGGCCGGCACGATCCGACCGTGCCGCACTGCTGAACTGGACGTCTGACAGAGCTTTCGGCTGATGCTACGATGCAGAATGCCCATAACTATTCCCACGTGATGGTTGGTGCTATCAGGCCGTAGGCCTGCTCGGATCAAATATCCAAATCGTTAGAGTACTAGGGGCTTGCGGTAACGAGCATAGACTCACGATCGATGTGACCCCGTCGCCCCGTCTCGAGGACTTGCTGCAAGGGCTAAGAATGCCCGGCCGCGCCTCGTAAATATCTCACGGGTAACTTCCCATCATTCGCGGGTACCCCTCAGGGTCGACCCGCCTTTCTAAGTATCAGTTGTAAAGTCCAAGTATCCGTGTGTCCATAACATCTAAGGAATCCGAGGTATCACCCTCGTTGGATTCCTACTCGATGTATCCGTCAAGGTGAACTCGGAGGAATCACCCTCGATGGGTTCACACTTGAGGTGTTGCACTACTGCGTCGTTAACGGAAGTGGTGAAAGAGGAATCACCCTCGAGGACCACAACCGATGAACTAACCTACAAGATTAACATCAGAAGTGCTGACAAGGTATCACCCTCGGCACTCGATAGTAACCCAGTAGTGTCGTACAATTAAGGGGGTGATGTGCGGTGCCAGGGCCTGGTCTTCGATCCCGTTGATCGGGTCTTCTGATAATTCAGCGGGGCAGTTGGGACAAGTGGGGGTCACTGGTGGGTCTCTAACCAACCTATACTAAGCAGTTTGAAATAGGCAGGTAAGGTAACAATAAGCAGGTTATAAAAGCAGACTATGCATCAGAATAGGAGCAATCAATTACAGTAGCAAATTCTAATGCAAGCATGAGAGAATAGAATAGGCGATATCGGGATGATCAAAGGGGGGGAGGGGGTTGCCTGGTTGCTCGGCGGCAAAGGCAGGGTCGTCAGAAGTGTAGCCAATCACCGAAGCTGCGTCGGTCTCGGAGACTACGTCGGTACCGGGATCTACCGAGAGAGAAGAGGGGGAGGAAACAGATGAATATACAGCAAACAGATGCAACTCAAAGCATGCTATGCTAATGTGCAGTGCAGGGATGCTTAAAAGCATGTCTAAGTCATATTAGTTATTTTAGGATTTAAGTTGAATTTATTAACCGGTATATATGCACTATTCATCTACCAGATACGGCCTCAAAGTTGCGGGTTCACCTCCGTAGAGGGTCCCGACACGGAAACAGATAGCATGGTCAGCTTCATCTCGTCGTTCTGATCAACTTTCATGTACAAAGTTTTTCGATCCGAGCTACGGTTTAATTTCTACGAATTTTAAAAGATTTAAACATTTTTTTTGGAATTTATTTAATTAATTTAAATCAACATTATCTAGAACAGTGGTTGTGTGACGTCAGCATGACGTAGAGGTGACATCAGCAGGTTAACTGGTCGGTTGACCAGTCAAACCTGATAGGTGGGTCCAGTGGGACTCACATGTCATTGGCGCGAGCGAGTAACTGAGGAGGGCTAGGGTTGCGGGGGAGGGAGAGACGCGCGGGGCTGGCCATATAGGCGTCGGGGAGCCGGCGGATGGGCAACACGGCGACGGGCGTCGGCGTGCCGGCGCGGGCGCGCGACAGCGCGCGGGAGGAAGGGGATGACCCCAGATGGGCTAGGCCCAAACCTGTAGCAGCAGGCTTAAGTGCACAATAGAGCATTAGGCCTGTTCTATTTTCTCTTTTTCTGTTTTCTTTTCAACTCTGTTTTGCTAATTGTTTGGGCACTAAATGATTTTTATAAAATATGTGACCTGGCTCATAATTTGCAGGGCAATATATCCTAATACCAAAAACTAGTTTGGGCAAAATACAATTTCATATTTAATTTAGTTTAATTAAAAGGTTATTAAAGGTTGCTTTTAGCCACTGTTTTAGTTTGTTAGAGTCACTTAACTAACTCTATGAATGTTGATTACAATTTTGTAATTGCCTCTGGATTATTTTCTATTTAATGAACATTTTCCAGTAGTTTTTGTGCAACTCAAAATTTCACTTGAATTTGAATTGGTTTTAGAGAAGAGTTTGAGTTTGGAGTGATTAACCACTGTGATCATGCAATGTAAATGAAGATGACTTGGCAGAATTAACACAAAGTCACAGTGCTTATTACACAGGGGTGTTACAATTCTCCTCCTCTAAAAGAAATTCTCGTCCAGAGAATTCAGGAGGTAGAAGGAAAGAGGTCGGGGTATTCCTCCCGCAGATGATCCTCGCGTTCCCAAGTGGCTTCATCTTCAGTATGATTCGACCACTGCACTTTAAGGAACCTGGTCGTTTTCTGACGGGTCCGACGTTCAGCTTCATCGAGAATACGGATCGGATGCTCCTTATAAGATAGGTCATCTTGCAATTCGAGCAATTCATGATCCACTGCTCGGTGTGGAGATTCCTTGAAGCAACAACGAAGTTGCGACACATGGAAGACGTCATGGATATGAGAGAATTGCGGCGGCAACTCCAGTTTATATGCCACCTGACCACGTCTAGCAACAATGCGGAAGGGACCAATGTAGCGTGGAGCTAGCTTGCCCTTGATTCCGAAACGGTGAGTGCCCTTCATAGGAGTGACTCGCAGATAAGCCTGATCACTAGGTTGATAGATCAAACCCCATCGTTTGCGATCGTAGTTGCTCTTCTGGCGGTCCTGAGCCGCCTTGAGATTTTCACGGACGATACGGACTTGCTCTTTGGCGTGTTGGATAATATCCGGACCCACGAGCGGTCGTTCCCCAGTTTCTGATCAATTCAGAGGGGTTCGACACTTACGTCCATATAGTACTTCGAATGGGGCCATTTTCAAGCTGGCTTGATGGCTGTTGTTATAAGAGAATTCGGCATATGGGAGAGATTCTTCCCACTTCTTACCGAACGATATAACGCAAGCCCAAAGCATATCCTCAAGCACTTGATTAACTCGCTCGACTTGGCCTTGGGATTAGGGATGATAAGCTGAACTCCAGGTGATATGAGTTCCCATAGCTTCTTGAAAACTTTCCCAGAACTTTGAGGTGAAAAGACCGCCACGGTCCGAACTGATCTCCTTCGGAATACCGTGGAGTGATACAATTCTGAAGATATACAACTCTGCTATCTGGCTAGCAGTGATAGTCTCCTTGACAAGCAGAAAGTATGCAACTTTAGAAAGTTGGTCGACGACGACAAGAATAGCGTCGTGACCCTTCTGTGACTTAGGAAGGCCAGTAATGAAATCTATTTGAACCTTATCCCATTTCCACAGAGGAATAGGGAGTAGTTGCAGAATTGATCATCTCTGGGAGGGTGGCTCGTGATAAAACACAAAGTCAATGGCAAAGAAAATTTGGGAATCAGGGGTATACAGGAGAGTCATGTTCCGATCCTGTGGAACTGTGGGGGGTGTCGATCGAGAGTAGGGAGAGCGGTGTCATCTTACCGGTCGCGACAACAACTAAGCAGTGTGTTAGATGCTTAACAGTAGCCAATTAAGACATATAGATCCATACACAGAGTCGGGTACATGCGAATATCATAACGGTGCAAATTTAAAAGCTAGATATGCTAGGCGGCGCGCAGGCACGCGGTAAGGGAGTACAAATGAGACATAGCAAAGGCTACATCAACGTCGGGAAGAACCACGGAAACGGGGTAACTGCAAGTGCGGACGACGAATGTTCATCGTGGAAGGATCCTGCGCTCCATGTGCACTCTGATGCAGAATCCAGTCTCGAGCTAAGAGAAGAGGTCCAGGTACAGGTGTGTGACCTCCCACAGCAGGCCAATCAATCCCTGGTGGCATCTCAGTCCTGTGCGGGTAAAGTATGTGCTCCGGATGTATCCCTGCATGAACAACTGGTAGCAACTGCGTCATAGCATCATAGAGACGTGCTCGAGTGGAAACAACTCGATGGCAAGAGCCCGAACAGTGCGATCCAGAGCCTGAGTGCACTGAATCAGAACCCGCGGGTCATAGCGACGAGGCTCGTACGGGGCACAGATAGCTGTGTAGTATCCAGTAGCATCTCCAGCAGGGGCATACGGAATGTATCGAAACTCAGAGGCATCCAAGCTAACGCTGTGCTCTCCTCGAAGACGTGCGACAGCAGAGTAGGCGGCATCATGGACTGCCATCTCAATCGTCACGTCGATACCGTGGAAAAGGTACGCTCAGTGTCTGAGTCATCCTGCTAATCATAGATACGAACATCAGCGTAGTACTGCTCCTGGTTGAACTCACGGTAAACCTCGTAGACCATATACTCGGGGTACCAGCGGTAGCCCAGTCTGGTCAGGAGGGTGATCAGGACAGCTGGAAAACCAGGGGCATCACGAGCCCAGGTGCGAAGCACAAGCTGCGTCGTAGGGCGTGGTGGAAACAGACGATCCATCTGAAATAAAGGAAATTCAGGATTGTCAAACGACGATGAGAAGTATAATAGATCTCAGAAGGAAGGTTAAACAAAACAATGGAAAGGAAAATGATTATCAGACTAATCAGATCAATGATAGGGAAATCGCACAGATATCCAGCTCTCCGGGTGGATGGGATTTACGAGATCCTAAATGTTGGCGTTAGTAAATTTGTTTAACCCGAATAGAAGAGAGATCAGAGTCCCAGAGTATAGACGAGGAATAAAAGATCCTAATACCACCCAGTTGGCGACGTCGGCCCGTAGGCCACACAGCCAAGTTAGTAAAACAATTTTCGGTTACTAGACTCAACTTCGGCCAAGGAGTTGGGAAGGGGGATTCCTACAGGCAGTCGGCTCTGATACCAAGCTGTGACGACCCCGGCTTAATCATGCACTAACCATACACGCAAATACACACGATCAAGCCTAAGGACTCACTTGAAGATATCACAACACAACTCTAAAACGTAAATAAGGGCATACAAGCATTATATTACAAGTCAGGGCCTCGAGGACTTGAATACATAAGCTTGACGATAAACAAGCATCAGCGGAAGCGTTAGATATCTGAGTACAGATATAAAACAGAAACAGATAAGCCTTTAGAAAGGCGGGGCAAAATAAAACACTACGATCGAAAGGCGCAGGCCTCCTGCCTGGGACCCTCCGAACCTACTCCTGGTCATCGGCTGGCTCCTTGTAGTAGTACTCGCCACGGGGGAAGTAGAAGTAGCCGTAGTCGTCAACAGGGGCAGCGGTCTCAGGGGCTCCGTCATCTGGTTGCAAAGAAAATGGATATGGGGGAAAAAGAAAGCAAAGCAAACGTGAGTACTCATCCAAAGTACTCAGCAAGCAAGGATCTACACTACATATGCAATATTATCAAAGGAAGGCTTTATATGTGGACTGGGCTGCAGAAATGTCAGAATAGAGGGGAAAGCCTAGTCCTATCAAAGACTAGCATCTTCAGCATCTTCATCGATCTTGCAGCATTAGAAGAGTGCAGAGTAGCATATTGTAAAGTAATAGTAGTGTCAAGTAACAGTCTCGCCCAGCGATCCTTCCTCGACTCCCTGCGAGAAAGCGATCCCGGAGCCATATATCCAGGTATCATCTCAAGTTCTAGTTGTATCGATCGGGATACCACTGTGAGTGTCCTTTACCGTTGGACCGGCTATCGATAGTTGTTTTCTTCCCTGTAGGGGTGCACCAACTTACCCACCACACTCGCTTGACTCCGGCCGGACACACTTTTCTGGGTCATGCCCGGCCTCGGCCAAACGACACACCGCAGCCCTACCTAGAGCTCAGCAGAGAGGTCCCCGCTGGTCTACCTCCTAAGCGCTCAGGGGTCTTGGGCCATCGCCCTGTGCACTCCGAGTCGTTGCGAGCAGGGTGGATACCAGCACCGCCTCGAATGGCCGGCACGATCCGACCATGCTGCACCGCTGAACTGGACGTCTGATAGAGCTTTCGGCTGATGCTACGATGCAGAGTGCCCATAACTATTCCCACGTGATGGTTGGTGCTATCAGGCCGTAGGCCTGCTCGGATCAAATATCCAAATCGTTAGAGGACTAGGGGCTTGCGGTAATGAGCAGAGACTCACGATCGATGTGACCCCGTCGCCTCGTCTCGAGGACTTGCTGCAAGGGCTAAGAATGCCCGGCCACGCCTCATAAATATCTCACGGGTAACTTCCCATCATTCGCGGGTACCCCTCAGGGTCGACCCGCCTTTCCAAGTATCAGTTGTAAAGTCCAAGTATCCGTGTGTCCATAACATCTGAGGAATCCGAGGTATCACCCTCGTTGGATTCCTACTCGATGTATCCGTCAAGGTGAACTCGGAGGAATCACCCTCGATGGGTTCACACTTGAGGTGTTGCACGACTGCGTCGTTAACGGGAGTGGTGAAGGAGGAATCACCCTCGAGGACCACAACCGATGAACTAACCTACAAGGTTAACATCAGAAGTGCTGACGAGGTATCACCCTCGGCACTCGATAGTAACCCAGTAGTGCGTACAATTAAGGGGGTGATGTGCGGTGCCGGGGCCTGGTCTTCGATCCCGTTGATCGGGTCTTCTGATAATTCAGCGGGGCAATTGGGACAAGTGGGGGTCACTGGTGGGTCTCTAACCAACCTATACTAAGCAGTTTGAAATAGGCAGGTAAGGTAACAATAAGCAGGTTACAAAAGCAGGCTATGCATCAGAATAGAAGCAATCAATTACAGTAGCAAATTCTAATGCAAGCATGAGAGAATAGAATAGGCGATATCGGGATGATCAAAGGGGGGGGGGGCTTGCCTGGTTGCTCGGCGGCAAAGGCAGGGTCGTCAGAAGTGTACCCAATCACCGGAGCTGCGTCGGTCTCGGAGACTACGTCGGTACCGGGATCTACCGAGAGAGAAGAGGGGGAGGAAACAGATGAATATACAGCAAACAGATGCAACTCAAAGCATGCTATGCTAACGTGCAGTGCAGGGATGCCTAAAAGCATGTCTAAGTCATATTAGTTATTTTAGGATTTAAGTTGGATTTATTAACCGGTATATATGCACTATTCATCTACCGGATACGGCCTCGAAGTTGCAGGTTCACCTCCGTAGAGGGTCCCGACACGGAAACAGATAGCACGGTCAGCTTCATCTCGTCGTTCTGATCAACTTTCATGTACAAAGTTTTTCGATCCGAGCTACGGTTTAATTTCTACGAATTTTAAAATATTTAAACATTTTTTTTGGAATTTATTTAATTAACTTAAGTCAACATTATCTAGAACAGTGGTTGTGTGACATCAGCATGACGTAGAGGTGACATCAGCAGGTCAACTGGTCGGTTGACCAATCAAACGTGACAGGTGGGTCCAGTGGGACCCACATGTCATTGGCTGAGCTAACTGAACATAGTTAGTTTAACCTATCTAAGTTAGTTAGCGGGTGGGGCCTACTGGTCAGTGAGTGTTTAGGGATTTAATTAACTAATTAACAATTATTTATTTATTTAATTCATTTTATGGAGTGGGGCCTGCATGTCATAGACACAAGGGGCGGCCACGTAGGTGTTGACGGAGTCAACGGGTCAACGGGGGCCCGCGGGGGCCCGCGGTCACTAACGGTGAGGTGGGGCCGGCATGTCCACGTCGGCGTCGACCGGCGACTCGTCGCCGGTGACCAAAAACAACGGCGGCGCGATCGGGAGGGGGTCGGGATTCGCCCCCAGGGCACCGTTTCGAGCGTCGCCGGGCTCATTCGAACGGGCAGACGATGGCGAGGCGATCTGGGGTGGTGGCAGAGGCTGCGGTGGCCGGAGTCGAGCACTACGACAATGGCGGCGGGCGGCGTGTTCGGCCGGAGTTCGGGAATGGCGATACGGCGCGCAAACGAACGACGGAAGAGGCTAGGCGGGATCTACTCGACGCGACGAGTGCAATGACGGCACGCACGGGACCCTATGGTCGCCGTGGCCACGCCGGCGATGAGTTTTGCGGCGGCGCATTCGGGCGGAGCTCGGGGTTGGCGCTACGGGGCACGACAGAGCGCGGGGTTGGGCGCAACGGGACCGCACGGACGTGCTGAGCACGATCCCGAGCTCGTTTGAGCTCGACGGGCAGCGATGGCTCGGCTACAAGCTCACCGGCAGAGGCAGAGACGTGGTAGCAGCGGCGCGTGAGCTAGGGACGTAGGCGGCCGCGGAAAGAAGGAATGGAGGAAGGGGGAGGCTCACCGAGCGGCCAAGAAAGGCCCTCGACAGCTTTGTAGCAGCAGGGGACGACGGAGACGGCGGCGGTCACCGGCGACGGGGAAGACGAAGACGAGCTCGATCCGCTCGATGCCGAGCCCGTCGTCTCCAGGGGCTCGGCTCAGGCGACACAGCGGAGGGCGGCGGAGCTCCTTGACATCTCGCCGGGGCTCGAGGTCGTCGGGGAGCGCGGGATCGACGACGGCGAGCGGCGGAGGCTTCGGGCGAGCAGGGAACGAGGGAGGGAGAGGCGCGAGTGAGTAACTGAGGAGGGCTAGGGTTGCGGGGGAGGGAGAGACGCGCGGGGCTGGCCATATAGGCGTCGGGGAGCCGGCGGATGGGCGACACGGCGACGGGCGTCGGCGTGTCGGCACGGGCGCGCGACAACGCGCGGGAGGAAGGGGATGACCCCAGATGGGCTGGGCCCAAACCTGTAGCAGCAGGCTTATGTGACGCCCCCGGCTTAATCGTGCACTAATCATACACGTAAATGCACACGATCAAGCCTAAGGACTCACGGGAAGATATCACAACACAACTCTAAAACATAAATAAAGTCATACAAGCTTTATATTACAAGCCAGGGGCCTCGAGGGCTCGAATACATAAGCTTGCGTACAAGCGTCAGCGGAAGCATCAGATATCTGAGTACAGATATAAAAGAAAACACAGAAAGGCCTTTAGAAAGGGGGGGGCAAAAGAAAACACTACGATCGAAAGGCGCAGGCCTCCTGCCTGGGACCCTCCGAACCTACTCCTGGTCGATGGCAAGCTCGAAGTAGTAACCATCCTCTGGGTAGTAGTAGTAGTCGATCGACGGGGCATCTGTCTCAGGGAGCTCCGTCCTCTGGTCACGACAAACTGATATGGGGAGAAAAGGAAAACAAAGCAACCGTGAGTACTCAGAAGTACTCAGCAAGCAAGGATCTACACTACATATGCAACATTTTCAAAGAGAGGCTGTATAGGTGGACTGGGCTGCAGAAAAGCCAGAATAGAGAGGGAAAACTAGTCCTATCGAAGACTAGCATCTTCAGGGGTCTTGCAGCAATAGAAGAGAGTAGAACAGTACAATATAATGTAGCAGTATCATTAAGTCTCAACCTCACCTAGAGATCCTTTCTCGACTCCCTGCGAGAAAGCAATCCCAGAGCCATACAGTCATCAACCTCGTCCTGAGATCCCTTCTCGACTCCCTGCGAGAAGCAATCCCAGAGCCATAGTATCTAAGTATCCAGTTCTAATTGTATCAATCAGGATACAACTCCGAGTGTCCTTTACCGTAGGACCGGCTATCGATAGAAGTTTTCTTCCCTGCAGGGGTGCACCAACTTACCCAACACGCTCGATTAATTCCGGCCGGACACACTTTCCTGGGTCATGCCCGGCCTCGGCCAAACGATACATCGCAACCCTACCTACAGCTCAGCAGAGAGGTCCCCGCCGGTCTACATCCTAATCGCAAGGGGGTCTTGGCCATCGCCCCTCGGCCTCCGGGTCGTTGCGCACAGGGTGGATACCAGCATCGCCTCGGGTGGCCGACACGATCCGACCGTGCCGCCATGCTGAACTGGACGTCTGACAGAGCTTTCGGCTGATGCATACGATGCAGAACACCCATACTATGCCCACGTGATGGTTAGTGCTATCAGGCCAGAGGCCTGCTCAGATCAAATATCCAAATCGTTAGTACCTTGGGCTTGCGGTAACGAGCAGAGACTCACGAAAGATGTGACCCCGTCGCCCCGTCTCGAGGACTTGCTGCAAGGGTTAAAAATGCCCGGCCGCGCCTCGTATTCATCACTCGGGCACCATACAGGCAACCCGTCTTCACATCACACGCGGGTACCCCTCAGGGTCGACCCGCCTTTCCAAGTAACAATAGTACAGTCCAAGTATCCGTGTGTCCATAACATCAGGGGAATCCGAGGTATCACCCTCGTTGGATTCCTACTCGATGTATCTGTCAAGGTGAACTTGGAGGAATCACCCTCGCTGGGTTCACACTTGAGGTGTTGTACGACGGCGTCGTTATCGGAAGCGGTGAAGGAGGAATCATCCTCGATGACCACGACCGAATAGCTACTCTACAGAGTTAACATCAGAAGTGCTACAAGAGGTTTCACCCTCGGCACTCGATAGTAACGCTGCAGTGTCGTTACCACTAAGGGGGTGATGTGCGGTGTCGGGGCCTGGTCTTCAATTCCGTTGATCGGGTCTTCGGATAATCCAGCGGGGCAATCGGGATAAGTGGGGTCACTGATAGGTCTCTACCCAGCCTATACTAAGCAGTTTAGGATATGCAGGTAATTATCAACAGCAGGTTACAATAAACAGGCTATGCATCAGAATAGGTAAAGCAGTAGCAGCAGCAATTCTAATGCAAGCATGAGAAAATAGAATGGGCGATATCGGGATGATCAAAGGGAGGGGCTTGCCTGGTTGCTCGGCGGCAAGGGCAAGGTTGTCAATAGTGTCTTCGGGCTCCGGAGCTGCGGCGGTACCGGGAACTGCGTCGGGGTCTAACGAGAGAGAAGAGGGGGAGGAAACAGTATAAATATAGAGCAAACATAAGTAACACAGAGCAGGCTATGCTAACGTGCAGTGCAGGGTTGCCTGAAGACATGTCCAAGTTATTTAGTTATTTTAGGAATTTGTTTGGATTTATTTTATTAGAGTCATGCACTATTCATCTATCTGAAACAGGCAAAAAGTTGCATGTTCGGTTAGTTAGAGGCATCTAACAGGTATGTGGGTAGCGTTTTCGGATTCCTCTCATTTTTCTGATCATTTTTCATATATTAATTATTTTCATCGGAGTTACGGATTAAAAGATGTGATTTTCTAAAGTTTTATTGATTTTCTAGAATTTATTTAATTATTAAAATTCAAATTATCCAAAACAGTAAAAGATGACGTCATCATGATGCAGAGGTGACATCAGCAGTCAACAGTGCAGCTGACCAGGTCAAACCTGACGTGTGGGGCCCACATGTCAGCCTCTGTTAGTTTATTAGGATTAATTGAACTAATTACTGATTAATTAGGGGTGCGGGGTCCACTGGTCAGTGTCTAATTAACTAATTAAATTAATTAACCGATTTAACTAACGTTTTAACTAATTAAGTGGTGGGGCCTACACGTCAGCGGCTCAGTGGCTAATCCCGGTCAAACCTGACGCTGACCGGGGTTTGACCCTGCGGTAGGGCCCGCTGTCAGTGGATGTAGGGGGATCTAATTAGTGGTGATTAGGCCTAATGACAGTGCCACGCTGGCACTCGCCGGAGCTCGGCCGGCGACGACCAAAGCAGCGGCGGCGGACTCGCCGGACTTCGCTACGGACAACGGCTGGATGCGCAAAGACCACCAGAAGGCAGCCCGCGCTCGTGCCGATCCAGGGGAACAAGTGGCTGGGTGAGTGGTGGCCGGGGCTCACCGGAACTGAGCTCGCGGCGGCTGCCGGAATTCGGGTGAGCTTGGGTTTTTGCACACAGGGCACGAGGGGAGGAGTTGGTGGGCGCGTTCGGCGCCGGGAGCTCCAGGAACTCGGGGCAAAGCTCGGTTTCGAGCTTAGCGTACGGTGGTCACGGTGGAGCCATGGCTGGCGGTGAGAGCTTTCGGGTTCGAAGGAAAACGGCGGCTACGAGGCACGGGGAAAGCACTAAGAGGTCGGGGAGAAAGCCGACCTCACGGTGAGGCTCGCGGAGGGGCTCAGGGGAGCTGGGGCGGTCGGAGCGAGCAGATCGATGCGGCGGCTCGTCGCGGATGCCGACGGAGGGAAACGGCGCAGGCGACGATGGTGATGCCCCACGGCTCCTATCCAGCGGCGCAGATGAGGTAGGGGAGGGCGACGGAGCTGCTGGGCATGCTGGCGTGGCTCGAGGTGGCTCCGGTGCACGAAATCGACGGCGGCGTGTCAACGGCCGAGCTCGAGCGAGCTCGTGCGAGGGGAAAGAGGGGCGAAGAGAGTGACCAGTGATGCTAGGGTTTGCCGCAGGGGATGGGGGGGGGGCCCTTAACCACCGGGGCGAGCGGCGGGGCGCGGTGTCGAGCTGCGAGGAGGGGGGGCCAGTGTGCGCGGGTGCTGCGCGGGCGACAGCAGGAGAGAGGTGGAAGGAGAGGGGGAGATTGGGCTGGGCCGGCGCCTGTAGTGACTAGGGCCCATGTGCACAGTAGACTAGGCCTTTTTCTTTTTCTACCTTTCCTTTTCTGTTTTCTCCTTTCTTTTCTGTTTACAAAAATGTTTAGGCCACCTATGGACTTTTGTAAAATATAAGAACTGGTCCATAAATCACAGTGCAACATTAGTCACTGCTAGAAATTGGTTTGGTGTCCATATCTTTTTATTTGGATTTTATTTAATTGAAAAAGGATTAAATAGTGTTGTTTTGCTGCTGTTTCTTGTTGTTTGAATCCTTTTACAATTCTAATAAATATTGCAATCATTTTTATAAATGCTATGGAAATATTTGCAACATGATGCACATTTTAGTTTTCAGGTTTGGTCAACTTTTATTTTCCACTTTAATTTTAAATTTGAAATTTTAGTTAGGAGCTGAATGCAAAATGGATGCAGATGATGATTAGACACTGATAATCATGATGACATGGCATATTCAAAAGGGGATTACTGTAGTTAACCACTGGGGGTGTTACAGCTTAAGTGCAGAGTAGAGCATTAGGCCTTTTCTATTTTCTCTTTTTCTGTTTTCTTTTCAACTCTATTTTGCTAATTGTTTGGGCACTAAATGATTTTTATAAAATATGTGACCTGGCTCATAATTTGCAGGGCAATATATCCTAATACCAAAACTAGTTTGGGCAAAATACAATTTCATATTTAATTTAGTTTAATTAAAAGGTTATTAAAGGTTGCTTTTAGCCACTGTTTTAGTTTGTTAGAGTCACTTAACTAACTCTATGAATGTTGATTACAATTTTATAATTGCCTCTGGATTATTTTCTATTTAATGAACTTTTTCCAGTAGTTTTTGTGCAACTCAAAATTTCACTTGAATTTGAATTAGTTTTAGAGAAGAGTTTGAGTTTGGAGTGATTAACCACTGTGATCATGCAATGTAAATGAAGATGACTTGACAGAATTAACACAAAGTCACAGTGCTTATTACACAGGGATGTTACAAAAGTGCAACGCTAGGCAGGTGTTGCCCAAGAAATCACAACATTGACCATCCGAGTTGAAGGTGCCCTACTAGTACGCCGCCTATCAGCTCGGTCCGCCCGAAACGCATCAACAGTTCACTGCAACCTCCTTCATCCCCGTCCATCCCACTGCAACCGCAAGAACCGCAGCCTCATGGCGACGATCTAGAATCAATCACAGCGCCAAGTTGCACTCAGCCGCGATCTATCAGACCTCTCGAGCGGTGGATTGTCATGGCCACCGAGAGGACTTCGTGAGAGTTCCTCTGTCTAGATCTAGCGGCTCGTACTGGCGAGGTTGTGGGATGCAGCTGGAAGAATCCTTTATGGTTTTAGCGGCTTCCAGTCCGTCTAGTTTGCATTCGGCAGTGAGATGAACTCTATGAAAGGCGGCTTGATGTAGACGATATGGTTGTACAACGGCGATGATAGCGCCATCACACCAAGACAGTGCTACCCTTGTAGCTGCTGGGGTCTCGAAAAAGTAGTGATGATAATAGATGATTGACTTTAATTTAGTGGTGCTTCTCGAGTACACGGTCTCGAGCCCCATGATAATAATCTTAGGTCTGACCCAAGTTGGTTAATTATACGGTTTTACGTGACAATTGCGATGTTTTGCATTGTGACCTTGTTGAAAGCATTGCTCGAATAGGCTCGAACTTGCTCTTCAGGTTGAAACCCTAGGATCTGGCCTTTGGTAGTTGGATCCGATGACGGCGGCACTTGAGTGTCATTCCTTTCATGAAGGCATTGCCGCTGAAGAACCTCGTTGTCCTTTTGGTGTCAAAAGATGTGAAAGAGCATGGTGCCCCCATGTGTGGTTTTGGTAATTGTTGACATTCTCTATTGACTAATGGTTGCCTTGAGTTATATTTGAAGGATTTGTCCATAGGCATTTCTTGAAGTCCATGTGTTATTTTTAAGGAGTTTATGAGATGACCAAGGTGCTTTTCAAGGAATTATCCAAAGATTGGTCATGTAGAAGACATGATACAAGGTTGATCAAGACTAAGTCAAAGTGTGAATCAAGTAGATCAACACGCAAAGCGTAGAAGATGTACCAAAAGGGATCAAGTGATCCCATGGTATAAGAAACATTGTCCATTACGCTTTATGTACTAACCCATGGTCTACGTGAGAGTTCTATACGGGGTTAGGTTGCGGTGTGCAAGTTCAAGTGGAGCATCGCGAAGAGATCACGTCCTTGAAGCTTGTCGTCCATTGTGGTGACAATGGACTTGTGAAGATGTGCCGAAGAGTGGCTCACCCATAGTGGAGTATGGGGGAGGAATCAACTAGTCTTCATCGAGCCAACGCAATCAAAAAAGGTGGTCCAACTTAAGGAAGTCAAGATCGTCCGCATCTAGCTCAAGTGGACTATGTGCAACACAAAGGTTTGCCCATTGATAGATTTTCTATTGTATCTGTCTCATGATGATAGTTGGAAGACCGGGTTATAGGATCGAGTGTCGTCTATCAAGGGGGGGGGGGGGGGGGCTCTCGAGTGAGTAGCTTGATCATATCGTTCGTAGAGAGTTCAAACCATTGTATCCATCATCTCTCTTGGTTCTTGTTTGGTGTTTCTCTTTATGAATTTTAGAGCTTATGGTCATCTTCATGACAAGCTCGAGTTCATCAAAAACGAAGTTCATATGCATCTTCTATGATGTTTTCGATGTTGAAGTTTATGCCAACAAGCTTGAGTTTGCTCAATTCGAAGCTCATTTGCATAAGTTATGGCAGTTCTGATTTTCCTGCATCCTTCTGTTTGCTTAGGCCTTTTTGTTGCCTCTAGCGGCAGTACGCGGTACTGCTACTTGTGAACTGCGTTGGGATTTCCCCGAAAAGGAGAGAATGACGTAATACAGTAAAGATAAGTATTTCTCTCAGTTAAAATCTAAGGTTATTAATCCAGTAGGAAAATCACGCAACACCTCGTTAACAGCACCTGCACACAAATAACAAATCCTTACAACGCAACGCGAAATCCCTGGACGGTTACGTGCAAAATTAAATTGTGTAGTAATTGATAGATAAATCGAACAAAAATACAAAATAAAATAAATAAAATAAAATTGCTGCAAAGTATTTTTAGGATTTTATCTTTCACTAATAATAACCTTCTGGTCGTCCATTGCGTCATTTTGCAAAAAATTACCTGCTATTTTAGGTATTCAACCCGCAGTCCTTATTTTTGTGGATATTTGAGAAAACGTTTCAATTTTACATTTTTGTGGATATATGAGAAAACGTTTCAATTTTACAAAAACATCCCTGCTTTTACGTCTATTCAATCCTGATGCAGAGACTTGCTGGCGCCTGATGCAGAGGCGAGGCTGGCAGGTGGAGGTGGAGACGTGCAGAGACGAGGCCGGAGGCATCGTTGAGCAAAGGAGGCCGATGAAGGGAGGCGATGGCGTGGCCGTGCAGCAGAGGACGAGCGGGAGGCGGCGCTCGGCGGCTGAGGATCAGTAGCAGAGCAGCGGCAACGGCGCCATGGGCGAACGACGCGCGGCAAAGAGGAGGAGCCAAGGCGCGGCCATGGCGGCATGAGCAGCTAGAAAGAGAGAGAGAGAGATGCGCGGGAGCTCGGGGCGACCCGAAAGGAGCGAACAGAATGAAATGGCCCAAGCAAGGCAAGCCCGGGCCAGGCGTCAGAGCAGAGGAAGAAAGGGGCACCGGCCGGGAGCACGTCGTGCACGATGGACACCGCCGCCACCGGCGCTTCGCTCGACAGACCCAAGCAAGGCAAGTCTGGGCGTCAGAGCAGAGGAAGAAAGGGGACGGACACCACCGCCACCGGCGATTCGCTCGACGCACCCGCGATTTGCCGAAGAGCGGGAGAGAGGGGCGGGGAGCCACGAGGCTGGATCTCGGCGCGGATGAGGAGCAGCGTTGTGGATAAGGGCCACGAAGGAGATTAGCTCTCTCGGTGCTTTTTTGGATGTGAGAAAGATGGAGCGAGAGAAGGGAGATGGATGTAGATGCATCTCGGTGGATATGAATGGATAAGCACAAGCTAGCTAGCGGTGGAGGTACACGTGATGGCCTGATGGGTGTTACGTGCCGGTGGCTAGGCCCCAACATTGTTTTTGTCAGCCGGTTATTAATATTTCTTGCGTTCGGGTCAACACTTAATAGTGTAAAAAATATTGGGAATGAAATATAATCTTCCTAATCAAACAGTCCTTCCATTAAAAAAACTACATAATCAAAATCATTAGAATTCATTTCACACCAAAAATATCATTAGAATTCAAATCTTTTGATAATTTGATAAAATTCTTTAAATGAATTATTAAACTCTAGAAGAGTATGTAAGGGCATCTCCAACGCCGACTCTCAAAAAGCCCGCTACCATCCAAACCTCATGGTCCGGACGTGTTTTGTCATACAATGCCGGCCTGTGTCGGTCCGCCGACCGGTCCGAACTTAATTTCTCCCGCAATCCAAAAACAAACTGGGGGCTTTGCGGGCGTCCGGACATTTGCCACCCTCGATTCTATCTGCCATATGTTGCACTTATGCCGGCTCAGAGCGACGCGACCTCTCACTGGCACTCTCGCATTGAAGTGGCGCCGCCCGAGAGCGCCGCCCGCGTTGTTTCCCGTTGCACGCGACAACTCCATGTTCAAATGACGTGTCATCATTCCGCGTCCCTACATTAAACATTTGTGGTTGCCGAAGAACCTACTCCGACGCCACATGTCCATTTGTCTACTGCCCGCCATTAACCACCTCGTCGCTTTCCCTGCCATCCGCCGACTATTTAAACTCCAGCCCCGGCCATAGCCGCATCCATCCTCCTCCTCGCCGCAGCACGACTGTCATGGCCGCTTGAGCTCCAAAGCCATTTGGGAGAACCTCTCGTCCGACCAGAAGAAGGAAATGTCATCATTGCTGCCGGATGGCAGGCCGGCAGGAAGACGAAGGCATGCGCTGCGGACATCCCAATGGAAGATGTTCGGAAAATTAAAAAATGTTCATGATTTTATCAATAGTTCATGTATTAAAAAAGTTAATGAAATTGACCAAAATTTTCCAATTCAAAATCATGAATGGAAAAATATCCTAAAAATTCAAAAATTGTTTATTCATTCATAAAATATCCGCTGATTCAAAAAATGGTCATGCATTAAAAAAATGTTTGTTAAATCAAAAAAGTTTGTTAATTCGAAAAAAATGTTCCTCTACTTGAAAAATTGTTCCACTAATTTCCAAACAATGTTCATCCATTATAGAAATGTTCTTCGATACAAGAAAATTGTTAAAAAATGTTCACAATTTTTAAATAAGTTTGCAAATAGTATAAAATGTTCATGAATTCAAAAAAAGTTCTTGATTTTAGAAATTGTTCAAAAAAGTGTTCATGAATTTGAAAAATGTTCACGATTTCAAATATGTTCACGAGTTTAAAAAATGTTCATGATTTCACGAAATTGAGAGTGATAATGAATCTCGGTGATACAACAAAATGTGATCATGGCCATTGGAGATAATATTTTTTTCTCCCGTTGCAACGCACGGACCCTTTTGCTAGTACATGATAATGTAGACCCCGTGGTCATAGTTTTCACTAGAGGCTTCTCTCTTAAAAATAGCATATGGTGGGTAAACAAATTACTGCTGGGCAATTGACAGAAAAGCAAATAATTATGACGATATCCAAGGCAATGATCATCTATATAGGCATCACGTCCGAGACAAGTAGACCGACTCTTGCCTGCATCTACTATTATTACTCCACACATCAACCGCTATCCAACATGCATCTAGAGTATTAAGTTCAGAAAGAATGGAGTAACGCCTTAAGTAAGATGACATGATGTAGACAAAGTAAACTCATGCATGAATAAACCCCATCTTTTTATCCTTAATGGCAATAATACAAATACGTGTCATGTTCCCTTCTGTTACTGGGATTGGGCACCACAAGATCGAACCCATCACAAAGCACCTCTCTGAAAAGCACAAGTGCTCCCTGGGTGATTTTGGTAATTAATGTCAACATATCTCTTGTTGGACTAATACTTTTATCTAGTATATTTCAGATTAGTTCAACAATGGCGTGGTAAGGACAAGAGGATGTGGAACCCCTTCAATATACTAAGGACACATATTGGCAAAAGCTCAAGACTCTTTATTTCATTTTTAGTGATCCAAGATCATATTGAGTCCATAGGAAAGCCAATACTATTAAAAGGGGATGAGGTGTTGCTTAATGGTCTACTTGCTCAAAGTGCTTAGTGATATTGCTCCAAAGCCCTCAACCACTTTCTCATTTCCACATATGTCCAAAACTCAAAGTCAAACTCTGCCCCACCGAAATATCCTATCCGGCGCCACCGAGTTCATTTGACATAGCCACTGCCAGAAACCCTAACAGTTCAGTCACACCGATACGGATCTCGGTCTCACCGAGATGGCCCTGCAAACTCTCTATTTCCCTTTGTAACATTTCGGTCTCACCGAAATGAGCAATCGGTCCCACCGAGTTTGCTTGACCAACTCTCTGTTTGCTCTTTGCTGAAATCGGTCTCACCGAGTTCACACAATCGGCTACACCGAGATGAGGTTTTGCCCTAGCCCTAGCACATCGGTCCCACCGAGTTGTTCCAGTCGGTCCCACCGAGATTCCTAACATTCACATTTTGAACTGAATCGGTCTCACCGAGTTCTTCTATTCAGTCTGACCGAGTTGGGTCAAATGTGTGTAACGGTTGAATTTTGTGTGGAGGCTATATATACCCCTCCACCCCCTTCTCCATTTGTGAGAGAGCCATCAGAACATGCCTACACTTCCACTACTCATTTTCTGAGGGAGAACCACCTACTCATGTGTTGAGACCAAGATATACCAATCCTACCACAAGAATCTTGATCTCTAGCCTTCCCCAAGTTGCTTTTCACTCAAATCATCTTTCCACCATAGCCAAATATGTGAGAGAGAGTTGAGTGTTGGGGAGACTATTATTTGAAGCACAAGAGCAAGGAGTTCATCATCAACACACCATATATTACCTTTTGGAGAGTGGTGTCTCCTAGATTGGTTAGGTGTCGCTTGGGAGCCTCCGACAAGATTGTGGAGTTGAACCAAGAAGTTTGTAAGGGCAAGGAGATCGCCTACTTCGTGAAGATCTACCCGAGTGAGGCAAGTCCTTCGTGGGCGATGACCATGGTGGGATAGACAAGGTTGCTTCTTCATGGACCCTTCGTGGGTGGAGCCCTCCGTGGATTCGCGCAACCGTTATACTTCGTGGGTTGAAGTCTCCATCAACGTGGATGTACGATAGCACCACCTATCGGAACCACGCCAAAAATCTCCGTCTCTACATTGCGTTTGCAAACTCCAATCCCTTCCCTTTACTTTCTTGCAAATAGCATGCTTTACTCTTTCCGCTGCTCATACTCATGCCATGCTTGCTTGAAATGTATTGTGAATGTTTAAACTTGTGTTAAAACTCTACCTCAACTTGAAGAAATTAAAAATTGCTACTTTTACTTGTTGAGGGTCTAATCACCCCCCCTCTAGACCCCTCTTCTCGATCCTTTCACTCTCCCATTGCAAGAAAAATCAATCTAGTTGGCCAAACCAAATCAATAGATCGGAGAGAAATAGGAAGCTATAATAATCATGCATAAAAGAGTTCAGGGAAAACTCAAATAATATTCATGGATAATCTGATCATAAACTCACAATTCATCGGATCCCAACAAACACACCGCAAAAGTGATTACATCGAATAGAACTCCAAGAACATCGAGGAGAACATTGTATTGAAGATCAGAGAGAGAGAGAGAGAGCCATCTAGATACTAACTATGGACCCGTAGGTCTGTGGTAAACTACTCACACATCATCGAAAGGGCAGCAAGGTTGATGTAGAGCCCCTCCATGATCGAATCCCCCTCTGGCAGAGTGCCGAAAAAGGCCTCCAGATGGGATCTCATGGTTCTGGAACTTGCGGTAGCGAAAAAAGTATTTTGGCTAGCTCCCTCTTGGTTTCCCAATTTTAGAGAATTTATAGAGGCGGAGTTAGGTCAAACGGAGCCACGTGGGCCCCACCAGCCACCAGGGTGCGCCTACCGCCTGGGCGCGCCCTGGTACCTCGTGGGCCCACGTTTCATATTCTGGTCTTCTCTTGAAGCTTTTAGTGTCTCTTTTGTCCAGAAAAAATCTCCAAAAAGTTTCATGGTATCTGGACTTCGTTTGGTACTGATATTCTGAAAAACCAAAAACAGGCAAAAAACAGCAACTCACACTGGGCACTAAGTTAATAGGTTAGTCCCAAAAAATGATATATAATTGCTTACAAATGCATATAAAACATCCAAGATTGATACTATAATATCATGGAACAATAAAATATTATAGATACGTTGGAGACGTATCAGGTACTTCCGCGGTTCCTGTGCCGCGGGCACTACCGCTTGTTTTCGGCCTTCTGGACTCTTTATCGCTTCAGCGGTAGTAGGGCGATAGTGGCGAGCGGTAGTACTGCTCTTAAGCGGTACTACCGGCCAGCCACTACTTCTGCTACTTCCGCCTATTTTATCACCTCTGGACTCGTTGTTCTCTCTGCGGTTGTAGGGCGACAGTATCGCTTCTAAGCGGTACTGCCGCCATACTCTGTCGTCCTACCTCCGCTTCTCCCCTGTATACTGCAACCTCAGTGGTAGTACCGCTGGGGCGAGCGGTAGTACCGCTCCGACGGCATTGCTGCATCGGGTTGCTTCTTCTGTGCACTATACTCCGGGTTCTTCCGCCCGAGTGGTAGTACCGCTCCCTGGAGCAGTAGTATCGCTTGTGTGCGTCCAGTGCACATAACGGTTGGATTTGGGGAGGCCTATAAAAGGGGGTCTTCTTCCCCAATTAACCTTATCCCTTGAGCTCGTGTTGTTCCCCCATTGTTGACCTTTTTCGAGCTTGCTATCTCTCAATCCCTCCAATGATTCTTGCTAGTTCTTGAGGAAAAAGAGAGAGGAGATCTAGATCTATGTTTCTACCAATCACTTTCTCCTCTATGTGAGGGGAACCCATTGGATCTAGATCTTGGAGTTCTTTGTGTTCTCTTCTTCGTTCTTCCTCTCATTTTCCTCCATAGCATTTGTTGTCGTGATGGAATTTGGGAGAGAAGGAATTGGGCACTCTGTGTGCCCTTGCCATTGCATTTGGTGCATAGGTTTGAGTTCTCCACGGTGATACATGGAAATGAAGGTGAGAAGCTTATTACTCTTGGGTGTTTGGGCACCCTAGAGCTTGTTCCTCTTGGGTGCTTTGGTTCCCTAGACGGTTGGTGTCGCGGAGCTCAATCATTGTGGTGTAAAGCTCCGGGCAAGCATCGGGGTCTTCGGTTAAGTTGTGGAGATTGCCCTGAGGAATTTGTACGGGTTCCGGTGACCGCCCCCAAAGGTTGCCAAAGTGTACGGATTCGGTGACCGCCCCCAAGGGTTACCATTTGTACGGGTTCGGTGACCGCCCTCAAGGGTCCCTTAGTGGAATCACGTCATCTTGCATTGTGCGATGGCTTGAGGAGATTACGGTGGCCCTAGTGGCTTCTTGGGGAGCATTATGCCTCCATACCGCTCCAAATGGAGATTAGCATCCACAAGGGTGTGAACTTCGGGATACATCGTCGTCTCAGCATGCCCCGGTTATCTCTTACCCGAGCCCTTTATTTATGCACTCTACTTTGTGATAGTTATAGTGCTTCATGTTTTATATCTTGCTATCACTTAGTTGTTTATCCTGCTTAGCAAAAGTTGTTGGTGCACATAGGTGAGCCTAGTTGTTTTAGGTTTTGTGCTTGACAAACTAAATATTGGTTTTATTACGCATTTGTTCAAGCCTAAACCGTAATTATTTTAAAGTGCCTATTTGTCGGAATCGGCGCTCCGGGGATCCAAAGGTTCGAACTCTGGGGTGCGCTCGTTCCTACCGCCCTACTCTTTCCTGCGGCAAACCACGGTGAGGCTACGGTGCGAGCGAGCTAGTGGGAGCGGGCCGGAGACACAGGAGTTACCCAGGTTCGGGCCACCTTGCGGTGTAAAACCCTACTCCTGCTTGGTTGTTGGATTGCACTGGCGAGAGAGCTTGAGTACAAGGGTAGGGGGGCGGAATCGTTCTCCACGGCGGCACCCTGCCCTCCTTTTATACATACCTTGGTCCTCTTCCCCTGAAAACACTGGCGGGAAGGGTTGCCACACAATGACAATTTTGAAGGGGGACAGGGGCACAGTCTATCCTGACAAAAGGTGGTTTTCACCTGCAAAGCCACAATCCATGACGCACTGGTGGGCTCAGTGATGACCTCCGTCCAGCGCGCCCACCGTCTTAGTCCTCTTGCACCGATCGGGCAACCTTTGGGGATTTCTTTGGGAACTGGCCTGCTGGCCTTGCTCCCTTAGCACAAAGGAGGAAGTCCTCCTCATTCGCGCCTGCTGGCACGGTCTCTGACACCGTTTGTCACTGCGCGTGTCACCCACGTGAAGACACAAGACCGCGCGACCGGGCTGAACAACCCTTGACTTGCTCTCCTCCAACAGGGGGCCTCGCGAGGCCCCCTCACGAGGCTCTTGGAGGAGCCGCCTAGTCCGCTCGGGATGCCTGCCGATGGGGGCCTCGTGAGGCAAGGGCCTCGCGAGGGGTCTTACTCGTGACGCTTGTTGGTGGGCCACCTGTTGTACTTTTGGATATGCGCCGCGCCCTGGGCCGAAGGCAGACAGGCCTGGGTACCCCCTGTCCCACGGCCCCCACAGTAGCCCCCGGGCCCGCAGCGCACACATCTCTGCTAGTTAGGGGGCGAAACAACATGGACCCTAACCGCCTGCGGGCCCGGTGCGTGGCGCATGATGGAGCAGGGGATGCCCCCACTTCTCCCACGACGCCTTAGCAACTGCCCAGGCTGACATAAAGCCTGCACGCGCGTGGCGCGAAACCATCATTGCCTTCCTCATACACATATGCCTTCTTGCGCCTACCTTCTCGCGCACGACTCTTCACGGCCCCTCTCCCGACAATACACCTCTCTTCATCTCCGCTTGCGGCTCCGCGAGGAGCTGATGGCGCCCGCCAGCAAGAAGGGGAAGGTGACTGATGTAGGGCAGAACCCTAGATGCCCGATCTTTCACGATTGGAGCGGATCCCGCGATGAACACGAAGAACACGATGGGAAAACACAAGGGGAAATACGAGAGAAATCACTCAAACCAATGAGATTCGATTACACATGTGCTAGATCCTCGAAACACAAAGATATACATGATCCACGAACAACAAGGGACGATACAAGTAGCAAGTTCTTCTCCGAGAGGAGGTCTTGAGGGTCTTCCCATTAGGGGTCTTGAATCCAAGATGGATCTTCTCCGTAGAGGCCGCGGTCTCTCTCGGTGGAGTAGATCCGGATGTGAAAGATCGAGGATGTCGCCTAGAGGGGGGGGGGGGGGTGAATAGGCGCTTTAAAATAATTACGGTTTAGGCTTGAACAAATGCGGAATAAACCTAGCGGTTAATTTGTCAAGCACAAAACCTACAACAACTAGGCTCACCTATGTGCACCAACAACTTATGCAAAAAAAGATAAACTACTAGGTGATAGCAAGATATATGACAAGAAACAATATGGCTATCACAAAGTAAAGTGCATAAGTAAAGGGCTCGGGTAAGAGATAACCGAGGCACACGGAGACGATGATGTATCCCGAAGTTCACACCCTTGCGGATGCTAATCTCCGTTTGGAGCAGTGTGGAGGCACAATGCTCCCCAAGAAGCCACTAGGGCCACCGTAATCTCCTCACGCCCTCGCACAATGCAAGATGCCGTGAATCCACTAAGGGACCCTTGAGGGCGGTCACCGAACCCGTACAAATGGCAACCCTTGGGGGCGGTCACCGAACCCGTACACTTTGGCAACCCTTGGGGGCGGTCACCGGTACCCGTCAAATTGCTCGGGGCGATCTCCACAACTTAATTGGAGACCCCGATGCTTGCCCGGAGCTTTACACCACAAAGACTGAGCTCCGAATACCACCAACCGTCTAGGGCGCCCAAGCACCCAAGAGGAACAAGCTCAAGGGTACCAAGCACCCAAGAGTAATAAGCTACTCAACTTCACTTCCACGTATCACCGTGGAGAACTCAAACCGATGCACCAAATGCAATGGCAAGGGCACACGGAGTGCCCAAGTCCTTCTCTCTCAAATCGCACCAAAGCAACTAATGCTAGGGAGGAAAATGAGAGGAAGAACGAAGAAGAGAACACGAAGAACTCCAAGATCTAGATCCAAAGGGTTCCCCTCACATAGAGGAGAAAGTGATTGGTGGAAACATAGATCTAGATCTCCTCTCTCTTTTCCCCCCAAAACTAGCAAGAATCCATGGAGGGATGAGAGATAGCAAGCTCGAAGAAGGTCAACAATGGGGGAAGAACAAGAGCTCAAAGGATGAGATCCATTGGGGAAGAAGACCCCCTTTTAGGAGGGGGAAAATCCAACCGTTACCCACTTACTCAGCCCGCGACACGCGGTACTACCACACAGACACGCGGTACTACCGCTAGACGGTGCGGTACTACCGCTCGCGCGACAGAGATCAGACGAGGCCCTGTTGTGTATAGCAACGAGCGGTACTACCGCGCGCCCTTGCGGTACTACCGCAAGGCAGGGTTCGACTAGGCTGGGAAGGCACGGACGAATAAAATTACATCCGTGGCTACTTCCGCTGAGTGTTGAACTGTGCAAAAATCCGACACGGTACTACCGCATCCAGGGAGCGGTACTACCGCATAGGGCGCGGATGTAAAAAATTACATCCGCTCCTACTTCCGCGCATGCCAGTGTTCTGGGCTAGAGGCCACGGTACTACCGCACCTTAGGAGCGGTACTACCGCATAGCGCGGTACTACCGCTTCCCTGGCTGGTACTACCGTGGGCCACTGCGGTACTACTGCTCCGTTGAGCAGTACTACCGCACGCCACAGAACTATAGCACTTGGAGGCCTTCATTTTGTAAAGACACGGATAAACGGAAGGATACAATAAAACCAGAACTGCCATAACTTCTGCAAAAGAGCTCTGAATTGAGCAAACTCAAGCTTGTTGGAAAGAAGACAACGAGTAGCATAAAAAAGCGACTGGTTATAGAAAGAAGAGGCAGGGGAGGTATGCCTAGCTTATAGAGGAGTGAAACCTCCAACAGAGAAGAACCGAGATAACCTCCAACATCGAAAACATCATAGAAGATGCATGAGAACTCCGTTTTCGATGAACCCGAGCTTGTCATGAAAATGACCATAAGCTCCAAATCTCACAAGGAGAAGAACCAAACAAGAACCAATAAAGATGATGCAAGGATGCAATGGTTTGAGCTCTCTACGAATGATACGATCAAGCTACTCATCGAGAGCCCCCCTTGATAGTACGGCAATCGATCCTATAACCCGGTCTCCCAACTACCACCATGAGACCGGTAAAATAGAAAACCTATCAAGGGCAAACCTTTGCCTTGCACAAAGACCACTTGAGCTAGATGATGACGATCTTGACTTCCTCAAGTTGGACCACCTTTCTTGATTCCGTTGGCTCGGTGAAGACTAGTTGACTGCTCCCCCATACTCCACTATGGGTGAGCCACTCTATGGCTCATCTTCACAAGTCCATTGCCACCACAATGGACGGCAAGCTTCAAGCATGTGATCTCTTCGTGATGATCCACTTGAACTTGCACACCGCAACCTAACCCCACAAAGAACTCTCACAAAGACCATGGGTTAGTACACAAAGCGTAATTGACAATGCTTACCATACCATGGGTTCGCTTGGTCCCCCTCGGTACATCTTTTATGCTTTGTGTGTTGATCAACTTGATTCACTCTTTGACTTAGTCTTGATCAACCTCTCACATGACCAATCTTTAGGTAATTCCTTGAATAGCACCTTGGTCATCACAAACTCTCCTTGAAACCAACAAATGTACTCCAAGAAAAGCCTATGGACAAATCCTTCAAATATAACTCAAGGCAACCATTAGTCCATAGAGATTGTCATCAATTACCAAAACCTAACATGGGGGCACCGCATGTTCTTTCAGGATGGATGAGCAAGGCTCTATCTCACAAATGAGCTATCACTTTGCTAACCCCAGAAAGAGGGAGGAGGAGGAGTATATAGTCTAAGGGGGCGAAAGGGTACATGGGCCTCGGCCCAACACGCTGTGCACAGACAAGCGTCGGTCGTCCGAACCCTGTTGGACGTCCGGTGGCTCACGAGGGTCCGGACGTCCGGAAGCGGTCGGACGTCCGACATTTCGGCTCGGGTCAGGTGGCGTTGGATTTCCGGAGACGGTCGGTCGTTCGGTCATCGATCGTCCGGACACTTCAGACTTCCGATAATTTCCCTTCTGTTGGGTGACACCGGATGTCCGGAGGGGCTCGGTCGTCCGGTCGCTGGGGTGTGTCAGACGTCCGGTCCGTGTCGGTCGTCCGGCCGCTGTAGCGTGCGCAGGCTGGGACTTGGCTGGCTGGCGCTTCCAGGTGTCGGACGTCCGGTGGCTGTAGACTTCTGGCAGCTCTTCTTCTTGTCCCTTGTACTTGGTGTCCTCGCCGTCTTGTCCGTTGGGTGTAGCTGGTCCGTGGCCTTCCTCCAAATACCTGATCACACATAGGGTCTCCGCTTGAGGTAGTAGCCATGTCTCATATGTAGAAAGTGGTAGTTCGGAGAGGAGCGAGTTCACCTTATCTTCGATAGCCTTTGCTCGAGCTCTTGTCATTGGTCCAAGTGGTGTCGTGGGAGGCGTAGGTAGGTCCATGGGGATGACCTTGGGATGCTCCGCATCATATCCCCCCCTTGGGAAAGATCCGACCTCGGATCGAAATCTTCATCACCATGGTAGGGAGAGAGATCTATGATATTGAAGACGTCGCTCACGTTGTACTTGTCACGCGGGAGGTCGATCTTGTAAGCGTTGTTGTTGTAGCGTGCTAGCACCTTGAAGGGTCCATCGGCTCAAGGTAGAAGCTTAGACTTGCGTTTATTGGGGAAGCATTCCTTGCGAAGGTGTAGCCACACAAGATCTCCAATGTGGAATATCATGGGTTGCTTGTTGATGTTGAGCTTGGTCGCTAGTCGTTGTACTTGGCGCTCGATGGTGTGCCTTGTATCTTCATGCATCTTCTTGCGGTATCTCACTCATGCACTCACGTCCATGTTGATGTGCTCTTGTAATGGTAGAGGGAGAATGTCCAATGGGGACAACGGGTTGAAGACGTAGACGACCTCGAAGGGCGACTTGCCGGTAGTCGAATGTCTTGCGCGGTTGTAGGCGTACTCGGTGATGGGTAGACACTCCTCCCACTCCTTGATGTTCCTCTTGATCAGCACGCGTAGTAGAGTGGAGAGCATTCGGTTCGTCACCTCTGTTTGGCCGTCGGTTTGAGGATGGTATGCCGAGGAGAACAAAAGCTTGATTCCGAGCTTGGCGCATAAGGTCTTCCAAAAGTAGCTCAAGAACTTGACATCGCGGTCCGAGACAATAGTCTTTGGCACTCCGTGTAGGCGCAAGATTTCCCTACAAAAAAGATTTGCAACATGTGAAGCATCATCTATCTTGTTGCATAGAATGAAATGGGCCATTTTAGAGAATCGGTCCACAACAACAAACACGGAATCTTTGCCATTTCGAGTTCTAGGCAAACCAAGCACAAAGTCCATACTAATGTCTTCCCATGGGTGATATGGAATAGGAAGTGGCATATAAAGGCCATGAGATTGAGCTTTAGACTTAGCTTTGCGACATGTAGAGCACCGGTTGGTGAAGCATGAGACGTCGCGGAACATCTTGGGCCAAAAGTAATTCTTGGAGAGCATGGCGAATGTCTTGTCGCGTCCAAAGTGTCCCATAAGTCCTCCATGAGATTCTTGCAAAAGTAACAAATGAAGAGAAGACTCGGGAATACATAGCTTGTTAGCTCTCATAAGATAATCATCTTTGATGTAATAGCGTTCCCAAGACGTATGCGTCAAACATTTGACATAAGGGATAGCAAAAGTAGGATCATTCGCATATAAGTCTTTTATGTGCTCAAAGCCAATGACATTCAATTCAAGTTTAGTAACAAGCATGCATTTGCGGGAAAGCGCATCCGCCACAACATTTTCTTTGCCTTTGATGTACTTGATGACATAGGGAAAAGACTCAATGAATTCACTCCATTTAGCATGACGCTTGTTCAACTTAGTTTGACCCTTAAGGTACTTGAGCGTTTCTTGGTCGGTATGAATGACAAATTCATGGGGGCGAAGATAATGTTCCCACTCACGCAAAACTCACACTAAAGCATATAGCTCTTTGTCATAGATGGGATAATTGAGTTGCGCTCCGGAAAGTTTCTCACTAAAGTAAGCAATTGGGCGCTTCTCTTGCGTTAACACACCTCCTATGCCATTACCGCTAGCATCGAAATGAACTTCAAAAGTTTTGTCAAAGTTGAAGCACGGGAGCATGAGTAAGCAAATTCTTAAGTTTGTTAAATGGGGTATCTTGAGATGGTCCCCAAACAAAGGGTGCATTCTTCTTACTCAAAGCATGTAAAGGGGATGCAATGGTGCTAAAATCCTTAACAAATCTATGGTAGAAACCGGCTAAACCAAGGAAACTACGCACTTGTTGCAAGTTGGTTGGTTGTGGCCAAGTTTTAATAGCATTGATCTTAGATTCATCTACATGCACACCCTTAGAAGAGACTATAAACCCCAAGAAAACAAGCTTATCAACACCAAAAAGGCATTTGTCCATATTAGCATAAAGGCGCCCTTTCCGAAGGGTTTGCAACACGGTTCTAAGATGGGTGACATGATCTTTGAGAGATTTGCTAAAAACAAGAATATCGTCAAAGTAGACCACAACAAATACACCAATGTAGGGTCTAAGAACAAAATGCATGACTCACATGAAGGTACCGGGTGCTTCGGATAAACCCATTGGCATAACAAGCCATTCATATAAGCCAAATTTGGTCTTAAATGCGGTTTTCCATTCGTCACCTTCTTGTATGCGGATTTGGTAATATCCACTTTTAAGGTCAATTTTAGAGAAAATAGTGGCTCCACTAAGTTCATCTAGCATGTCGTCTAAGCGTTGAATGGGGTAGCGATATCTAACCGTGATAGCATTGATAGGACGACAATCGGAACACATGCTATATGTACCATCTTTCTTGGGAACAAGGATTACCGGTACGGCACATGGACTCAAGCTTTCTCGTACATGGCCGTTGTCGATGAGTTGTTGTACTTGCCGTTGGATCTCCTTGGTTTCCTCGGGGTTGACGCGGTAGGGAGCCTTGTTCGGAAGAGGTGCTCCGAGAATGAGGTCGATGCGGTGTTTGATGCCTCAAAGAGGAGGTAGATCCGGAGGTAGCTCGTCGGGGAATACATCTTGGAATTCCTGCAATAGAGAAGATAACACTAGAGGTAGATTGTGAGAGGTGTTAGTTTTTGGTGCCTCGTCCTTGCACAAGAGGACATAGTGGATAACACTTGATGGGTTCTCACACACTTCTCTCATCTCACTTTTGGTGGCAAACAGGACTAAGTTTTTCTTGTCGCTCATCGTGGAGGCACTCGATTTGGGCTTGTGGCGCTCACTCTCTTTGTCGTGGTTCACTCTCTCACTATTCTCTCCACGATGGGTGGCTTGCTTGTCAGCGATCACTTGACTTGGAGACATAGGTCGTAGCACGTACTCCTTTCCCTTCATCTTGAAGCTATAGTGATTGGTACGCCCGTTGTGGATGACGCCTCGGTCAAATTGCCATGGTCGTTGTAACACCCCCTTGTAATAAGCTCTGTGATACTCTGTTAATCTTGCCAAGTCATGATCATTTGCAGTGCCAAGTCATATGGGTTAATGATCCAATTCAAATTCACATCTGAAAATCAACTCAAATTCAAAAGTGAATTATAAAGTTGATCAAACTCTGTTGGGAAAATGTTCATTAAATGGCAAATAATCCAGGAACATTTGTAAAACCATTTTCAAAATATTTGGAGTTAGATAATTGGCTCAAACCATTTGGAATAGCACCAAAACAGAATATTTAAATCCATTTAAAATCATTTTTAATTCAAAAGAGTTCCAACATTTCCCAAACCAATTTTTGGTGAAAGGCAATGCTGCATGGTGTTATTTGGGTCAACTCCCATATTTTACAAAATAGTAAAAGAGGCCTAACCATTAACAAAACAGAAAAGAAAAGAAAACAGAAAATAAGAAAAAGAAAAAAAGGCTAAAGCTGGACTGGACCAAGTGCACAGTGCACTGGCCCAGCCCAGCCGGCCCACCTCACCTCTCTCCGTCGCCGTGTCGCCACGCCCGTGGTCAGACGCGCGCTCGCCGCTCCGGCGCCGACAGCGCGACGCCGCCGACACTACAGTGAGGAGTAAGGGATAAGACCGACGCCCTCCACTCCTCCCTGGCCTCTCCGTCATTCTCCCCTCTCCTCTCGCTCGCCCTGCCTCTTTTCCTCCTCAGATCCGGGAGCAGCCGAACGCAGCCGCCGCCGCTCGACGCCGTGCTCGTGGCCACCGGCCTCGCCCTCCCTCGTCTAGGTGTCCCTCGTCTCCGCCGTCGTCTGCTCAATCGTCTGGCGCACTCAGGTGGAGCGGAGGAGCCCCGCTGGTGCCGCGCGACGCCATCCCCTTCCGCCTCTGCTCCGATGATCCCCGTCGTCCCCGGCGAACTCCGGCAGCTACTAAGGCTAACGAGGGCTTTTCTTAGCCGCACGGTGAGCCACTCTACCTTCCCCGTCTCTCTGTTTGGCCTCGCACGCTCCCTAGCCCTAGTCTCACCGGCGCCCGAATGCGCCTCCGCATGAGCTCGCCGCCGGCGCCCTTCCGGTGACCAAATGGTCACCGGGCCGAGCCCTTTGCGCTCAGCGCATCGAGTAGGTTCCCAACAACCTCGCCATTTGGTCACTTGCGCGCTGCTGCCTCGATCCCGTCGATGACCGAACTCCAGCGCCCACCGCAAAGCTCGCCGTCGGCGACACACGTCGTTTCCGGCCACCTCACCGCCACCATTAGATGCGCCGATGAATGGCCGTTCGAACGCACCCGGCCCCGTCCCTTTTGGTGGCCTGTGGGCGAAGTCCGGCAAGCCCCGGGCCGCGCCGCCGCTGTTTTGGTCACCGGCGACCTGCCGCCGGCCGTCCGCTGACCTGGCCGCCACGTAGACCCGTCTGGGTCGCTGGCTGCTGGGCCTCGCTGCTCCGTTGACCGCGTTGACCCGAGTCAACGCGGGCACTGTTCACCCCTGTAGCTGACATGTGGGCCCCATTCGATAATTAGACTAATTAAACAGTTAATTAAATAAAATTAATTAGATTAGTCTAATGTCTCACATACAAGTGGGGCCCGCCCCCTAATTAACCCTGTGGATTAAGTTAATCCACTGTTAGACTAAACAGAGACTGACGTGTGGGTCCCACATGTCAGGTTTGACCCTGGTCAACCGCAGTTGACCTGCTGACGTCATTGTGACGTAATGCTGACGTCATAATTCATTTTCTGATAAATAAATAAATTCCAGAAATTCAAATAATCTTTAAAAATTAATAACTTTTAAACCGTAGCTCAGATCAAAAAAGTTAAAACATGAAAGTTGCTCAGAACGACGAGATGAGTCTGATCGTGCCATCTGTTTCTCCATCGGAACCCCCTACGTAGAAGAACTCGTAACTCCGGACCCGAATCCATCAGATGAATAGTGCACACACATCGGATATTAAATCCCAGAATAACTCTAAAAATAACTAAAATGACTTAGATGCATATTTAGGCAACCCTGCACTGCATCATAGCATCACACGCACCGTATTGCATTTGTTTGCATTATGTTTACCTGTTTCTTCCCCCTCTTCTCTCTCGGTAGACCCCGACGTTGACGTAGCTCCCGAGGCAGACGCCGCACAGGAGTACGACTACGTCCCCGACGGTACCACTGAAGACCTTGTCCTTGCCCCAGAGCAAACAGGCAAGCACCCCCATTTTGAGCATGCCTATATCGCCTATTCTCTTCTCTCTTATGCTTGCATTAGAACTGCTACTGCTACTGTTTTCCTATATCTGCTACATAGCCTGATTATTGTACCCTGCCTTGTTACCTTACTGGTTATCCTAGACTGATTAGTATAGGCTGGGTAGAGACACGACAGAGACCCCCACTTGATCCCGACTGCCCTGCTGGATATCAGAAGACCCGATCAACGGGATTGAAGACCAGACCCTGGCACCGCACATCACTTCCCCTTAGTTGCCGACACTGCTGGGTTACCGTCGAGTGCCGAGGGTGATACCTCGTCAGCACTTCTGATGTTAACCTTGTAGGTTAGTTACTCGGTCGTGGTAAGCGAGGGTGATTCCTCCTACACCACCCCCGATAACGACATCGTCGTGCAACCTCTCAAGTGTGGACCTCGAGGGTGATTCCTCCTTCGTTCACCTTGATGATAACATCGAGCGGGAATTCCGTAGAGGGTGATTCCTCAAGGTTTCCTTCGGTGTCAGACACACAGTTACCTTGGATTTTATGACTTGCACTAAACCATGATACTAAAGACGGGTCGGCCCTGAGGGGTACCCGCGCGAGCTTAACGCGAAGAGATGTGGAGTCGGGTTGACCTGGATGGTGCCCGCAAGATAACTACGAGGCGTGGCCGAGCATTCTTAGCCCTTACCGCGGCCTACGACCCAGCTTGTGCGTCGCACTTGGGCTCGTGACGCCCCTGGATTTCCAACTGTTCTGATCGCCCTCCTGAGTGGACTGGGTTACCGCTGGTATCCCGAGTACATGGTCTATGAGGTTTACCGCGAGTTCAATCAGGAACAGTATTATGCTGAAGTTCGGATCTATGATCAGCAGAACAACTCAGACACTGAGCTACACCTTTTTCACGGATTAGGCGTGACGATTGAGATGGCAGTACATGATGCCGCCTACTCTGCTGTTGCACGTCTCCGAGGAGAGCACAATGCTAACTTGGATGATACTGTGTTTCGTTACATTCCGTATGCACCTGTTGGAGATGCTACTGGATTTTACACAGCTATCTGTGCCCCGTACGAGTCTCGACGCTACGACCCGCAGATTCTGATTCAGTGCACTCAGGCTCTGGATCGCACTGTTCGGGCTCTTGCCATCGAGTTGTTCGCCACTCGAGCACGCTACTACGAGGCTATGACACAGTTGCTACCAGCTGTTCGTGCAGGGATACATCCGGAGGATATTCTTACCCACGCAGGACCGAGATGCCGCCAGGTATTGATTGGCCTGTAGTGGGAGGTCACACGCCTGCACGTGGACCTCTTCTTACAGTTCGAGACCGGGTTCTGCATCAGAGTGCACATGGAGCACAGGATCCTGCCGCGACAAACATTCGTCGTCCGCACTTGCAGCTACCCCGTTTCAGTGGTTTTCTCCGACGCTGATGTAGCCTTTGCTATGTCACGTTGTGTACTTTCTTACCGCGTGCCTGCGTGCCGCCTAGTGTGTCTCTAGTTTTTCAATTTGTGCCGTTATGCTGCCCGATTGTAACCGACTTTGTATGGATCTGTATGTCTTAATGACTACTTTTAGCATCTATTGCACTCTTTCAATAACGTCGAGTTACATCTTGTTTATTGTTAAACACTTGCATAAGCTATTGTTGAAATACCCCTGTTGAAATAGCAGGATGGCTGACAACAACCCGCCACCGCCGCCACCACCTGATTACATGGCAGCGATGATGCAACAGTTTGAACTCAATCGCCAGTTTATGACGGGAATTATGCAGCAATTCCCTCGTCCTAATGCTAATCAGCAGCCACCATCCATTACCCTGCCAGAGTTTATGAGGCTTAGTCCATCATTTTTTCGCAACACAGTCAACCCACTAGATGCAGATGACTGGCTGCGTGACATCTCTCATGAGATGGAGTCTGCTGGTGTCACCGAAGTTAACTATGTCACTTTTGCGACTTATCTTCTGAAGGGTCCCGCAGCTCAATGGTGGGCCACCCACTGACAGACTCTGCCGCCTGGTACTGTCGTCACTTGGGCAGAGTTCAAGATTGCTTTCCGTGCCCGCTACATTCCTCTAGCTGTCATAGCTAGGAAGAAGGCCGAGTTCCGTAGCCTTGTTCAAGGAAACAAGACTGTGGAAGTCTATCAGCGCGAGTTTCTGGACTTATCTCGCTACGCTGAAGAGGACATTCCTACTGATGAACGTAGACAAGAGAAGTTCCGCGAAGGATTGCATCATGATATACAGTTGGCACTGCTTGTTCAAGATTACCCTGATTTCGCCACTTTGGTGAATAGGGCTATTATGGTCGAGACTGGACTGAAGAAGCATAAGGAAGCGTCCAGACGCACCCGTGAGTCGGGCTCATCTTCGGGCTCGTCTTCCCAGAAGCGACGCATCTGGTTTCCCCAAGGCATGTTCCGTTCAGCAGCCCCTGCAAACAGGCCCTCTTATGCTGCACCACGCCTGCCACCTCCACCACCGAGACAGCCTCTGCCAACTCCAGCACCTCGAGCTCCAGCACCTCGTCCTGACAGCGGACTATGCTTCAAGTGTGGCAAGCCAGGTCACCGTGCTAGAGATTGTTCTTAGAATCAGAATCAACTGGCTCTCCCTTCTGCTGGCCGTGGAATTGGCCGTGGTATTCCTCAACAGCGCAACTATAATGCCAGACCTTCTTATGGTCGTGGGCAGTACTACCACGTCAACATGTCCGAAGCTCCAAATCAACCAGATACTGTGATGGGTACACTTCTCGTTAATTCAGTACCTGCATCTGTTTTATTTGATTCAGGAGCATCGCATTCATTTATGTCAGATAAATTCGCACTCATGCATGAAGTTAAATGTGACATGCTACCCCAAAAGATACGAGTAAATACTCCCGCGGGACACTGTCAAACCTCCTTGGTTAGCCCTGATGTTGTGATTAATATCGAAGGGTTAGAGTTCCGAGCATCCCCCATTATTCTCAACTCCTCTGGTATTGATCTTATCTTGGGAATGGATTGGTTGAAGGCTCATTACGCCTCAATCAAATGTGCCACTAAAGTGATACACCTTCTACATCCCTCGAACGAGATAGTGAATTATCAAGCTCACCTCACCCAGAACGCTGAGGCTCAAATCTATGCCTTGAACGCGTTGAATGCTTCTCCACTTGATGGGATTGAGAATATCCTAGTTGTCTGTGACTTCCCGGATGTTTTTCCAGAAGAACTTCCAGGAATACCCCCTGCTAGGGCTGTCGAGTTCGTCATCGACTTGAAGCCTGGCACCACTCCTATTGCGAAGCGTCCCTACAAGATGCCTCCGCACCATCTTATTGAACTCAAGGAAGAAATTGATAAATCCTTAAGGAAGGGTTTCATTCGCCCTAGTTCCTCTGCCTGGGGAGCACCGTCTCTTTTCGTCAAGAAGAAAGATGGAACGAATAGGTTGGTCCAAGATTATCGTCCTATCAACCAGGCAACCATTCAGAATAAATATCCACTTCCCCGGATCAACGATTTATATGACCAACTCGCTGGATCTGCGGTGTTCTCTAAACTCGACTTGAGGTTGGGTTATCACCAGATCCGTGTCCGCGAAGAGGATATTCCGAAGACTGCATTCGTTACTCGTTATGGCTCTTACGAGTACACAGTCATGTCGTTTGGCTTAACAAATGCTCCAGCTACATTCTCCCGCCTAATGAATTACATATTCATGGATTACCTCGACAAATTCGTCGTGGTATATCTGGATGATATTCTGGTTTATTCGAAGAACATGCTGAGCACCTTCGTCTTGTTCTGGAGAGACTACGAGAGCACAAGTTATATGCCAAGTACTCTAAGTGCGAATTCTGGCTTTCTGAGGTAACCTACCTTGGACATGTCATCTCCAAGGATGGTATCGCAGTTAACCCGGAGCGAGTTCAGGCTATTCTTGACTGGACCCCTCCGAAGAATGTTAAGCAAGTCAGAAGTTTCCTCGGGCTTGCAAGTTATTGTCGCCGTTGCATCGAAAATTTCTCCAAGATTGCCAAGCCCCTGACTAATCTGCTCCACAAAGGCGTTAAGTTTGAGTGGACAGACAAATGTCAGGAAAGCTTCCAGACCCTCAAGGACAAGCTGACTTCTGCTCCAGTCATTGCTCCTCCAGACTCCCGCAAAGATTTTGTGATCTTCTGCGACGCCTCTCGCCAAGGACTGGGTTGCGTCCTAATGCAAGAGCGCAGAGTAATTGCATATGCTTCGCGACAACTGCGTCCACATGAAGAGAATTACCCAGTGCATGACCTTGAACTTGCTGCTGTCATTTATGCTTTGAAGCAGTGGCGTCATTACCTCCTTGGTAATCGGTGTGAGATTTACACCGATCATCAGAGCTTGAAGTACTTATTCACTCAACCGGAACTTAATCTTCGTCAGCAGTGTTGGTTGGAAACTATCACCGATTATGACTGTGGAATTTCATACACTCCCGGCAAAGCTAATGTGATGGCTGATGCCTTGAGCCACAAGTCATACTGTAGCAACCTCATGGTAAAGCAAGCTCAACCCCAGCTATATGAAGAATTGCGCAAGCTGAATCTCTGCATCATCCCGCAAGGTTCTCTTGATAACCTTGTGATACAACCAGATCTTGAGAAAGCTGTCAAGATTGCGCAGTCTAAAGACACTGAAATTAGTCTGATGAAGAAAGAGCTTCACCTTCAAAAGTACAGGGATTTCTCGATTGCTGAAGATGGAACCTTGTACTTCCGAGACCGCATTGTAGTACCTCGCTACGAGCTGATGACTGACAAAGTCATGAAGTAGGCCCATGATACACCGCTATCTATCCATCCGGGTAGTACCAAGATGTATCGAGATCTTCGTCAAAGGTACTGGTGGTCTAGAATGAAGCAAGATATTGCTCGTTATGTTGCCGAGTGTGACGTTTGTCGTCGCGTGAAGGCAGAACATCAGAAACCTGCTGGAATTCTGCAACCGCTCCCTATTCCTCTATGGAAGTGGGATAAAGTGCAAATGGACTTCATTACTGGTCTTCCCAAGTATCAGAAGGGTCACGATGCTATTCTTGTCGTCGTCGATCAAATCTCCAAGGTTGCACACTTTCTGCCAGTTAAGGAGACTATTACTGCTAGTCAGTTAGCAGAGCTATATATCTCCAGAATTGTTTCACTCCATGGTATTCCCAAGGAAATCAGTTCAGACCGTGGCAGCATTTTCACTGGCCATTTCTGGGAAAGTTTCCAGAAAGCAATGGGAACTCATATTACTTGGAGTTCAGCTTATCATCCCCAATCCCAAGGTCAAGTTGAGCGCGTTAATCAAGTGCTTGAAGATATGCTTCGAGCTTGTGTTATATCCTTCGGTAAGAAATGGGAGGAATCTCTCCCGTATGCCGAGTTCTCTTATAACAACAGCTATCAAGCCAGCTTGAAAATGGCCCCCTTTGAGGTTCTTTATGGTCGTAAAGGTCAAACCCCTCTGAATTGGTCAGAAACTGGGGAACGACCTCTTGTTGGACCGGACATCAGTCAGCATGCCGAAGAACAAGTCCGAATTGTCCGGGAGAATCTCAAAGCAGCTCAAGACCATCAGAAGAGTAATTATGATCATAAGTGATGGGGTGTGATCTATCAACCTGGTGATCAAGCTTATCTTCGTGTCACTCCAATGAAGGGCACCCGTCGTTTCGGAATCAAGGGCAAGCTAGCTCCTCGCTATATTGGTCCTTTCCGCATCGTGGCTAGACGTGGACATGTGGCATATAAATTGGAGTTGCCACCACAATTCTCCCATATTCATGATGTCTTCCACGTGTCGCAACTTCGTAAGTGCTTCAAGGAATCCCCGCACCGTGCAGTGGATCAGGAGATCCTCGAGCTACAAGATGATCTTTCTTATAAGGAGCATCCGATCCGCATCCTCAACGAATCTGAACATCGAACTCGTTAGAAGACGACCAAGTTCCTAAAAGTGCAGTGGTCGAATCACACTGAAGATGAAGCCACTTGGGAACGCGAGGATCATCTTCGGGAAGAATATCCCGGACTCTTTCCTTCTACCTCCTAAATTCTCGGGACGAGAATTCCTTTTAGAGGAGGAGAACTTGTAACACCCCCTTGTAATAAGCTCTGTGATACTCTGTTAATCTTGCCAAGTCATGATCATTTGCAGTGCCAAGTCATATGGGTTAATGATCCAATTCAAATTCACATATGAAAATCAACGCAAATTCAAAAGTGAATTATAAAGTTGATCAAACTCTGTTGGGAAAATGTTCATTAAATGGCAAATAATCCAGGAACAGTTGTAAAACCATTTTCAAAATATTTGGAGTTAGATAATTGGCTCAAACCATTTGGAATAGCACCAAAACAGAATATTTAAATCCATTTAAAATCATTTTTAATTCAAAAGAGTTCCAACATTTCCCAAACCAATTTTTGGTGAAAGGCAATGCTGCATGGTGTTATTTGGGTCAACTCCCATATTTTACAAAATATTAAAAGAGGCCTAACCATTAACAAAACAGAAAATAAGAAAAAGAAAAAAAGGCTAAAGCTGGACTGGACCAAGTGCACACAGTGCACTGGCCCAGCCCAGCCGGCCCACCTCACCTCTCTCCGTCGCCGTGTCGCCACGCCCGTGGTCAGATGCGCGCTCGCCATTCCGGCGCCGACAGCGCGACGCCGCCGACACTACAGTGAGGAGGAGGGGATAAGACCGACGCCCTCCAGTCCTCCCTGGCCTCTCCGTCATTCTCCCCTCTCCTCTCGCTCGCCCCGCCTCTTTTCCTCCTCAGATCCGGGAGCAGCCGAACGCAGCCGCCGCCGCTCGACGCCGTGCTCGCGGCCACCGGCCTCGCCCTGCCTCGTCTAGGTGTCCCTCGTCTCCGTCGTCGTCTGCTCGATCGTCTGGCGCACTCAGGTGGAGCGGAGGAGCCCCGTTGGTGCCGCGCGATGCCATCCCCTTCCGCCTCTGCTCCGACGATCTCCGTCGTCCCCGGCGAACTCCGACAGCTACTAAGCCTAATGAGGGCTTTTCTTAGCCGCACGGTGAGCCACTCTACCTTCCCCGTCTCTCTGTTTGGCCTCGCACGCTCCCTAGCCCTAGTCTCACCGGCGCCCGAACGCGCCTCCGCATGAGCTCGCCGCCGGCGCCCTTCCGGTGACCAAATGGTCACCGGGCCGAGCCCTTTGCGCTCAGCGCATCGAGTAGGTTCCCAACAGCCTCCCCATTTGGTCACTTGCGCGCTGCTGCCTCGATCCCGTCGATGACCGAACTCCGGCGCCCGCCGCAAAGCTCACCGTCGGCGACAAACGTCATTTCCGGCCACCTCACCGCCACCATTAGACGCACCGACGAATGGCCGTTCGAACACACCCGGCCCCATCCCTTTTGGTGGCCTGTGGGCGAAGTCCGGCGAGCCCCGGGCCGCGCCGCCGTTGTTTCTGTCACCGGCGACCTGCCGCCGGCCGTCCGCTGACCTGGCCGCCACGTAGACCCGTCTAGGTCGCTGGCCGGTGGGCCCCGCTGCTTCGTTGACCGCGTTGACCCGAGTCAACGCGGGCACTGTTCACCCCTGTAGCTGACATGTGGGCCCCATTCGATAATTAGACTAATTAAACAGTTAATTAAATAAAATTAATTAGATTAGTCTAATGTCTCACTGACAAGTGGGGCCCGCCCCCTAATTAACCCTGTGGATTAAGTTAATCCACTGTTAGACTAAACAGAGACTGACGTGTGGGTCCCACTGGACCCACATGTCAGGTTTGACCCTGGTCAACCGCAGTTGACCTGCTGACGTCATTGTGACGTAATGCTGACGTCATAATTCATTTTCTGATAAATAAATAAATTCCAGAAATTCAAATAATCTTTAAAAATTAATAACTTTTAAACCGTAGCTCAGATCGAAAAAGTTAAAACATGAAAGTTGCTCAGAACGACGAGATGAGTCTGATCGTGCCGTCTGTTTCTCCATCGGAACCCCCTACGTAGAAGAACTCGTAACTCCGGACCCGAATCTGGCAGATGAATAGTGCACACACATCGGATATTAAATCCCAGAATAATTCTAAAAATAACTAAAATGACTTAGATGCATATTTAGGCAACCCTGCACTGCATCATAGCATCACACGCACCGTATTGCATTTGTTTGCATTATGTTTACCTGTTTCTTCCCCCTCTTCTCTCTCGGTAGACCCCGACGTTGACGTAGCTCCCGAGGCAGACGCCGCACAGGAGTACGACTACGTCCCCGACGGTACCACTGAAGACCTTGTCCTTGCCCCAGAGCAAACAGGCAAGCACCCCCATTTTGAGCATGCCTATATCGCCTATTCTCTTCTCTCTTATGCTTTCATTAGAACTGCTACTGCTACTGTTTTCCTATATCTGCTGCATAGCCTGATTATTGTACCCTGCCTTGTTACCTTACTGGTTATCCTAGACTGATTAGTATAGGCTGGGTAGAGACACGACAGAGACCCCCACTTGATCCCGACTGCCCTGCTGGATATCAGAAGACCCGATCAACGGGATTGAAGACCAGACCCTGGCACCGCACATCACTAACCCTTAGTTGCCGACACTGCTGGGTTACCGTCGAGTGCCGAGGGTGATACCTCGTCAGCACTTCTGATGTTAACCTTGTAGGTTAGTTACTCGGTCATGGTAAGCGAGGGTGATTCCTCCTACACCACCCCCGATAACGACATCGTCGTGCAACCTCTCAAGTGTGGACCTCGAGGGTGATTCCTCCTTCGTTCACCTTGATGATAACATCGAGCGGGAATTCCGTAGAGGGTGATTCCTCAGGGTTTCCTTCGGTGTCAGACACACAGTTACCTTGGATTTTATGACTTGCACTAAACCATGATACTAAAGACGGGTCGGCCCTGAGGGGTACCCGCGCGAGCTTAACGCGAAGAGATGTGGAGTCGGGTTGACCTGGATGGTGCCCGCGAGATAACTACGAGGCGTGGCCGGGCATTCTTAGCCCTTGCCGCAAGTCCTCGAGACGGGGCGACGGGGTCACATCGATCGTGAGTCTCTGCTCGTTTCCGCGCGCTCCTAATCCATTACGGTTTGGATATTTGATCCGAGGGGCCTCTGGCCCGATGGCACTAACCATCACGTGGGCATAGTATGGGCGTTCTGCATCGTATACTTCAGCCGGAGCTTAATGGACGTCAGTGACTGAGCGGCGCGCGCTGAATTGGACTGGGAACGCAATCGCGCTTGTATAAGGGGTTGCTAGGTCTGCTTTCAGCCGCGTACGCAACGTGCAGGAGTTCCCGGGGCGAAGGCCCAAGACCCCTGGGCGCATAGGTTTAGTCCGGCGTGCTGACCTCTCTGTTAGGTATTCGGTCGGGTTGCGGCGTGTTGCTTAGCCGAGGCCGGGCATGACCCAGAAAAGTGTGTCCGGCCGGAGTTAAGCAAGCGTGGTGGGTAAGTTGGTGCACCCCTGCAGGGAAGAAACTTCTATCGATAGCCTGTCCTATGGTAATGGACACTCGGAGTTGTATCCCGATTGGTACAACTAGAACATGTGATGAGAACTGGATAGTACGGCTCTGGGATTGCTTTCTCGCAGGGAGTCGGGAAAGGATCTCAGGTCGAGGTTGATGATACTACTACTACTACTTTACATTATGTTCATCTGATCTCTTCTATTGCTGCAAGACTGACGAAGATTGATGAAGATGCTAGTCTTCGATAGGACTAGGCTTCCCCCTCTATTCTGGCATTTCTGCAGTCCAGTCCACTTATACAGCCCCCTTTGAAAATGATGCATATGTAGTGTAGATCCTTGCTTGCTGAGTACTTCGGATGAGTACTCACGTTTGCTTTACTTTCTTTTTCCCCCATATTCCATTTGATGCCACCAGACGACGGAGCCCCTGAGCCAGAAGCCCCAGCCGACGACCAGTACTACTACCCGCCTGACGAGTACTACTACTACGAGGAGCCGTTTGACGAGTAGGAGTAGGATCGGAGGGTCCAGGGCAGGAGGCTTACGCCTTTTGATCGTAGTATTTTATTTTACCCCGCCTCTGTGAAGGCCTAATTCTCTCTCTGTAATATATCTGTACCCAGATATCTAATGCTTCCGCTGACGCTTGTATGCCATCGAGCTATGTATTCGAGCCCTCGAGGCCCTGGCTTGTAATATAAAGCTTGTATGACTTTATTTATGTTTTAGAGTTGTGTTGTGATATCTTCAAGTGAGTCCTTAGGCTTGATCGTGCGCATTTGCGTGTATGATTAGTGCACGATTAAGCCGGGGTTGTCACAGTCGTCCAAGAAGGAGGTGGCAAACGGACATCGAAACGACATCACACTCCAAAGTATCTTCATATGCTCCTATCTTGAAGGATACTTGCACCATATGTTCAACTTGAATAGTGCCGGAGTCGCTTAGCCATTGGACCTTGTAGGGGTGAGGATGCTTCATCTTAACCAACTGGAGCTTGGAGCATAGTTCTTCACTTGCCAAGTTATGGCAACTCCCTCCACCGATGATGACCTTCACGGACCTTCCATTGATGCCGGTCTTGGTGTGGAAGATATGGCATCTTTGGTCTTCGTCTTGTTGATGTTGAAGAGTCAAGACCTTGGACACAACGAGAGCGGGGCTCGAATCTTCGTCACAAAAGACTTGATCATCTTCATCTTCGTTCACTTGCCGATGCATAGCCACATTCTCAAGGGCTTCCATTTCTCCTTCACTCATGGAGTCGTATGTACCATCGTCATTGAGGATGATGGTGCTCTTGTTGGTACACTCAAAGGACTTGTGGCCTTGGCCGCCGCATGTGAAGCATTTGATGGAACTTGTCTTGATGGTCTCATCATTTGGAGTTGTAGATGATGAAGCTCTCGGCTTGAAGTTGCTTGTAGTAGGAGGATGACATGAGGTTGTCGAAGTTTTCTTGTAACTTGACTTGTCACCGTTGCTTGTGGAAGGCTTGATTGAGGTAGAATTTGATGGATTCGTTGAAGCTTGGTTGTTGGAGCCGTATGTCTTGGAAGAGTACTTGGAATACTTGAAGTCATCTTGCACTTGTTGTTCCGTCTTGGTGGCTTGGTGCACTAGCTCGATGAGGTTTGAGTATGGTTGGAAGTCGGCGATCTTCTTGATAGGATGATTGAGTCCATTCAAGAAACGTGCCATAGTTTGCTCATCATCTTCCGTGACATTAGCTCGTATCATGGCAATCTCCATTTCCTTGTAGTACTCTTCAACGCTCTTTGTTCCTTGCTTGAGGAGTTGTAACTTCTTGAAGAGGTCGTGGTTGTAGTAGGTTGGCACAAAGCGCGCTCTCATGACATCCTTCATTTGCGCCCAAGTGGCGATGGGTGGTTCACCTCTTGCTTCTCGACGCTCGATGACTTGTTCCCACCAAATGAGGACATAGTCTTGGAACTCAAGGGATGCCATGGCGATCTTCTTCGCTTCCTCATAGTTGTGCAAACGGAAGATCTTGTCAACCTTCAATGCCCATGAAAGGTACTCTTCGGGATCATTGCTTCCGGAAAACTTGGGCATGGTGAACTTGAGTTTGCCGAAGCGTTGTTCTTCATTGTGTTGGGGTCGAGGATGATGACATCCTTGACGAGGAGGATTGTCTCCCTCAACTTGCTCTTGGCGTGGAGGATTTCCATTGTCTTCTTGCTCTTGGCGAACTTGTGCTACTTGTCGAGCTTGTGGTTCTAGAGGAGCTTGTCGTTCTTGTCTAGCTTGTGAAGGAGCTTGATGAACTTGACGATGCACTCATGCTTGATATCTTCTTTCTTGAACTTCATCGCGAAGTGCTTCTTCTTCTTGACGTGTATGGCGGTTCCGGTTGGCAACGGCATGATTCGTATGTCGGAGGGCATGAAGCGCCTCAAGTGCTTGAGCTTCATGCCGTTCTTGTTGTTGACGTAGTGCAATGGCGTCTTGCTCATCTTGATGTTGGCATTGCTGTTCTTGCATTAGCTCTTGTTGGCGTCGTTGTTCTTGTGCTTCCTCTTGTTGGCGTTGACGTTGCCTTTCTTGTGCTTAAGCGAAAGTAGCTTGATTTTGACGATGTCGATATTCTTGCTCTTCAAGTTGCTCTTGTGGACCATTGCCGTGTAAAGGGTTGCGGCTTGCTTGACGGTCTTGTCGCGCGGCTCGTCGAAGAGTGTTCGATGTCAGTGTACTTGAGCCGGAGATTGTGTCGTCGGAGTGTCGACTCGAGCGGCTCCGTCTTGAATAGGAGGAAGTGGTAGAAGAGCGGTTGACCAACAAGGCACGAATCTCGTCCATTCTTGTGTTGTTCTCTTGTTTTTGTTCGTCGAGCTTGTTGTCGAAGTAGTCTCTTGTACGTTGCTCAGAGAGTCGCAAGTCGGTGGCGAGGTTGTCGATGCGGTCGCTCATTTCTTGTTGTTCTTGATGCAAAGCTCGTTGTGCACCGAAGAGGTGGTTCTTGGAGACGTAGGTGTTCGGGTCGTCTTCTTGCTCCATGAAGAGTGGGTTGGTAGAAGAACTTGGCCTATCCATCATTCCAAGCAAATGTGAGGGTGGAAGAAAGGAAGAACAATACCAAATGTACCTTGACCGATGTTGAGGGTGGATCAAAGATCACTCAATAATGTAACAAGGAAATATCACAATTGGTACCATATCTCGTCGATCTCTCACACCTACACAAAGAAAGCTTATGGTGGAGCTCAGTTAGGATGGTGGCACAAAATTTATGCAATTGTTAGTGAGACTCAATAATGTTGAAAAATATTCGCAAATTTGCAAATGCAACAAGTAGACCAATAGCAAGATATGGTACACGGAAACACACACACGGAAAGATAAATGGGGTCGTGCAACCAAAATGAGCCAAAATATGGAATCCACGAAAATGCTCGTGTTGCACAACGCTAGAGAGACGCTAGCTCGATTGCATAATAGGCGGATATGAAACTTGTGCACAATCTACTAAGCAAAAGCAATGACTTCTATCCCAAGTATGCTATATGTATGGTGTTCCGATGATATGATCCAAGATGATCGAGTATGACAATCTTAATGTAGTATGATGCTATGGTTCTTGCTTTAAATCTCTTTGCTTATCTCTTCCTTTTGCTTAAAAGCTTGTTTGGCTCTTTCTCTTTTCAGCTCTTTTCTATGCAAAACTTCATGAACCAAGATAGCAAGTGTGTATACGCTATTACAACCTTGTGGCACAAGAGATGATACCAAGATATGGACACCAAGATGGTGATATATATGAAATGATCACTAATGTACACAAGTAACATTGCCAGCAATACTCAAAGGCTAGTCTCGATGGGTAAGTGACGCAAAAGTTAGGCTATTGGGTTATCAATGCAATGGCAAGAATGTACAATGATGTGATAGCACAATACCAAGATGATATAGAGGTTACCGTTCTTGCTTACGATGAAGGCGTCAAAATGATGAAATGGTCGATGTCGATGACGAAGATGAGCTGCGGTGATGTCGTTGTAGAACTGTCCCTAAGTAGCCGAAACACATTAGGAAACGGGAAACCGCAACTCAAATTCTCAAAGACCAAAACGTGTCAAAATTTGTCGGAGTTAGTAGCGGGTAAGCGATGGTGGTTGCGGAAAGCGGTGGTGGTATGCAAGTGCGTATGCGGGAGTAGATATGGAAGTGGCAATGCGGAAGTGTGGGCGGTGGCTGAAAAATTTCTGGCGAAAAAATTTCAGTTTCGTCAGGAAACGTCGGACGTCCGGTGGTGGTTGGACGACCGGTACTCGTCGGACGTCCGGAGACTGTCGGACGTCCGGTGCCTAGGCGATTTCGGGCACGGGGTGAACTTCTAGGGTTCGTGGTGGAGGTGCAAAATTTGGGCAAAATTGGACGAATTTGTGGATGGGAAGGGGGAAAATGAAAGGGAAAAGCTAGATCTACCTGCTACACACAAAATCTACGGATCAAATCCAACAAAACTTCATCACACCAACAAATCACAAAAAAATTGGGAGGGCTATTTTTGTGGGGATTTTCGGATTTGGGACAAAATCAACAAAATTAGGCTAGAAACAAAGAGGGGAGGCTCCAAAATCGTGATCAACGTGGCTCATGATACCAAGATGATGTAGGGTAGAACCCTAGATGCCCGATCTTTCACGATTGGAGCGGATCCCACGATGAACATGAAGAACACGAGGGGAAAACACAAGGGGAAATACAAGAGAAATCACTCAAACCAACGAGATTCGATTACACATGTGCTAGATCCTCGAAACACAAAGAGATACACGATCCACGATCAACAAGGGACAATACAAGTAGCAAGTTCTTCTCCGAGAGGAGGTCTTGAGGGTCTTCCCATTAGGGGTCTTGAATCCAAGATGGATCTTCTCCGTAGAGGCCGCGGTCTCTCTCGGTGGAGTAGATCCGGATGGATGAGCAAGGCTCTATCTCACAAATGAGCTATCACTTTGCTAACCCCAGAAAGAGGAAGGAGGAGGAGTATATATAGTCTAAGGGGGCGAAAGGGTACATGGGCCTCGGCCCAACACACTGTGCACAGACAGGCGTCGGTCGTCTGGACCCTGTCGGACGTCCGGTGGCTCATGAGGGTCCGGACGTCCGGAAGCGGTCGGACGTCCGACATTTCGGCTCGGGTCAGGTGGCGTCGGATTTCCGGAGACGGTCGGTCGTCCGAAGTCTTCGGACTTCCGATAATTTCCCTTCTGTTGGGTGACACCGGATGTCCGGAGGGGCTCGGTCGTCCGGTCGCTGGGGTGTGTCGGATGTCCGGTCCGCGTCGGTCGTCCGGCGGCTGTAGTGTGCGCAGGCTGGGACTTAGCTGGCTGGCGCTTCCAGGTGTTGGACGTCCGGTCCAGATCGGTCGTCCGGTGGCTGTAGACTTCTGGCAGCTCTTCTTCTTGTCCCTTGTACTTGGTGTCCTCGCCGTCTTGTCCGTTGGGTGTAGCTGGTCCGTGGCCTTCCTCCAAATACCTGATCACACATAGGGTCTCCGCTTGAGGTAGTAGCCATGTCTCATATGTAGAAAGTGGTAGTTCGGAGAGGAGCGAGTTCACCTTATCTTCGATAGCCTTTGCTCGAGCTCTTGTCATTGGTCCAAGTGGTGTCGTGGGAGGCATAGGTAGGTCCATGGGGATGACCTTGGGATGGTCTGCAACAGTGACAGCTCCAGCCCCGAGCGCGCCCGCCATTGGGGCGGCGCTCCTGCGCTCCACCATCGTTGATGTGGAGGATTTGGACGCAGTACTCCCACTGGTGTCCAGCGAGCAGAATGAGGGTCAGGCGACCCAGATCTGGCTGGTCTCGCGAGTGCGGGGCGGCCTGGAGGTGTCGGCCTACCCCTTCTTCCTCCACAGCGTTTACGTCGGGCTGGTCTCGCCGTTCTCGGATTTCTTCTACGCCATCCTCTCCCATTATCGGATCCACGCCCTCCATCTCCTGCCAAACTCCATCCTCCTCCTGGCCATGTTCGCCTTCTACTGCGAGGCCTTTGTGCGAGTGAGGCCCTCAGTGGCGCTCTTTCGCCATTTCTTCAGCTTGCGGGTGACCGTGGCGGAGCAGCGCTCAGGGTGCATCTCCTTCCTCATCGTCAAGGCAATGGAGGATGACATCATCAGTTTGAAGGCCGCGAAGAAGGTGGAGGGCTACCAGCAGCATTGGGTCTATATGGACACGCGCCGGACTAGCCCGCTCCTGATGACCCCGACGGACCCAGCCGAGAAGAATCCCGGGTGGGGGCATGAGAAGCTCACCGACCCGCGGATGGAGCCTGTCTTGGAGCGGATGGCCACGCACCGGGCCGTGAAGTTGTTAGAGGCAATGATTGTCCAGGAATACCTGCGCCGGCGTATTGCGCCGCTCCAATAGCACTCACGGCCCATGTGGGAGTATACTGGTGCAAAGGACACGATGAGGCTGCGTGCCGGTGGCCTGAAGATAGCAACTACCTCCCACTCTCTGAAGAGGAGGCCAGTCTCGGGGATGATGATTTCATCGTTCCCGAAGACCCTCTGGAGCAGGAGCGGTTTAAACGGAGGCTTCTAGCCACCGCCCGTAGTCTGAAGAAACAGAAACGCAGGGTCAAGGCCGAACAGGACACCCTCAACGATCGATGGACCAAAGTCCTAGCCGCCGAAGAAGGGTACGACCGCGAACAACCAATCAAGAGTTATCCCAAGCGAAGATTGCTGCCACAATTTGATGACGAGGCCGTAGAGCCCACACACGCCAAACAGCCGGATCGCCCCCCTAGAGGGCGGGACAGAGAAGCTGACGAGGCCGAGCACCCAGCCGCCCCACCTCGTCGTTACAGCAAGGATCAAGTGTGGCCCACCTACAAGTATGACCTCCGCCATGACCTAGACGCTTGAGGAGGCCGTACCAGGTCCATCTATGGACCCAGAGAAGACCCGCACGCTTACCGGGAAGGATGCTACGATCGGCTAAACCGAAACGATAGAATCCGGGAGCAGCATCGAACTCAGAGGGCCGAAGACCTCCGACGCTATGTAGCCCGAGTTCGGGGCGCCGCACACCCCCTATGCTTCAGAGAGAGGGTAATGCAACACCAATTCCCGGAAGGCTTCAAGCCTATGAACATTGAATCATACGACGGAACCACAGACCCGACCGTATGGATAGAAGATTTCCTCCTCCACATTCACATGGCACGAGGAGATGACCTTCACGCCATCAAATATCTGCCACTAAAGCTTAAAGGTCCGGCTCAACACTGGTTGAATAGCCTTCCCGAAAACTCTATAGGCTATTGGGAAGAGCTTGAGGATGCTTTTCGAGCAAACTTTCAGGGCACCTATGTCCGACCTCCGGACGCTGACGACCTAAATCGCATCACACAGTAGCTTGGAAAATCTGCCCGGCAATTTTGGAACCGATTCCTGACCAAGAAAAATCAGATTGTCGACTGTCCAGATGCCGAAGCCTTGGCCGCTTTCAAGCATAGTGTCAAGGAAGAATGGCTCGTAAGACAGCTCGGCCAGGACAAGCCAAGAACTATGGCAGCCTTTACTTCTCTCAAGACCCGCTTTTGCGCGGGTGAAGACAGTTGGCTCGCTCGTAATAATGCCAACCCCGACACACCCGGTACCTCCGAGGTTCGGGATGGAAAGCCCCGACGCAGCAAGAGTAAACGTCGCCACAATGATGGCGAGGGTGAGGATACGGCAGTAAATGTCGGATTCCGAAACCAGAAGTCCAGACCACGAAAGAAGGACCCTAGGGGCAACAGTGACAGCCCGTCCAGACTAGACACAATTCTGGATAGGCCTTGCCAGATCCACGGCACATCAGAGAAGCCCGCCAACCACTCCAACCATAACTATTGGGTGACCAAACAGGCCGGCAAACTCACAGCCGAAGATCCAGGAAAAAGCCCACGAAGCAAGGACGATGACGACCCCCGCAGGCCGAATAGTGGAGGCCAAAAACCCTTCCCTTCCGAGGTCAAGACGATGAACATGATCTACGCAAAACATATACCAAAGAAGGAGAGGAAGCAAGCGCTACGAGACGTATATTTCATCGAGCCCGTAGTGCCGAAGTTCAACCCATGGTCAGCCTGCCCGATCACTTTCGATCGCATGGATCACCCGACCAGTATACGCCACGGAGGGTCCATAGCCTTACTGCTCGACCCCATAATCGATGGATTCCACCTCACTAGAGTCCTAATGGACGGAGGTAGCAACCTCAATCTGTTATACGAAGACACAGTGGGGAAGATGGGGATCGATCTGTCAAGGATCAAACCTAGTAACACCACCTTCAAGGGGGTCATTCCGGGAGTGGAGGCCCGCTGCACAGGCGCTGTGACGCTTGAAGTAGTGTTCGGCTCTCCGGACAACTTCCGAAGCGAGGACTTGATCTTCGACATTGCACCTTTTCGCAGCGGCTATCACGCCCTCCTCGGCCGAATGGCATTCGCTAAATTCAATGCCATCCCGCATTACGCGTACCTCAAATTAAAGATGCCCAGTCCTTCGGGCCTCATAACTATCAACGGCAATACAGAACATTCACCGCGGACCGAAGAGCACACTGCGGCCCTCGCGGCCGAAGAACAAACCAGCCCATACAGATCCCGATGCCGACCCACCGTAAAGGCCGGCGACAACAGTAAATGGGTTCGAACCCGTTCCCTGTCATGGGAACCCGCATGCGTTCATCGCAAATAGGGATGGGCGCCCCACGGCACGCCCACATTCTTCATGCTCCACGTGCCTCGCTAGCACAATTTCGCACTCAAAATACCATGGGCAGCCTGAGGCATATATAAATAAATCCAAAGCATATGTTCGGCTAACCCAAACTTCGGAATTACCTTGTCTTTGGATGACCCGGGGGCCAATTCCGGAACCCCCCCCAAAGCACAAAGCTTCATTAGCAGGATCCTCGCCCCTCAAGGTCTCATCAAAGGTCCCTACCCCACCTCTTAGAAGCAAAGGCGCAGACGTGCAGCAGGGCAAAGTGGAGGCTTCGACTCACGCGTCAAGGCCCTGCGTAAACCTTTACTTTGTAAAACGTTTTCCCTGTTACAAATAATGCCTTCGTAGTTCGAATTGTATGGTTAGACGTCTTGAGCCTACGAGAAATAATAAAAACGCCCTTTATGGTGTTCAGATATCCTCATCTTGCGATTGTCTATTTCCTTTCTGATTCTTCCCTCGCTCTTCGAACAGCCCTGCATGAAAATATGATCGGTTAACTAACCTAGAGCTCGATTTCCCTATAAGCTCGGCACCCCAAGTCCGACACTGCTTTCCACTGAGTGTTCGGCGTCTCGGATATTGCACTATATGCATCAAGTTCCGAACTATGTCTTAGGTCAATAGTTGGGTTGCCCGGCTCCTGTGCTTGCCCCATATGTTCCGCACGTTCGGCTAAGAGGGCAAAGGGAGAACCCATGCGGTTGTACTTCTGGCTCGCCCGGTCAAGTACCTCAGGAGGAGAAAGCCGAAAACTGACTGTCATAGTAAGCGCGAACTGATCGGTGATCCGATGATGAGGTTTGACTCTGAAAATCGTTGGCGATTTTGCCATGTCACACGAAGGGTTCGTCTTAACACAAACCACATGATCAGAAAGGGTAGTCATTTGCCCCCATGTACATTACAAAACATAGGGGGCTAGTCCTTAGCCCCCACCGTCAAGCTCCTAAGGCTAAGTGAAAGCAGTAAAACCGAATAGTCTGATTGCCTAGTTTTGCTCACGCGCTACCGCCTCCGGGTACCAAGACATTGGCTAAGGGTAATAGCGCAGAGACAAAACACCCCTCGTGACATTCACCTGGGGGCTGAAGCCGATGGCTGGTAACTTTCAGAATAAACATACGACCGAATAGGAGTAAAAATTAAAATCATGACAATATAAAATAAGTCAGGCGGACGCATCATAAAGCATAAGGTCCAATTGGTTAAAACTTAATACAGTCATTCAAGCATTACATCTTTTGAACACTGGCCCTTTATCGCCCGCGCGCCATTCATCACTTGCGCAAAGTATTGCTCAGGGCGGCGATGCTCTTTTCCCTTGGGTAGAGGACAAGTGTCCATGTCCATTGGATTAATCTTCGGCTAATGCACCATGGTCTTCACAAACGCAAGCCTCGCCCCTTCAAGGCACGCTGAGAGCTTCATGGCGTCAATCCGGAGCGGCGCCGCCCGCAGCTTCTGCATGAGACCGAAGTAGGTGTCCGAAATAGGCTCGGCGGGCCATAGACTGACACAGAGGTCCTTCACGGCCAGCTCGGACATCCGATGCATCTCCATCAGCTGCTTCATTTGATTGTTGAGGAGGGGAGTATGCTCGGAATCCAGAAACTGTGACTAGAAGAGCCGCTGCATGGAGTCCTCCTCATGAGCGTCATAATGCTCCATGGCAGCCGCCACATTCTTCGGAAGCTCGGCGAAGACGCCTGCGGAGCGCCAGACCCGCGTCAGCAGGGCGAACCTGTTGCCTCCGAACACACTCTACAATAAGTATTTCTTACCATTTACAATTTGCCCGACTTGGCGAAGCTCTTCCCGGACACCTCGCACGTCGGTCCTCACCTCCTCGAGCTCCTACTCTGCCTTGGACAGCTAGGAGGATCGCTCCCCCTGTTCCTTCTCAATGACTTCAAGCTTCTTGACGGCATCCTGGAGCTCCACTTGCACCTCGGTTACCCGAGCCTCGGGCTGCTCACTAGCAAGCTTGGCCTTCTCGAGCTCAGCCACCGCCTTATCAGTGGCCGTCTTCTTGGCAGCCGCCTCGGCCTCAACTTTCTTCAAGGCCTCCCTCAAGCCCTCGACTTCGGTGGCGGCAGCTGCAAGATCATCACAATAAAAGATCAGCATACAATCCGGATCATTAATATCCGGCATCAAGCAGTTGTACATCTTATCAAAGGGCTTACCTTGCGCCTCGTCATGCCGTTTATTGACAAGGTCAAGCTCTTTATCAGAATGCTTGAGCTTCCGATCCATCTCCTCTAGTGCCGCAGCATTAGCAATTGCGGCCAGAGAAGATGCCTGTGACATTAAAAAATTCACACCATTTTAGATACTGGCCTGTAGAACGAGATCCTCCGCAGGTTTTCTTCGCAAACCTTGCAGAGTCTCGGGGGCTACTACAGATATGGCATACTTAAACTAAGGACTAAATCCAATTTATGAGAAAAGAGCATTACTTGACTTACCTCAGAGCCTATTAGCAGTCCTCGAACAACGTAGTTCAGTCCGGAATGAACGGACTGAACACCCTGTATAACCGCACCCATAAGAGTACGGTGCTCGTCGATGATGGCAGAGTTGTTCACCAACTCCGCCAGTGCGTCCGGCCAGCCCACCGCCACCCGAGTTGAGGTGTTCGGCGCGGGCGTCGGGCCCCCAGCATCTTCCCCATCGAAAGGGGGAATTGGCTCCCTTGGGGGCTCATGAGCCGAATACGGTAGGGGTTCGGATGATCCGGATCCCCTCCCCGTGTTAGCCAGGAGGGAGGCATCCCCCTGGTCTACAACGACCAAGGCGTCGGCCTCGGCCATGGTGGCGTCGATCTCCTCCCCTGAGTTCGAAGGAGGAGGGGTCTTCCGCGACAGCACCTCCCCAATCTCTTCGGGGATTAGAGGAGGTGCGGAGCGTGAACCACTGTCCGCCAGTTCGGCGGGTAGGGATGTCCCCGAAGAGGTCTCCTCGGCGGGGTGGCCACGTGAAGGGCTGCACCACCAAAAAATGATCAATCTACGTTCCACCAGGGACTACTAAAAGAATAAAGCAATTAGAAAGGTCGCAATACGTACCTGGTTGCAGGGGGCTTGACCCTGGGTTCCTTCTCCGGAACCTTTTCGGACACTTCAAACTCCTTGTCGGAGTCCGAGCTGTCTGACAGGACCAGCTTAGGCCGGCACTGTCTCTTCCGGGCCTGAGGAGGTTGAACGTCCTCGACGTCGCTGGACGTCGCCCTCTTCTTAGAGTGCGACGAGGCACTTTCCTCCTCATCCTCATCCTCGTCCCCCTCATGTACAGATAGGGTTGCCGTGTCCCCGGACCGGCTGTCCGGACGGGCTCTGCGACGGAGGCCCTCCCTGGCCTCCGGTACCTCCGCCTTATTGCCCTTCTTGTCGGGCGCCTTGTATGGCACCACGACCAACAGCTTCTCTACCTATTCGAATCGGGGCTCTTCTGGTAGCAGCGCCGGGCCGCTGATCTTCTCGGCCTTGGCAAGCCAGCCCTGCAAAACCCACATAAAGAGGTTCGGATCAAATCATACGATGCGAATATTCGAACTCATGTTAAGACAAATGCCGCTCACCTTCTTCGGAGGGGTCGCAGCGTCGAGACCGATGTCCTCCCCCTCGACCGGCCAGTCCTTCTGCGGCTTGAATAGCAGACCCCACACTTTCTTGTGGGTCGTGCCGAAGAGGTGTTGCATGGCGGCCAGATCTTCGGGGTCATACTCCCACATTGGCTTGGCCCTCTCCTGGCAGGGGAGGAGCCGACGCTGGAGCATGACCTGGATCACATTGACCAGCTTCGCGCCAGTCTCCATTATGCTGACGACACGCTTCTGCAGCGCCTTCAAGTCATCAGCAGACCCCCAGTCCGAGCTCTTGGTGGTCCACGAGGCCAGTCTGGTAGGGGGTCCGGATCTGAATGCGGGAGTTGCCGCCCAGGCGGCTCCCCTTGGCTCGGTGATGTAGAACCATTCCTTTTGCCACACCTTGACGGTGTCGATGAACTTGCCCTCCGGCCACGGGACCCGTGTCAGTTTGCTGATCATGGCCCCGCCGCAGTCCACGTGTGCGCCACCAACCACCTTGGGCTTAACATTGAACACCTTCAGCCATAGGCCGAAGTGTGGCTGGACTCGGAGGAGAGCCTCACAGAAGACAATAAAGGACGAGATGTGGAGGAGGTAGTTGGGGGCTAGATCATGGAAATCTAGCCCGTAGTAGAACATCAACCCCCTCACAAAGGGGTGCAGGGGAAATCCAAGCCCCCTAAGGAAATGGGGGAGGAATACGACCCTTTCGCCCGGCCTGGGCGTGGGGTCGATCTGGCCCGCTTCGGGGGCCCGATGAGCAATGTCGGCCGACAAGTAGCCAGCCTCCTTCAACTTCACGATGTCGCTATCAGTGACGATGGAGGCGTCCCACTTCCCGTTGGCGCCGGATCCGGCCATGGCTGAAGGGGACGGGGTGGGATTTGCTGTGGAAGCAAGGAAAATGGGCGCTGTAGCTCTGAAGATCTGTGTGAGTGGAAGGTGGAGGAAGGCGTGGGATGCTGACTGTTGTAGCTCCCCTTTATAGGCTGTTGACAAGCCACGAGTTCCTTTTTTCACGCCGTTGGCTTCTCCACTTCCCGATACGCTCATAACATTATGTGTGGGGTGGATAATCGAAATCATTGATCATATCCCCTGAAAGGCGGGGCACGATGCCCACCTTGATGAGACGTGTCAAACGTGGGTGGGCCTCGAGCCACGCCCCAAGAAATACCAAACGCTTGGCGTTATGGCTGGAGGCGACTCTTCGTTGAAAGGGAAAAAGTTGTCAGATGAAGGCACTGTTTACACTTGAACGGATTTTTGTTATTGCCTTCGTTTTTAAGTAAAACTGCCGTTTCAGATTTCGGACATCACTTGGCTCCGAACATGAACAAAGCACAATGAAGAACTCGCCTTGCAAGCCGAATACTGTTGGGTGAGCGGATGCCAGATACAGGCCTTGGTGTTGGAGGCAAGTTCGGGGGCTATTGAGGGAGTCTTGGACTAAGGGTTCCTCGGGGCGCCGGCCCATTGAATATGCGCCGGACTGGTAAAGCCGCATAGCGACAGGAGATCTATGAAGCCGTGGTGTGCCCTCCAAGTCAAGGATAGATAGGATCTCTTTATCCCTTATTGTCATCTATCTTCGGTAACCCTAACCCTACCGGTGTCTATATAAACAGAGTGTTGTAGTCTTTAGGGCTAGAGCTATATTCATCACCTCATCACCTTAGGGTTTAGCTCATGCTGATCTCGAGGTAGATCTACTCTGTAACCATACTATACATCCAAAACAATCAAGCAGGACATAGGGTATTACCTCTTCGAGAGGGCCCGAACCTGGGTAAACATCGTGTTCATCGTCCCTTGTTCCCCATCGATCCTAGATCCACAGCTCGGGACCCCCTACCCCGAGGTCTGCCAGTTTTGACACCGACAGGAAGGCTTAAGTCAATGTTATATTCATGCCCCAACCATGAGCTCTCAAGAGAAATTACTATACAGAATTTTTATGCTCGGCTTTCTTGTGATGATCAATCCATGCTCGATACTTCTTGTACTGGTTCTTTTATGAAGAAGACTCTTGAATTCAAGTGGGATCTTTTGGAAAGAATTAAACGCAACTCTGAAGATTGGGAACTCGATGAAGGTAAGGAGTCAGGTATAAAGCTTGAGTTTGATTGTGTTAAATCTTTTATGGATACCGATGCTTTTCATAATTTTAGTACTAAGTATGGACTTGACTCTGAGATGGTCTTCTTTTTGTGAATCATTTGCTACTCATGTTGATCTCCCCAAGGATAAGTGGTTTAAATATCATCCACCTATTGAAGTAGAAGTAGAAGAACCTAGTAAAGCTGAAGAGGAAATTGTTACTTATAATGTTAACCCAGTTGTTCCTACCGCTTATATTGAGAAACACCCTTTTCCCATAAGGATAAAAGAACATGCTAAGGTTTCAACTGTGGTCCGCAGGAGTTATATAAGAACACCTACACCCTCTGGACAAATTAAACTTGAACCTAATGTTACTATGGTTAAACATCTCTTGGTTGATAATATTGATGGGCATGTTATTTATTTCTGTGATGAAGCCACTAGAATTGGTAAACCCGATGATAAAGATAAGAATAGACCTGTTGTTGGCTTGCCTGTTGTCTTTGTACAGATAGGAGATCATTGTTATCATGGCTTATGTGATTTGGGTGCTAGTGTGAGTGCTACCATGTTTACTTTAGATCAAGAAATTATGAATGATATTGCACCTGCTGAGATAGAAGAGATTGATGTTACTATTAAGCTTGCTAATAGAGATACTATTACACCACTTAGGATTGTTAGAGATGTTGAAGTCTTGCGTGGGAAAATAAAATACCCAACTAATTTTCTAGTTCTTGGTTCCCCACAAGATGATTTTTGTCCCATTATTTTTGGTAGACCTTTCCTGAATACGGTTAATGCTAAGATTGATTGCACTAAGGAAACTGTTAGTGTTAATTTTGGTGATGTGTCTCATGAGTTTAATTTCTCAAATTTTTTAGACAACCTCGTGATAAAGAATTGCCTAGTAAAGATGAAATTATTGGTCTTGCTTCTATTGTTGCGCCTCCTAGTGATCCATTCGAACAATATTTGCTACATCATGAAAATGATATGCATATGAATGAAAGAAACAAAATAGATGAGATATTCTTTAAAGAAATGCCTATTTTGAAACACAACTTACCTATTGAGACACTTGGAGATCCTCTTCCACCCAAGAGTGATCCCGTGTTTGAGCTTAAGCAATCACCTGATACATTGAAATATGCTTACCTTGATGAAAAGAAGATATATCCTGTTATTATTAGTGCTAACCTTTCAGAGCATGAAGAGAAGAGATTATTGAAAACTCTGAAGAAGCACCATGCTGCTATTGGATATACTCTTGATGATCTTAAGGGCATTAGTCCGACTCTATGTCAGCACAAGATTAATATGGAGCCAGATGCTAAGCCTGTTGTTGACCACCAGCGATGATTAAATCCCAAGATGAAGGAAGTGGTAAGAAATGAAATATTAAAGCTTCTGGAAGCTGGTATAATCTATCCTATAGCTGATAGTAGATGGGTAAGTCCTGTTCATTGAGTTCCTAAGAAGGGAGGTATTACCGTTGTCCCTATTGATACAAATGAACTTATCCCACAAAGAATTATAACAGGTTATAGGATGGTAATTGATTTTAGAAAACTAAACAAAGCTACTAGGAAAGATCATTACCCTCTACCATTTATTGATCAAATGCTAGAAAGATTATTAAAACATACAAATTTCTGTTTTCTAGATGGATATTCTGGTTTTTCCAAAATACCTGTGTCACAAGAGGATCAAGAAAAAACTACTTTTACATGCCCTTTTGGTACTTTTGCTTATAGACGTATGCCTTTTGGTTTATGCAATGAACTTGCTACCTTTCAAAAATGTATGCTTGCTATATTCTCTGACTTTTATGAAAAGATTGTTGAGGTTTTCATGGATGATTTTTCCATTTACGAAACTTCTTTTGATGATTGCTTGAGCAAGCTTGATCGAGTTTTGCAGAGATGTGAAGAAACTAATCTTGTATTGAATTGGGAGAAGTGCCACTTTATGGTTAATGAAGGTATTGTCTTTATGGTTAATGAAGGTATTGATACGTCCATTTTGCATCATGTTTTTATGTTAATATTTATTGCATTATGGGCTGTTTTTACACTTTAGGATACAATTCTTATGCCTTTTATCTCTTATTTTACAAGATTAACATGAAGAGGGAGAATGCCGGTAGCTGGAATTCTGGATCGGAAAGGAGCAAATCTGAGAAACCTATTCTGCGCAACTCCAAATGTCCTGAAACTTCACCGAGAATTTTTTTGGACTATATAAAAAATATTGGGCAAAAAAATACCAGAAGGGGACCCACAAGGTGGCCACAAGCCTGGGGGGCATGCCCTACCCCCCAGGTCGCGCCCCTGAGCTTGTGGGCCCCCCTGGCCAGGCTCTGGTGCCCATCTTCTGCTATATGAAGGGTTTTGACATAGAAAAAATCATAAGGAGGCTTTCGGGATGAAGCACCGCCGTCTCAAGGTGGAACCTGGGCAGAAGCAATCTAGAGCTCCGACGGAGCTATTTCGCCGGGGAAACTTCCCCCCCCCGGAGGGGGAAATCGAAGCCATCGTCATCACCAACGATCCTCTCGTCATGGGAGGACCAATCTTCACCAGCACCATATCATCTCAAACCCTAGTTCATCTCTTTGTCTCAAAACCTCAGATTGGTACCAGTGGGTTGCTAGTAGTGTTGATTACTCCTTGTAGTTGATGCTAGTTGGTTTATTCGGTGGAAGATCATATGTTCAGATCCTTAATGATATTCAATACCCCTCTGATCTTGAACATGAACATGCTTTGTGAGTAGTTACTTTTGTTCCCGGGAACGTGGGAGAAGTCTTGTTATAAGTAATCATGTGAATTTGGCATTCGTTCGATATTTTGATGAGATGTATGTTGTCTTTCCTCTAGTGGTGTTATGTGAACGTCGACTACATGACACTTCACCATGATTTGGTCCTAGGGGAAGGCATTGGGAAGTAGCAAGTAGATGATGGGTTGCTAGAGTGACAGAAGCTTAAACCCTAGTTTATGCGTTGCTTCGTAAGGGGCTGATTTGGATCCACATGTTTAATGCTATGGTTAGATTTATATTAATTCTTCTTTCGTAGTTGCGGATGCTTGAGAGAGGGGTTAATCATAAGTGGGAGGCTTGTCGAAGTAAGGACAGCACCCAAGCACCGGTCCACCCACATATCAAATTATCAAAGTAACGAATGCGAATCATATGAGCATGATGAAAACTAACTTGATCATAATTCCCATGTGTCCTCGGGAGCGCTTTGCTTTATATAAGAGTTCATCTAGGCTTATCCTTTGCTACAAAAAGGATTGGGCCACCTTGCTGCACCTTTGTTACACTTGTTACTTGTTACCGTTACAAATTATCTTGCTACCAAACTATCTGTTACCGATAATTTCAGTGCTTGTAGAAAATACCTTGCTGAAAACCACTTGTCATTTCCTTCTACTCCTCGTTGGATTCGACACTCTTACTTATCGAAAGGACTACGATTGAAACCCTACACTTGTGGGTCATCAGCGTGCACGGGAACAGGCCCGCGAGCCAGAGCCCGGTTGCTTGGGTTTTTCATTGCTGCTGGGACTGACCCGGGCACAGGCACCGTGTCCAGCTCGGGAGGGAGGTTGCGAGCGCGCGTAGCTCCCGAGATAAAAACACAATGAAACACATGATGAACAGGAAACCAAAGCTTTACTAAACCAAGATCAAGAACTCCATTACCGAGCAAAAAGGGATGCGGCTGCCGTGTCTGGCACGGGTCAGCCTGAGGTTGGTATGGCCCGTGGGGCGCCCTTAGTTACACATCCAAACAAAAATGAGGGCTACCATGTCCGGCACGGGTCAGCTTGAGGTTGATGCTGCCCGTGGGGCGCCCTTAATTGATTGTTCCACCAGCGCGGAGAATGGGGCTTCCATCGAGATGTGGGCATGATCGCGACTCGATTGTTCCGCCAACGTGGAGCATGGGGCTTCCACTGGGGCGTGGCCGGAAGCTCTCGCGTTCCCATGGGGCGAAAGCATTGAGGGTCTCCGGGGCGTGTACAACCCCATTTCATTCATACATGTGAAGGTCACGGGCAGAACTGGGGGAGGCGTGGATGTTCTAGGCGTTAGGCGCAAGAACTCCGTACTCCGTCTTTGGTTGGGCAGGGTCCGGCCTGGAGATGTGAGAAATCCTAAAAGGATCCCTTCATGCGGGCGAGAATCTGCGGGGCCCATGGTGCGGTCGGTGCCTGGCAGCAGGCGAGGCCTGCTACTTGTGAGCTGCGTTGGGATTTCCCCGAAGAGGAGAGGATGATGCAGTACAATAGAGATAAGTATTTCCCTCAGTCATGAAACCAAGGTTATCAATCCAGTAGGAGAACCAAGCAACACTATGTGAACAATACCTGCACACAAACAACAAATACTTGCAACCCAACGCGTAGAGGGGTTGTCAATCCCTCAAAGGTATTGAGAAAGATTAAATTGTATAGGTTTTGACAGATAGATCTAACTAAATTACAAAAGAAAATAAATAAAAGAAAATTGCATCAAGGTATTTTTGGTTTTAATATATGATAGAAAATAGACCCGGGGGCCATAGTTTTCATTAGAGGCTTCTCTCGAGAAAATAGCATACAGTGGGTAAACAAATTACTGTTGGGCAATTGATCGAAAAGCAAATAATTATGACGATATCCAAGGCAATGATCATGTATATAGGCATCACGTCCAAGATTAGTAGACCGACTCCTGCATGCATCCACTGCTATTACTCCACACATCGACCGCTATCTAGCATGCATCTAGTGTATTAAGTTCATGAAAGAACGGAGTAATGCCTTAAGCAAGATGACATGATGTAGACAAGATAAACTCACGTATGAATAAACCCCATCTTGTTACCCATAATAGCAATGATACATGCGTGTCATGTATGTTTTTGTCACTGAGATTGAGCACCGCAAGATCGAACCCATCACAAAGCATCTCTTCCCATGGCAAGAAAAATCAATCTAGTTGGCCAAACTAAACCAATAAATCGGAGAAGAAATATGAGGCTATAACAATCATGCATAAAAGAGTTCAGAGAAAAATCAAATAATATTCATGGATAGATCTGATCATAAACTCACAATTCATCGGATCCCAACAAACACACCATAAAAAGTCATTACATCAAATAGATCTCTAAGAACTTCAAGGAGAACATTGCATCGAAGATAAAAAAGAGAGAAGAAGCCATCTATCTACTAACTACGGACCCGTAGGTCCGTGGTAAACTACCCACGCATCATGGGACGGGCAACAAGGATGATGAAGAACCCCTCCGTAATCGTTTCCCCCTCCGGGAGAGTACCGAAAAAGGCATCTAGGTTGACTTGCGGGGTTTTTGGGATTTTAGAGTATTTATAGAGTCAGAGGTAGGTCAAGATGGTGCCTGTTGGCCCCACTACCCACCAGGGCGCGCTAGAGGCCCCTGGCGCGCCCTGGTGCCTAGTGGGCCCCATTTTCATCTTCTCGTGGCCTCCAGAAGCTTCTAGGGTCTCTTATCACCAGAAAAAAATCTTCAAAAAGTTTCATGGCATTTGGACTTCATTTGGTATTGATATTCTACAAAGTAAAAAACAAGCAAAAAAACAACAACTGGTACTTGGCACCAAGTTAATAGGTTAGTCCCAAAAATGATATAAAGTTGCTTATAAATGTATATAAAACATCCAAGATTGATAATATAATAGCATGGAACGATAAAAAATTATAGATACGTTGGAGACGTATCAAGCATATCCAAGCTTAATTCCTGCTCGTCTTCGAGTAGGTAAATGATAAAACCGAATTTTTGATGTGGAATGCTACCTAACATATTCATCATATATTCTTTTCTTTGTAGCATGGACATTCGGACTTGAATGATTCAAAGCAATAGTCTATAATTTGACATGAAGACATCAATACTCAAGCATATCAACAAGCAACTATGTCTTTCAAAATATCAACCCTAAAGAAAGTTATCCCTAGCCCATTATGCTCAATCATTGATCCATTCATGAAAAACAATCAAATATTAACTACATCCAATACACAAGTATGACAATAGTGTTCCCTAGTTGGTGCTTTAGAGAAGATGGAGACTCAATAAAAATAAAAGTTGCACAAAAGTAAATAGATAGGCCCTTCGCAGAGGGAGGTAGAGATTTGTAGAGGTGCCAGTGTTGGAAATCTGCACTAGAGGCAATAATAAAATGGTTATTATCATATTTCCCGTTCATGATAATTTTTTATTATTCATGCTAGAATTCTATTGACCGGAAACTTAAATACATGTGTGAATACATAAACTGCATTGTGTCCCTAGTAATCCTCTACCAGACTAGCTCATTGATTAAAGATGGTTAAGGTTTCCTAACCATGGACATGAGTTGTAATTTGACAATGGGATCACATCATTAGGAGAATGATGTGATGGACAGACCAAAACGTAAGCTTAGCATCAGATCGTTTAGTTATTTGCTACAACTTTCTTCATGTTATGTATCAGTTCCTTAGACCATGAGATCATGCCACTCCCGGATACGGGAGGAATGCCTTGTGTGCTATCAAACGCCACTTAGTAACTGGGTGATCATAAAGGTGCTCTACAGGTATCTCCGAAGGTGTCTGTTGGGTTGCATGGATCGAGACTGGTATTTGTCGCTTTGTGTGACGGAGAGATATCTCTGGGCCCTCTCGGTAATACAACATCATAAGAAGCTTCATGTGACTATTGAGTTTAGTCACGGGATCTTGTATTACAGAACGAGTAAAGAGACTTGTCAGTAATGAGATTGAATTAGGTATGGAGATACCGACGATCGAATCTCGGACAAGTAACATATCGCCGGACAAAGGGAATTGCATACGGGATTGTCTGAATCCTTGACATCGTGGTTCAACCAATAAAGATCTTCATTGAATATGTAGGAACCAATATGGGCATCCAGGTTCCGCTATTGGTTATTGACCGGAGAGGAGTCTCGGTCATGTCTGCATGATTCTCGAACCCGTAGGGTCGCACGCTTAATGTTCGGTAGCGCTAGGGTAGTATTAAGATATTAATAGCGGAAAATCCGAAGGTTGTTCAGAGTCTCGGATGGGATTTAGGATGTCACAAAGAGCTCCACAATGCTCCGGAGGTAAAGATTTATATATGGAACGTTGTTGTCGGGGTTCCGGGAAAAAGTTCGGTTTTTTCGGTATTGTACCGGGAAGCCACCGAAAGGTTACGGAGAGGTCCAGAAGTCCTCGGAGGGTTCCATCATGTCCCATACAGTAGCATGGGCTGTAGGGGGATGCCCTGGCCTTAATGGGCTAGGGGCACCAACCCCTAAAAGGCCCATGCGCATGGGGGAGGGAAACCCTAAGGGGAAGGGCCTCCACTTGGCTTGGAGGGCACTCCTTCCCCCTTGGCCGCCGCCCCCCTACCTTGGGAGGGGGCTAGGGCTGCCATGCCCCTCCCTCACCCCTATATATAGTGGGGAGGCACGGGGGCACCTGGCCCTTCCGTGCTTGCCCCGTCTCCCTCCCATTATTCCTCCTCCATGTTCCGCCAGCACTTGGCGAAGCCCTGTCGGAGTTCCGCTGCCACCACCACCACCACACTATCGTGTCATTTCAGATCCCATCTACCTTCTCTCCCTCCCTTGCTGGATCAAGATGGAGAGGACGCCACCAAGCTGTACGTGTGCTAAACTCGGAGGTGCCGCATGTGCGGTACTTGGATCGGATTGGATCGCAACACGAGTACAACTACGCCAACCACGATCTCTAGATTGTTAACGCTTTTAATCTACAAGGGTATGTAGACACTACTCCCCTCTCGTTGCTATATATCTCCTAGATTAGATCTTGGGTGTTCATAGGAATTTTTTTGATTTTCATGCAACGTTCCCCATCAGCCAGAGCTCATAGCTTAAATTGAGAGATAAAATTGTTTTGAGAGGTATGCTTTTCCAGTCAACGAAAACGACCGAGAATTCCCAATATCTTCCATGCTAGATAAATCATAGGCGGTTCCCAAACATAAAGTAAATTTTATTTCCTTTCCATCACTTTTTCACAATCCATGGCTAGCCGTATCCACGGGTGCCTTCCATACCAACACTTTCCAAGGAATTTATTATCATAGTATGTTTTCATTTCGGGACTGGGCATCCCTAATTCCTTCCACACTCTCGTGCAATGATAAGTGAATAAACACTCATCGTGAGAATAAAATACATGGCATGGAAAATATTGGCCACCCCCTGCCGCTTCATGAGCGGTACGGGCACACAAAAGGGAAATTCATTTTGAAAACTAGAGTTGGCACATACAAATTTACTTGGAACGGCATGGAAATACCGCATATAGGTAGGTATGGTGGACTCATTTGGCACAACTTTGGGTTTAAGGAATTGGATGCACAAGCAGTATTCTCGCTTAGTACAAGGGAAGGCTAGCAAACAGATTGAGAAGCATCCAACCAAAAAACAAAAACGGTCATAAACGAGCATTGAACATAATTAACACTGAATAATGCACCACAAGTAGGATATAATTTTGTTGCATAACTATTGACTTTATGTGCATGCATAGGGAATCACAAACCTTAACACCAATATTCTTACTAAAGCATAATTACTCATCAACATGACTCACATATCACTATCTCCATATCGCAAAACTATTGCAAGGAATCAAGTTCATAATTTTGCAATGATCTTCATAAAAGTTTTTATTATATCCCCCTTGGATATCTATCACTTTGGGACCAAATTCATATCTCATGCAAATTACCATTACTGTTCTTTAACTCGCAAAATGATATAAGTCAAGCACGAGAGCATAAATATTTCTTCAAAATTTTCATCTCCCAAAATAATATAAGTGAAGCATGAGAGTTTATTTCTCAAAAATATACTAACTCTCAAAATAATATAAGTGAAGCATGAGAGTTTATTTCTTCAAAATATAATCACCCTCGTGCTAAAAAAGATAATAGTGAAGTACTAGAGCAACTGCCTAGCTCAAAAGATTTAAGTGAAGCACATAGAGTATTCTAGCAAATCATGATACGCTTGTGGCTCTCTCAAACAAGTGTGTTCAGCAAGGATGATTTTGACAAACTAAAAAGCAAAACAAGCAAAGACTCATATAATACAAGATGCTCCAAGCAAAAACCATGATATGTGACAAATAAAAATATAGCTCCAAGTAAAATTACCGATGGTCGTTAGAAGAAAGAGGGGATGCCTTCCTGGGCATCCCCAAGCTTAATTGCTTGGTAGTCCTTGAATATTACCTTGGGGTGCCTCAAGAATCCCCAAGCTTAGGCTCTTACCACTCCATATTTCTTCTTCCATCGTGATATCACCCAAAACTTGAAAACTTCAATCACACAAAACTTAACAAAACCTTCGTGAGATCCGTTAGTATAATAAAGCAAATCACCACTTTAAGTATTGTTGAAAACCCATTCATATTTTTTATTGCATTATACCTACTGTATTCTAACATGACCATGGCTTATAGTCCCCGATACAATCCATAGATTCATCAAAATAAGAACACAATGCAACAAAAACAGAATCTATCAAGAACAGAACAGTCTGTAGTAATCTGAACTTTAACCATATTTCTGTAACTCCAAAAATTCTGAAACATTAGGAAAACACAGGAAATTTGTATATCAATCATGTGTACAAAATTCATAATTTTATCATGCTCCACAAATTTTAACAATTCTGATACTGGGCGCAAAAGTTTCTATTAATGCACAGAATCAAGTCAACTATCACCCAAATCATCCCAAAGGCTTTGCTTGGTTCAAACACTAACTAAAACACTAAAACATAGTCATAATAGTAGCATATTTGTATATTTATTAAAAAACATAAATGAAAAAAAAACAAAAATATATAACTATTTGGTTGCCTCCCAACTAGCGCTATTGTTTTACGCCCCTAGCTAGGCATAATGCATAGTTTCAAGTGTTTTCATCTTTGGTTTTGGTTCCATAGGTGGCCCTCATGATTGACCCATATGGTGGCTTAATTCTAGTTCTAGGGAAGTGTTCCATACCCTTCTTTAACGGAAATTGAAATTTAATATTCCCTTCTTTCATGTCAATAACGGCACCTATAGTTTGTAAAAACGGTCTACCAAGTATGATGGGGCAAGATGGATTGCAATCAATGTCAAGTACAATAAAATCAATGGGCACATAGTTCCTATTTGCAAGAATAAGAACATCATTAATTCTTACCCAAAGGCTTTTTTTAATAGTAGAATCCGCCAAGTGCAAATTGAGAGAACATTCATCCATATTGGTAAAACCTAGCACATTACATAGAGATTTCGGAATTGTGGAAACACTAGCACCCAAATCACACAAAGCATTACATTCATAATTTTTAATATTGACTTTAATGGTGGGTTCCCATTCATCATATAATTTTCTAGGAATTTAAATCTCTAATTCTAACTTTTCTTCTAAAGCTTTCATCATCGTTTCCATAGTATGTTTAGTAAAAGCTTTATTTTGTTCATAGGCATTGGGTGAATTTAGCATGGATTGCAACAAATAAATACACAACCAAGGATCAACTATCATAATTAAAAAAATTGTAATACAAAAGAGTGGGCACATCACTAGCTAAAGTTTTTACCTCTCCAAACCCACTTTTAGTAATTTTTTCATCAAGTTTTTCACCCTCCGAATCATGAGGACACCTTCTAACTAAAATTGACTCTTCTTCAGTCCTCTTATCATCAATTTTAAAATTAATAAACAAGGAATCAATAGAAGAAACACCAATCATTTTAATATCTTCATCATTAATATGAAAGAAATCTGGAGGAAGCGCCTTTTCTAAAAATTCTCTTTTAGCTCTAAGCATAGCGGTTCTTTTCTTACTTTCATCCATAGAGACATATACAGCTTTAGTTGATTAATTAGCATCAAATTTAGGTGGCAAAATTTTAGTCTTAAGACTTTCCACATCATGAATAATTCTATCGATGCTCCATGACATATCATCAAGTTTACTCAATTTTTCTTCTATTGTAGTGTTGAAAACTTTTTGAGCATTGATAAATTCTTTAGTATTACTTTCAAGATCAGAGGGCATCCTATTATTATTATTATTATTATTATTATTATAAGAATTACCACAGGGATTGCCATAATTATTAGAGGAATTTACAGGAAAAGGCTTAGGATTAAAATTACCTCTATAAGCATTATTATTAAAATTGTTTCGCGAGACAAAATTCACATCTACGGGATCATTATTTTGCTCAATCAAAGTAGACAAAGGCACATCATTAGGATCAACAGGAGCATTTTTACTAGCAACCAACTTCATAAGAGCATCAACTTTATCACTCAAAGTACTAATTTCTTCAATAGAATTCACTTTTTTACTAGTAGGAGCTATTTTAGTATGCCACTGTGAATAATTTTCCATAATATTATCAAGCAATTTAGTAGCTTCACCCAAAATAATCTCCATAAAGGCAACACCCACGGCGGAATCTAAAAGATTTATAGAAACAAAATTCAACCCCGCATAAAAAATTTGTATGATCATCCACAAATTTAAACCATGAGTAGGGCAATTTCTTATCATGAATTTCATTCTTTCCCAAGATTGGGCAACATGTTCATGCTCAAGTTGTTTAAAATTCATAATTTGATTTCTAAGGGAAATAATTTTCATGGGAGGAAAATACTTAGTGATAAAAGCATCTTTGCACTTGTCCAAAGAATCAATACTATTTCATGGCAAAGATGAAAACCAAAATTTTGCATGATCACGCAAAGAGAATGGAAATAATTTTAGTTTCACAATATCATTGTCCACATCCTTTTGCTTTTGCATATACAATTCTACGAAAGTGTTTAGATGGGATGCGACATCCGCATTAGGATTACTAGAAAATTGCTCTTTCATAACAAGATTCAACAAAGCGGCATTAATATCATAAGACTCCACACTAGCGGCGGGAGGAGCCATCGGAGTGCTAATAAAATCATTATTGTTAGTATTAGAAAAATCACACAATTTGGTAATTTCTTGAGACATCGTTGAAGGAAATATGCCCTAGAGGCAATAATAAAGTTGTTATTTTATATTTCCTTATTCATGATAAAGGTTTATTATTCATGCTAGAATTGTATTGATCGGAAACTTAAATACATGTGTGAATACATAAACAAATACCGTGTCCCTAGTAAGCCTCTACTAGACTAGCTCGTTGATCAAAGATGGTTAAGGTTTCCTAACCATGGACATGTGTTGACATTTGATAACGGGATCACATCATTAGGAGAATGATGTGATGGAAAAGACCCATCCGTTAGCTTAGCATATGATCGTTCAGTTTATTGCTACTGCTTTCTTGAATGTCAAATACATGTTCCTTCGACCATGAGATCATGCAACTCCCGGATACCGGAGGAATACCTTGTGTGCTATCAAACATCACAACATAACTGGGTGATCATAAAGATGCTCTATAGGTATCTCCAAAGGTGTTTGTAGAGTTGGCATGGATCGAGATTGGGATTTGTCACTCGGAGTATCGGAGAGGTATCTCTGGCCCTCTCGGTAATACACATCATAATAAGCTTGCAAGAAAATGACTAAGGAGTTAGTTATGAGATGATGTATTACGGAAGGAGTAAAGAGACTTGCCGGTAACAAGATTGAACTAGGTATGAAGATACCAATGATCAAATCTCGGGCAAGTAACATACCGACAGACAAAGGGAATTACGTATGTTGTCATAACGGTTCGACCGATAAAGATCTTCGTAGAATATGTAGGAACCAATACGGGCATCTAGGTTCCGCTATTGGTTATTGACCGGAGAGGTGTCTCGGTCATGTCTACATAGTTCTCGAACCCATAGGGTCCGCACGCTTAACGTTCGTTGACGATATAGTGCTATATGAGTTATATGATTTGGTGACTGAATGTTGTTCGGAGTCCCGGATGAGATCACAGACATGACAAGGAGCTCCGGAATGGTCCGGAGGTAAAGATTGATATATAGGATGATGATATTCGGACACCCTAAGAGTTTTGGAGTGCACCGGGTAGTCATCGGATCACCGAAAGGGGTTTCAGACACCCCCGGGAGGTCTATGGGCCTAATGGGCCAAGGGGAGAGACGCACCAGCCCACAAGGGGGTTGGCACGCCCCTCTCCCTGGCCGCCGGCCCTAGGGAAGGAAAGAGGGAGGGCTAGCCCCTCCTTCCTTCCCCTCCTCATGGGAGAAAGGAAATGGGGGGCGCCACCCTCCCTACCTTACCCCGCGCGCCTAAAAAGGCAAGGGGGGTGGGGCGCGGCTAGGGGCAGGAGCCCAAGTGGTATTCAGCCCCACTTGGGGCGCCTCCTGGCTGCCTCCTCCCTCCCCCCAACCTATATATATGTGGGAGGGGGCGCCACACAAAGCCACGACAATCTCTTAGCCGTGTGCAGTGCCCCTCTCCACAGTTTCGTCCCTCGGTCATATTTTCGTAGTGCTTAGGCGAAGCCCTGCGGAGATAGCATCACCACCACCGTCACCATGCCATCGTGCTGCCATAACTCATCCACTACTTCACTGTCTTGCTAGATCAAGAAGGCGAGGACGTCACCGAGCTGAACGTGTGCTGAAGGCAGAGGTGCCGTATGTTCGGTACTCAATGGGTTGGATCGCGAAGAAGTTCGACTACATCAACCGCGTTACTAAACGCTTCCGCATATGGTCTATGAGGGTACGTAGACACACTCTCCCCCTCATTGCTATCCATCTCCATGGATAGATCTTGCGTGTGCATAGAATTTTTTTTGTTTTCCATGAAACGTTTCCCAACAGTCGCATCAGAGCTAGGTCCACTAGTAGAAAAACTACTTTACGTGAGATACATTAGTCCCGGTTTGTAAACGGACCGGTACTAATGTGACCATTAGTGCCGGTTCTAACGGCTAGGCAGGCGGGCTAATCCAATCAAAAAACCCATTTTGGTCTTAGTGTGGATAGAGGATCTTCTTATGTTATACTATATAACTCTCATCCATGAAATATAACTCTCATCCATGAAATATAACTCTCATCCATGAATTGATTTGATAGATCCGATATTCATAATATTGAATTGATTCAGTATTATCAGAATGCAAGCCCTACCCTTGAATTTACAAGATACCCCCTTTTCCTCTCCATGGGATTACATCCCGAGTTATTGTGAAAATAAAAAATAAAGAGGTTATGGAAGTCAATATTCTGGCATTTATTGCTACTGCACTGTTCATTCTAGTTCCTACTGCTTTTTTACTTATTATTTATGTAAAAATAGTCAGCCAAAATAATTAATTGGAATTCCAATTAATCATGGAAGAAATGCAAAAGGGATTAAATAAAAAAAAATCCAAGTCTTAAATGAAAGGATCTGGTTGGAATCTTAAAGTGTGGTAGAAAGAACTACATATAGTTTTTTCTACGACACTTTAGAGTCTTTCTATTATATTATCTTTGAATCTACATAGAATAGATTAGTAGATTGAAATAGTATAGTTAAGTAGTCTAATTCAATTTCTTTTTTCATTGCATCCAGTTAATTTCAATCAGGTCAAAATAAAAAAATTGTCTTTTATGATATGATTAAAGGAGAAGATTGTTCTTTTACCAAACATATGCAGATCAAATCACGTCTTGTAATAAGAAGAAATCTTTCTCGGTATCAATCCCCTTGCCCCTCATTCTTTGAGAATCAGAAGGATCCTTTTCGAGTTTCCATTTCTTCATTTGGAATCTGGGCTCTTCTATCTTCGACCTATTTTTTTGGCTTTATTCTTTATTTATTTCATTTCGATTTTTCCCTCTTCCTCTATCCCTATCCTCTAGGTACAGCGTTTGCATCAATAGAGAACCTTTTCCTCTGTATGAATCTATATTATTCCATTCCAATTTCTTCCCGAAACTTCCCAAGAAAAATCCCGAATTGGATCCAAAATTGACGGGTTAATGTGAGCTTATCCATGCGGTTAGGCACTCTTCAAATAGGAATCCATTTTCTAACTGGCTTTCGTGCTTTGGTGAGTCGTCCGAGATCTTTTCGATGACCTATGTTGTGTTGAAGGGATATCTATATGATCCGATCGATTGCATAAGACCCGCGGTAGCAATAGAACGGGGAAGGGCTTGCTTAAGAATAAGAAAGAAGAATCTTATGGAAATAGCATGGAATAAGGTTTGATCCTATTCATGGGGATTCCATAAATATCCCATTTCAAAAATCGAAACAATCGGGACTTTTCGGAGATTGGATGCAGTTACTAATTCATGATCTGGCATGTACAGAATGAAAACTTCATTCTCGATTCTACGAGAATTTTTATGAAAGCGTTTCATTTGCTTCTCTTCAATGGAAGTTTCATTTTCCCAGAATGTATCCTAATTTTTGGCCTAATTCTTCTTCTGATGATCGATTCAACCTCTGATCAAAAAGATAGACCTTGGTTCTATTTCATCTCTTCAACAAGTTTAGTAATAAGCATAACGGCCCTATTGTTCCGATGGAGAGAAGAACCTATAATTAGCTTTTCGGGAAATTTCCAAACGAACAATTTCAACGAAATCTTTCAATTTCTCATTTTATTATGTTCAACTTTATGTATTCCTCTATCCGTAGAGTACATTGAATGTACAGAAATGGCTATAACAGAGTTTCTGTTATTCGTATTAACAGCTACTCTAGGGGGAATGTTTTTATGTGGTGCTAACGATTTAATAACTATCTTTGTAGCTCCAGAATGTTTCAGTTTATGTTCCTACCTATTGTCTGGATATACCAAGAGAGATCTACGGTCTAATGAGGCTACTATGAAATATTTACTCATGGGTGGGGCAAGCTCTTCTATTCTGGTTCATGGTTTCTCTTGGCTATATGGTTCATCTGGGGGGGAGATCGAGCTTCAAGAAATTGTGAACGGTCTTATCAATACATCATTAGTCCCGGTTCGTGTTGAACCTCTAGTACCGGTTCGTGCCACGAACCGGGACTAAAGAGGTGGTGGCAGGCTGGTGTCAGGCTGGGGCCCCACCAGGCCCTTTAGTCCTGGTTCGTGGCACGAACCGGTACTAGAAGCTCACCTTTAGTCCCGGTTTGTGTCATGAACCGGGACTAAAGGTTTTCGTATATAAACCCTTCGTCCAGCCCGCGATCGAGCTCTCTGTTCTTCCCCATTCCTCTCCTCTCTGTTCTTCCCCAAAGCTCGAGCTCATCCTTCATTTTGCCCAAAATTTGTCAAGATTTGAAGGCCCCCCATCCATCCAAGTGATCATAAAGGTTAGCAACTTTGTCCTTTTATCTCTCATTGCTAGATTAGCTCTTGCAATGCTCTATAAGTATAGTGATTTGTGGGTTTTAGTTTGGGAGTAATTATATGTGGTAGTTTATTTGATTTATATGCAATTTGAGCTCAAATTAACTGTTAGTTTGCATATATATATATGTGTGGTTTACTTAGTGCCTTCCCGTCCCCGTCTTAACCACCGGCGATCGCCCGCACCGTCCCGTCGCCGGCACCACCTTGGTGAGCCTCTTGTTCTTATCTTTTTTATAAAAAAAAAATCATGTTTGTGTGATTTAGATATATAGTTACTTGTATAATTTTCTTACCCGTATGTTGTTTGTTATACATAATGGCATGGTTTTGATATCTGTCCCCGTCGGCCCTCGTCCGGTTTATGATTCAGATGTGGTATATTCTCTTTTATAACTATTTGTTGCATTTCGTGTTTATGACAAATTATGCTCATCAAGTTGACATAGATATTTTTATCTAGGAGATATGTGAACCGGAAATTCCAACCGACCCTCTTGTCGAGAGGTTAAATTTAGTTAAAAAAGAAAATGAGTATTTGAAAGAAAAATTGAAAAGAATTGAAGAAGAGAAGATGAAACTGGCGTTGTATGTTGCCGATGTCGTCGATGATCACAAGATCAAGATGGAGAAAATGCGCTTGAAGATTAGAAAGATTAGAAAATATGCCATTGATAGTGAGGCTTGGTATCATCATGGTGTTGGATCAATTGTTACCCTAGTTGTGATCTTGATTGCATTTGTTGTTGCATTTAAATGCTTTAGCTAGAGAGTTTGTATGTTGTTTTATGAGAATAAGTGTGTATGAACTTTATGTATGAACTTGTATTAATTTGGTCTTTTCGGTGTTGTGTAATGAAGATGAGCCGGCAATTGATGTACGATGACCGATGCTCTCCCCAGTTCGTTAAAGGCGTGCATACTTTTCTGATTGCGGCTGAGGCAAACAAGCGGGCGGATGGTTTTATGTGTTGTCCATGTGTTGTCTGTAAGAATGATTGGAATTACTCTAAGTCAAGAACCATTCACGTCCACCTGTTTGAGTCCGGTTTCATGCCCCACTATAATGTTTGGACCAAGCACGGAGAAAGAGGGGTTATGATGGAAGACAATGAAGAAGAAGAGGACGACGACAGCTATCCTGGCCATGGGTTCCTGAATACGATGGTACAACAATGGGGGAAGAAGCTGAAGAAGAGGCATCAGATGAGCCCACTGATTATCTTGGTCGGGCCCTTGCCGATGCAAAGAGAAACTGCGCAAGTGAAAAGGAGAGGCTGGAGTTGCAGCGCATGTTAGAGGATCACAAGAAATTGTTGTACCCAAATTGCGAAGCTGACAAGAAAAAGCTGGGCACCATACTGGAATTGCTGCAATGGAAGGCAGAGAATGGTGTATCTGACAAGGGATTTGAAAAGTTGCTGATAATGTTAAAGAAGATGCTTCCAAAGGAAAACGAATTGCCCGACAGTACGTACAAAGCAAAGAAGGCTGTCTACCCTCTAGGATTAGAGGTGCAGAAGATACATGCATGCCCTAATGACTGCATCCTCTACCGCGGTGAGTACGAGGATTTGAATGCATGCCCGGTATGCGGTGCAATGCGCTATAAGATCAGCCGCGATGAACCTGGTGCTGTTGAGGGCGAGCGCCCCAGGAAGAAGATTCCTGCCAAGGTGATGTGGTATGCTCCTATAATACCACGGTTGAAACGTTTGTTCCAAAACAAAGAGCATGCCGAGTTAATGCGATGGCACAGAGAAGACCGTAAGAAAGACGGGAAGTTGAGAGTACCCACTGACGGGTCGTAGTGGAGAAAAATTGAGAGAAAGTGGTGGGTCTTTGCAGATGACGCAAGGAACGTATGGTTTGGTATAAGCGCAGATGGCATTAATCCTTTTGGGGAGCAGAGCAGCAATCATAGCACCTGGCCTGTGACTCTATGTATGTATAACCTTCCTCCATGGTTGTGCATGTAGCGGAAGTACATTATGATGCCAGTGCTCATCCAAGGCCCTAAGCAACCCGGCAACGACATTGATGTGTACCTAAGGCCATTAGTTGAAGAACTCTTATAGCTATGGAATGAAAAAGGTGTACGTGCGTGGGATGAGCACGGACAGGAGGAATTTAACCTACATGCGTTGCTGTTTGTGACCATCAATGATTGGCCTGCTCTCAGTAACCTTTCAAGATAGAAAAACAAGGGATACCGTGCATGCACGCACTGTTTTGATGATACCGAGAGTATATATTTGGATAATTGTAAGAAGAATGTGTACCTGGGACATCGTCGATTTCTTCCGAGCAGGCATCCTGTAAGAAAGAAAGGCAAGCATTTCAAAGGTGAGGCAGATCACTGGTGATGATGTACTTGATATGGTCAAGGATTTAAAAGTAATCTTTGGAAAGGGTCCTGGCGGACAATCTGTTCCGAATGACGCTGACGGACGCGCACCCATGTGGAAGAATAAATCTATATTTTGGGACCTACCCTATTGGAAAGACCTAGAGGTCTGCTCTGCAATCGACGTGGTGCACGTGATGAAGAATCCTTGTGTGAACCTGCTAGGCTTCTTGGGCGTGTATGGAAAGACAAAAGATACACCAGAGGCACGTGAGGACCAGCAACGTATGCACGGAAAAGACGGCATACATCAGGGTCGTGCCAGCTACGCTCTTACGAAAGAAGAGAAGGAAATCTTCTTTGAACGCCTGCTTAGTATGAAGGTCCCGTTTGGCTTCTCGTCGAATATAAAGGGAATAATAAATATGGCCGAGAAAAAGATCCAGAACCTAAAGTCTCATGACTACCACGTGATTATGACGCAACTGCTTCCGGTTGCATTGAGGGGGCTTCTACCGGAAAACGTTCGATCAGCCATTGTGAAGCTATGTGCATTCCTCAATGCAATCTCTCAGAAGGTAATCGATCTAGAAATCATACCAAAGTTAGAGAATGATTTGGCGCAATGTCTTGTCAGTTTCAAGTTGGTATTCCCACCATCCTTCTTCAATATCATGACGCACGTCTTAGTTCACCTAGTCGAAGAGATTGCCATTCTGGGTCCTGTATTTCTACACAATATGTTCCCCTTTGAGAGGTTCATGGGAGTCTTAAAGAAATATGTTCATAACCGTGCTAGGACAGAAGGAAGCATCTCCAAGGGCCATGAAAATTAGGAGGTCATTGAGTTTTCTGTTGACTTTATTCCCGACCTTAAGCCGATTGGTGTTCCTGAATCGCGGCATGAGGGCAGACTGGGTGGAAAAGGCACGCTAGGACCGAAAGCAATAATATGTATGGGTGGGCATTCTCTCACTGAAGCACACTACAAAGTTCTACAAAATTCCTCCATGGTGGCTCCGTATATCGAGGAACACAAGAATATTCTACGCTCCAAACACCCAGAGCAGTCTGACGACTAGATTACACGTGAACAAATGGGGACTTTCACCGGTTGGTTGCAGACACGTCTCATGCATGACGACGCTTTTGAAGATGAGTTGTACTTGCTGTCCAAGTTACCATCTTCGAATATATTGACTTTCAAAGGGTACGAGATAAATGGGAATACATTTTACACGATCGCCCAAGATCAAAAGAGCACCAACCAAAATAGTGGTGTCCGCTTTGATGCGGCAACCAAGAGGGGAAAGAACACATATTATGGTTACATAGTGGACATATGGGAACTTGACTATGGACGTGATTTGAAGGTCCCTTTGTTTCGGTGCAAATGGGTCAATCTGACAGGAGGCAGGGTAATGGAAGACCCACAGTACGGAATGACAACAGTGGATCTCAACAATCTTGCGTACGCAGACGAACCATTCGTCCTAGCCAATGATGTGGCGCAGGTTTTCTATGTGAAGGACATGTCTACCAAGCCGAGAAAAAGAAAAGATAAGGAAGCGAATACATCATACGATGAGCCAAAGCGCCACATAGTTCTTTCAGGGAAAAGAAACATCGTGGTAGTGGAGGACAAGACAGACATGTCAGAAGATTATGAAAAGTTTCATGAAATTGCTTCCTTCACAGTGAATATTAACCCGAACATCCAGTTAAATGTTGAAGATTGTCCATGGTTACGGCGCAAAGGGACACACGCGAAGAAAAAGTTTTACACCAAAAGATCCCACTCTGGGATGTGACCGGCTTCACTGTCATCACTTTCTTCTCTAGTGAGTTTCCGGACTTATATATCTGGAAAGTCCCACTTCAGACAAACCAGAGGGAATCTTTGTAATAGTCAGGGTACTTATGTGTGATTAATTTCTCATCAATTTTCAACCCTTTCTGACATCATTTGCTATTTTTCATGCATTTACTGATTTTTTTTAGCTAAATGACCCTGAAATGGAAAAGCACTACAAATGAACTCTGAAAAGGTTGAAAGTTGGCATGGTATCATCATTTCACCCACATAGCATGTGTAAAAAAGTTGAGAGGGTTACGACCAAAACAGGATGCACTTCGTGTACAAAATGGATAATCTCTTCCGAAGTATCAGGTTTTTGGGCTAAAACTCATCTGTTACAAAGGCATTTCATTTTTTAAAACTTATTTCAACTCCAGACTTTTTGTGAATTTAGTATGCACCATTCAAAGTCACATCATCAATTTTGAACCCTTTCTGACATCATTTGCTATTTTTCATGCATTTACTGAATTTTTTTGAGCTAAATGACCCTGAAATTGAAAAGCACTACAAATGAACTCTGAAAAGGTTGAAAGTTGGCATGGTATCATCATTTCACCCACATAGCATATGCAAAAAAGTTGAGAGGGTTACGGCAAAAACTGGATGCACTTTGTGTAAAAATGGACAATCTCTTTCGAAGTATCAGGGTTTTGGGCTAAAACTCATCTGTACAAAGGCATTTCATTTTTTAAAACTTATTTCAACTCCAGACTTTTTTTGCATTCAGTATGCACCATTTAAAGCCACATCATCAATTTTCAACCCTTTCTGACATCATTTGCTATCTTTCATGCATTTACTGATTTTTTTGAGCTAAATGACCCTGAAATTGAAAAGCACTACAAATGAACTCTGAAAAGGTTGAAAGTTGGCATGGTATCATCATTTCAACCACATAGCATGTGCAAAAAAGTTGAGAGGGTTACGGCAAAAACTGGATGCACTTCGTGTACAAAATGGACAATCTCTTTCGAAGTATTAGGGTTTTGGGCCAAAACTCATCTGTTACAAAGGCATTTCATTTTTTTAAACTTATTTCAACTCAAGACTTTTTGTGCGTTCAGTATGCACCATTCAAAGCCATGTCATCAATTTTCAACCCTTTCTGACATTATTTGCTATTTTTCATGCATTTACTGATTTTTTGAGCTAAATGACCCTGAAATTGAAAAGCACTACAAATGAACTCTGAAAAGGTTGAAAGTTGGCATGGTATCATCATTTCACCCACATAGCATGTGCAAAAAAGTTGAAAGGGTTTCAGCAAAAACTGGATGCACTTCGTGTCCAAAATGGATAATCGCTTTCGAAGTATCAGGGTTTTGGGCTAAAACTCATCTGTTACAAAGGCATTTCATTTTTTAAAACTTATTTCAACTCCAGACTTTTTGTGCGTTCAGTATGCACCATTCAAAGTCACGTCATCAATTTTCAACCCTTTCTGACATCATTTGCTATTTTTCATGCATTTACTGATTTTTTTGAGCTAAATGACCCTGAAATTGAAAAGCACTACAAGTGAACTCTGAAAAGGTTGAAATTTGGCATGGTATCATCATTTCACCCACATAGCATGTGCAAAAAAGTTGAGAGGGTTACGGCAAAAACTGGATGCACTTCGTGTACAAAATGGACAATCTCTTTCAAAATATCAGGGTTTTGGGCTAAAAACTCATCTGTTACAAAGGCATTTCATTTTTTTAGATAAACTAAGAATTACCAAATTGAATATAATGATAAAACACACTAATATTAAATAGCAAAAAAAAGAATCACTGAAAAATCTATTTTTAAAGTAAAGTTATTCACAAACTAGTGATTCACACAAATTTCAAATAATTCAAATTTAAACTATTCAAATTTGAAAACTACTTGCACTAACAGAAAGTTTATAATTTTTTTACCTAGAGCAAAAAGATTCACAAAGAAACTCTAAATAAAGCAAAAAACAACTCAGAAACAAAAGAAAATAAATAAAGCAGAAAACAAAAAAATGAAAAATAAATAAATTAAAAAAGCCCGCCTACTGGGCCTCCACGGCCTGCATACGACTAGAAACCCAACCTCTAGTTGGGCCAGGATGTAGGCCCGCAAGGCCCAGTAGGCCCCACAGGTCTACGCAGGTGAGGTAGGCCCAGAAGGCCTGCTTTAGAGAGGAGCTCGAAGGAGCAGCCACGGCGGGGCTTATAAACCAGTGCGGCTGCCCTTCGCTGGGCGACGTGGGACTAAACTTCCTGCACCGCGGCTGTGGCAGCACGAGACCTTTAGTCGCGGTTGGTGGCTCCAACCGCGACTAAAGGCCCCCCTTTAGTCCCGGTTCGAGCCACCAACCGCGACTAAAGGCCTGCGCTTCCCGCCGCTTCGGCTGGCCAAAAGTGACCTTTAGTCCCGGTTGGTGGCTCCAACCGGGACTAAAGGGGGGGGGGTGCATATATATACAACACTTCAAATTTTTTCAGTTTCTCTGCTTCTTTGACTACACTACAGAGGACATCGTCGCGCCGCCAGGCTGCCCCGACGCCGTCTCGCCTCCCCCGACGTCGGAGCTCGTCGCTGCCCCCGACGTCGGCCGCCCGCGCCTCCTCACGCCGATCCCCGACGCCGAACGCACCCTCCTCCCTGAGCCCCGACGCCGCCCGCACTCGCTCCTCGCCGCGCGCGCCGCCTGCCCTGACACCGTCGCCGCCCCCGACTCGCCTCGCCTCGCCATCGCCGTCGCTCCGCTGTGAGCTCTCCCCCCTCTCCCTCTCCCCCTGCCGCCATGGCCGCCCCTCCCCGAGCCCACACACACACATGCATGCATGAACACACACACACACGCACATTTTCTTAAGTTAATGATTTATATGTATTTTTGTATGTTTAATTAGTATATATGTATAGCAATTTTGACATTTTCAGAAGAATTTTGACTTTTTTTCACTAGATGATTTGATGTATAGCAAAAAGTTGAGGAATTTTGACATTTGAGGAATTAATTAGTATATAATGTATGTATAGACATTTGATCCAATGTATAGCAATTAGTATATGTATGTATACAATGTATAGAAAACATTTGAGGAATTTTGACCAAGCATAGAAAAAATTTGCATAGAAAAAAGTTGCATTTTTAATGTTGTATTTGCAAAAGTTTGTTATGTATTTGCAAAATCAAGTGAAAAAGAATTACAAAAATCACAATCAAGCATTTAAAAAATGTTAAATTTGCATAGATCGAATTTGTTCTCGACGTCAACGATGCCCGGCCCGCATCCTTGTCGTCAACTCGTTCGCGATGACGTCCTGCTTCAGAGGAGCCATGTCCGGGACTGGGCTCCGCCGGGCTGGCACTGGGAGGTGCTACCTTCCGGGGCGCGTAGCTTGGTGAGGAACCGGGCTCCCATCGTCGACCCAGAGCTTCTTTGGTGGCGTTCGCGTGGGCCACTTTTGGTGCGGAGGCAGCCGGCCCCGCCGGAGGTGGTACGTCGCCGTGTTAGGGAGGAGGACGAGCACGTCCGTCACTACATGGCTGCGTTGGACGTCAGGTTCTCCAATACCTGCCTGGTTCTTCAGGGATCTCACCCAAGCTATGATCCTGTGATCGTTCCTTCTCTTTGGGTGTCCACCGCCCGCACCTCAGGAACTGCGAGTGAAGTAGATTGTTCGATAGTATTTGATCTGTATTAGCTAGTGATGTTATATATATGATAATATTCGAGATGTATTAGTGATAATACTCGAGATTATATTCGATAATATTTGAGATGATGTATTCGAGATTATATTATTCGATAATATTCGAGACGATGTATTCGAGATTATACTCGATGATGCATATTATCTGGATTATTCGAGATGTATATACATTATCTACTATGATTCAGTTTTTCCTTATTGATTGCATGCATGCATTCTAATTTGAATACTAAATTGTTTTTATCTTTCTTCTGGATTAGTTAAATAAAAGCTATGGACAATACCGGCAGAGAAGGAGAAGAGGCCCTGTTCGAGATCATACGCTCCCCGAGACCAGATGAGAATGAAGAAGATGACGGCTCGCAATATCTGAACAATACCGGTGAGGGTATGATATTCGATGAAGACAAACGAATAGATGAAGTCCAGAACAATGATGATGACGGAAATGTTGTTCTTCAAATAACAAAGACCGGCGAGGTATATTTATATAAGGCATCTGGTGATCATCACATGTTTTAATTGATTTGTATATATATTAACGAATCGATCTTTCTTCTTTTAGCCCCCCGGATCGAGCAAATCTTCTAAAAGCAGCAGGGCAGTTCGAGGCCCGGCCAAAAAGTTGCAGGCTGGCGTAAAGTACAACATCGATGCCATCAAATCTAATGGCAAACCTGATGAACCTAAGAAGAATGCGAAGAAGTTCATTTGTCAATGCGGAGTTATTGTCAGGGACCAAATCCCGATCTCCGTTCAAGAATGGAAAAAGCTAGCAAAGGGAGATCCAAATGTTACTTTTGTCGACCAAAGAGCAAAAGATCTGCTTTGGGAATCGCTCATGTCACATTTCACCCTACCAGATCATTTGACAAATGCAGATCGGGAGAAAGTCAAGAAAAGTGCTCTTAAGAAGATGGCGATAGCATTCAACAACCACAAGAAAAATATATGGGCCGCGTACGTCAGTGCAGGAAAGCAGACTCCAGAATTCAAGGGAACACTGGAGAAGGCAAGAGATCACTGGGACACTTTCGTGAACTTCAAGGAATCGGAAGTAGCTCAGGAACGGTCGAGAAAAAACAAGATTAATGCCGCGAAAAAGTAGTGGCACCATAAGCTGGGGCCAGGTGGCTACGAGGTGGCCTGACCTAAGTGGGATCTAGCTTAGCAAGAGATGATGGATGCAGGGGTCACTCCAGTTACATTGAGCTGACCCCCCAGGTGCAGGACTTGGTTCTATGCACATGGGGGGAAGTTGGACCCAAAGACAGGCGAGGTTTTGGAGCGGGCATGTCTTAAAGGAGCCGATGAAAGTTTACTTGTTGCAATAGAAGAGGCTCGAACGGGGGTGTTCACGCCCAACAGAGAGAACGATGAGCTTACGCGTGCCCTGAAGAATCCTGAACACCCGGGAAGAACATGAGGCAAAGGCGTTGTTCCGTGGTTTGAGGGGTTTGCGGACTGGAACGCCGACTACAGAAGCCGTGCGTGAAAGAAGCAGCAGGAGGAGCAAAAGAGGAAGCTGGAGGAGGAGCAGAGGAAGCAGGCAGCAGACCGCCTTCGCATCGTAGAATCAAAGCACGCGGAGTTGGATCTCGCTTTCAAGCGGCAGCAGCAGCAGATCGACTCACTTAGCCAGGAAAGGGGGTCTCAGCAGCGGCAGCAGCTAGTGGATCCAGCATTGGATAGCACCGTCCCATCCATGCCGAGAAGCAGCGTGGGTTCCGCCCCGGGCGATGATGCACTGCTGGATAGATACCCTATGGATGATATCATAGCTACGATAACTTGTGACCTATACATGAAAGTGAAGAACATATCCATGAAGGTGGCGGACGGCTATGCTCAAACAAATCCCCCTGAAGCAACCTTCCATTGCAATCCAATTCCAGCTGGCTATGCTCATGTCAGGGTTGATGAAGTGATGAAAGGATATTCGGGGCTAGAGCTTGACATTCCTGGAGGCGACGAGGAGCGCACACTGGGAGAGGCCATACATCGTATCACTCTATGGAGAAAGGACCTTATCATCTTTCCAAGGCCACCGACACCGCTTCAGCCGGCTCCTCCTCCAAGTCCGCCACCGCGTCAGCAGACTCCCGCTCCTCCAAGTCTACCACCGGGTCAGCAGACTCCTGCTCCTCCAAGTTCGCCACCGCATCAGCCCACTCCTCCTCCTCCAAGTCCGGCACCGCGTCAGCCGACTCCTCCTCCTCCAAGCCCGGCACCGCGTCAGCTGACTCCTCCTCCAAGTCAGGCACCGTGTAAGCCGTCTCTGCCACCTCAGCGAGCTCCGCCGCCTCAGCAATAACGGAAGAGAGGCGCCGCAGCTACGGTGGCTAGCGGTACAACAGGAGGCAAGAAATTCAGATATGGTCCAAGCCTCAAGCCTCTTTCGAGGTTGCCTTACGACTTGACTGAAGAGGAAAATGAAGCTGAAGTGGCTGCCCAAGTGAAGGCCCATTTTGGACCGAAACCGCCCCCACCGCCAGAGGAGAAAGTACCTGAGCATGTCATGTAGCACTTTATTGCTATGGCTCAACCAGCTGTCAAGCATAGGGACTCAGACTATGAGTGCTCTATCAAGAAGTCATATCATGCACAAAAAAAGAAGGAGTCGAGGTCGAGCTCGAGCCAAGCAGCTGCCAAAAAAAGCGGGAAAATTGTTCCCCATCTGGCAGAACAGGCGGTGCAATCGATCCCCCCGCTCATTGTACAAACACATGGGAGTACCGCCGATCAGCTGGTAATAACCGACGATCATAGAAGGCAGGCTCAAGAGCCTGGTGTCACTGTAGAACAACTCCTAGGCATCGAGGACTTCCAAACGTTTAAAGAGGAGGAACTACAATGGAAATATGTCTGCGGCCAACCTATGGTCAAGCCTGAGCAGATCCCGCTTCTATCAACAAGAATGTATGAATTGCATCAATGGTACCTGAGAGAAGTAAAGACTACCGATCGAGAGTCCCTCATTGTGAATGTCAAGGAAGATCATTACTACCATGCAAAAGATCTATGGGTTGAGTTTCAAGAAATGTTTCAGTTATTCAATCAAGATGCACTCAACAAATCTATCATCAGTTGCTATTGTCTGTAAGTGATTTCTTTATGTAATTTCAGTCTCTAGCTAGCTGTAGTGCTCTCGTTCATTACCTGTAATTATCCTCACTATATTCTTTTCTGTGGTACTATGCAGAATGAAGATGTATGAAATGAAAAGAGCTGGATGCTATGGCATTGGGTTCCTTGACCCAAATACCACTAATCAAGAGACATGGTCACGTGAATATGATCGACCACACACAGAGAGAAGCTTGCTAGAGTTCTTGAAGCGACTAAATACCCAACCAGAAATACTACTTCCTTACAACTTCGGGTGAGTGACACTATCTTGAACTCAAATTCTGTTTTTGCTTACTAGATGTTAATAAGTGTAGTTGATGAGTTATGCACATGCCCGCTTAATTATACAAACGTGTGCGCATGCAGTTTTCACTGGATCCTGCTAATCATTGAAGTTGACAAGGGAAAAGTTCAAGTACTGGACTCACTACTTAAAGACATTAATGACTACGCAATCGTGAGGGGGATGGTCGACAGGTAGTTTCAATCATTATCGAACTATATGTCAGCCTCTTTAGTTAATTTCCTGATATCAACTAATTAATAACTCCTTTATTCATTTTTTTTGCCGGCAGGCAGGGCTTGGGAAAAGTTCATCAAACAGGTTGAAGGCTCATGGAAACAAAAGCTGAAATGGTGTCGACCCAAGGTAATTAATTAAGTAGTACTAGCTAGCTACCATCTCTTTAATTCTAGTTTCAATACCATTATCATGCTTAATTAATTATTATCTGATTGAATTCTATTCTCGTAAAGGCCCTGAGGCAGGCGCCGGGGAATAATTTATGTGCATACTACGTTTGCGAGAACATTCGCATGATGACGTCCGAAAGGAGCACTAGATCACTTTGGGTACGTTTGCCAGAGCACTATTCACAATTTTAACATCATTATCTAATATATATATATATACACACAATTAATACATTCATATTGATCTCCTTCTTTAAAGATGTCAGAGATGCGGGATAAGCTCCTACCAGAGGATCGCGTACGAGCAATTCAAGAGGAAATAGCGGGATTTTTGCTCGACCAGGTCATAGATACCAAAGGAGAATACCATTACAAGATGTAATGCCTCCTTGTAATGATCTGCAAATTATAGGAGAAATTGTATATATATATATATATATATATATATATATATGTGAATGGTCGTGCGAGAAATTCGATGATATATATATGATCGGTTCTACGAGAAATTCTATTTATATATATGCATAACGTGTACAATATGTAGTAGCGTAAAATATGTTTGAAATGAAAAAGAATTAAATGGAAAACACAAAACTAAAAGGAAAAATAAACCATAAACCCCTAAACCTTTTAGTCTCAGTTGGTGTAACCAACCTACACCAACCGGGACTAAAGGACCCCAGCCCCCCGGCACGGGCTCGTGCCACGTGGTGGGCCTTTGGTCCGGGTTCGTGACGAACCAGCACTAAAGGGGGGGGGGCCTTTAGTCCCCACCCTTTAGTGCCGGTTGCAGAACCGGCACTAAAGGTCCTTACGAATCGGGACAATAGCCCGATTCTGCAATAGTGGTCTATGCGTAGATGATATGCACGAGTAGAACACAAAGAGTTATGGGCGGTGATAGTCATACTGCTTACCACCAATGTCTTATTTTTATTCGGCGGTATTGTGGGATGAAGCGGCCCGGACCAACCTTACATGTCCACGCACATGAGACTGGTTCCACCGATTGACATGCAACTTGTTTTGCATAAAGGTGGCTGGCGGGTGTCTGTTTCTCCTACTTTAGTTGAATCAAATTTGACTACGGCCGGTACTTGAAGAAGGATAAAACAACAAACTTGATAAATCACCGTTGTGGTTTTAGCGTAGGTAAGAACGGTTCTTGCTAGAAGCCCGTAGCAGCCACGTAAAACTTGCAACAACAAAGTAGAGGACGTCTAACTTGTTTTTGCAGGGCATGTTGTGATGTGATATGGTCAAGACGTGATGTGATATATGTTAATGTATGCGATGATCATGTTTTGTAATATCGACAACCAGCAGGAGCCTTTGGGCTGTCTCTTAATTATTATATGAAATGCAAACGCCATGTAATTGCTTTACTTTATCAATATGCGTTAGCAATAGTTGTAGAAGCAATAGTTGGCAAGACGACCCCGGCGCAACGATGGAGATCAAGGTGTCAAGCCGGTGATGATGGAGATCATGATGATGCTTTGGAGATGGAGATCAAAAGCACAAGATGATGATGGCCATATCATGTCACATATTTTGATTGGATGTGATGTTTATCCTTTATGCATCTTATTTTGCTTAGAACGGCGGTAGCATTATTTTGCTTAGAACGGCGGTATCCTTTATGTCAAGCCGGTGATGATGGAGATCATGATGATGCTTTGGAGATGGAGATCAAAAGCACAAGATGATGATGGCCATATCATGTCACATATTTTGATTGGATGTGATATTTATCCTTTATGCATCTTATTTTGCTTAGAATGGCGGTAGCATTATAAGATGACCCCTTCACTAAATTTCAAGATAAAAGTGTTCTCCCCGAGTATGCACCGTTGCCAAAGTTCATTGTTTTGAAGCACCTCGTGATGATCGGGTATGATAGACTCTATGTTCACATAGAACGGGTGTAAGACAGTTTTGCACATGCAGAATACTTGGGTTAAACTTGATGAGCCTAGCATGTACAGATATGGTCTCGGAACACTGGAGACCGAAAGGTCGAACGTGAGTCATATAGTAGATATGATCAACATAGAGATGTTCACCATTGATGACTACCCCATCTCACGTGATGATCGGACATGGGTTAGTTGATTTGGATCATGCATCACTTAGATAACTTGAGGGATGTTTATTTAAGTGGGAGTTCATTAGTAATTTGATTAATTGAACTTAAATTTATCATGAATTTAGTCTTAATAGTTTTGCATATCTATGTTGTAGATCAATGGCCCGAGCTACCGTTCCCCTGAATTTTAATGCGTTCCTAGAGAAAGCTAAGTTGAAAGATGATGGTAGCAACTACACGGACTAGGTCCGTAACTGGAGGATTATCCTCATTGCTGCATAGAAGAATTATGTCTTTGATGCACCGCTAGGTGACAGACCTGCTGCCGGAGCTACTGCAGATGTTATGAATGTCTGGCAGGCTCGATCGGATGACTACTCGATAGTTCAGTGTGCCATGCTTTACGGCCTAGAACCGAGACTTCAAAGACATTTTGAACGTCATGGAGCATATGAGATGTTCCCAGAGATGAAGTTAATATTTCAAGCAAATGCCCGGGTTGAGAGATATGAAGTCTCCAACAAGTTCTATAGCTGCAAGATGGAGGAGAACAGTTCTGTCAGTGAACACATACTCAAAATGTCTGGGTATCATAACCACTTGACTCAGCTGGGACTTGATCTTCCAGTGATAGTGTTATTGACAGAGTTCTTCAATCACTGCCACCAACCTACAAAGGCTTCGTGATGAACTATAATATGCAAGGGATGAATAAAACGATTCCTGAGCTCTTCGCAATGCTTAAGGCCGCGGAGGTAGAAATCAAGAAGGAGCATCAAGTGTTGATGGTTAACAAGACCACTAGTTTCAAGAAAAAGGGCAAGGGAAAGAAAGGGAACTCCAAGAAGAATGGCAAGCAAGTTGCCACTCCCGGGAAGAAGCCTAAAGCTGGACCCAAGCCTGAAACTGAGTGCTTCTACTGCAAAGGGAATGGTCACTGGAAGCGGAACTGCCCCAAATACTTGGCGGATAAGAAGGATGGCAAAGTGAACAAAGGTATATTTGATATACATGTTATTGATGTGTACCTTACTAATGCTCGTAGTAGCGCCTGGGTATTTGATACTGGTTCGGTTGCTCATATTTGTAACTCGAAACAGGAGCTACGGAATAAACGAAGATTGGCTAAGGACGAGGTAACGATGCGCGTTGGGAATGGTTCCAAGGTCGATGTGATCGCCGTCGGCACGCTACCTCTACATCTACCTTCGGGATTAGTTTTAGACCTCAATAATTGTTATTTGGTGCCCGTGTTGAGCATGAACATTATATCTGGATCTTGTTTATTGCGAGACGGTTATTCATTTAAATCAGAGAATAATGGTTGTTCTATTTATATGAGTAATATCTTTTATGGTCATGCACCCTTGATGAATGGTCTATTCTTGTTGAATCTCGATCGTAGTGATACACATATTCATAATATAGATGCCAAAATATGCAAATTGATAATGATAGTGCAACATACTTGTGGCACTGCCGTTTAGGTTATTGATACGTCTCCATCATATCTACTTTTCCAAACTCTTTTGCCCTTGTTTTGGACTCTAATTTGCATGATTTGAATGGAACTAACCCGGACTGACGCTGTTTTCAGCAGAATTGCCATGGTGTTATTTTTGTGCAGAAATAAAAGTTCTCGGATTGACCTGAAAATTTATGGAGAATATTTTTGGAATATATAAAAAATATTGGCGCAAGAATCAACCAGAGGGGGGCCACCGAGAGGCCACAAGCCCTGGGGGCGCGCCCACCCCCTGGGGCGCGCCCTGTAGGCTTGTGGCCCCCCTGGAGCTCCTCCAGCCCTAATTCCAAATCTATAAGTACCTATTCACGGAGAAAAAAAATCAGAGAGAAGGATTCATCGCGTTTTACGATACAGAGCCGCCGCCACCTCCTGTTCTTCATCGGGAGGGCTGATCTGGAGTCCGTTCGGGGCTCCAGAGAGGGGGATTCGTCACCATCATCATCACCAACCTTCCTCCATCACGAATTTCATGATGCACACCACCGGGAGTGAGTAATTCCATCGTAGGCTTGCTGGACGGTGATGGGTTGAATGAGATTTATCATGTAATTGAGTTAGTTTTGTTAGGGTTTGATCCCTAGTATCCACTATGTTCTGAGATTGATGTTGCTATGACTTTGCTATGCTTAATGCTTGTCACTAGGGCCCGAGTGCCATGATTTCAGATCTGAACCTATTATGTTTTCATGAATATATTTGTGTTCTTGATCCTATCTTGCAAGTTGTAGACACCTATTACGTGTTATGATCCGCATACCCCAAGGTGACAATAATTGGGATTCTTTTCGGTGATTACCATAGTTTGAGGAGTTCATGTATTCAATAAGTTTTAATGCTTTGGTCCGGCTCTCTATTAAAAGGAGGCCTTAATATCCCTTAGTTTCCATTAGGACCCCGCTGCCACGGGAGGGTAGGACAAAATATGTCATGCAAGTTCTTTTCCATAAGCACGTATGACTATATACAGAATACATGCCTGCATTATATTGATGAATTCGAGCTAGTTCTATGTCACCCTAGGTTATAGCTGTTGCATGATAAATGCCATCCGACATAATTATCCATCACTGATCCGTTCCCTACGAGCTTTTCACATATTGATCTTTGCTAAGTTACTTTGTCGTTGCTACTATTACAATCACTACGAAACTGCTACTGTTACTTTTGTCACCGTTACCGTTACTTCCATACTACTTTGCTACTAAAAACTTTGCTACAAATATTAAGTCTTTCAGGTGTGGTTGAATTGACAACTCAGCTGCTAATACTCAGGAATATTCTTTGGCTCCCCTTGTGTGTCGAATCAATAAATTTGGGTTGAATACTCTACCCTCAAAAACTGTTGCGATCCCCTATACTTGTGGGTTATCAAGACTTTTTTCTGGCGCCGTCGCCGGGGAGCATAGCTCTATTCTCTGAGTCACTTGGGATTTATATCTGTTGATCATTATGAGGAATCTGAAAGATAACAAAACCAAGATTTTTCCCTCTACTACGAGGGGAGGTAGGGAACTGCCATCTAGCTCTGCACTTGATTCACCTTCTGTTTTGAGTAAGCTTGCGACACCACCACCTGCTATTAATTCCGATATGTCGCAAGTAAATGATGATACTACTGCTTTGCTTGATAATGTTGTGCCACGGGGTGAATTTCTTGATGAACAACTTGCTAGAGTTAATGATATTGAGAATGCTGAAACTGATGATATTTTTAAAACTGAACACTTTGAAACATCTGCTAGACCTAGCTCTCCTAGACATGAATTGCCTAATATACCTGAGGGTTATGTTATGGATGGAGAAGTAGTTAGGGACCTTCTTGCTTGTAAGGATAGAGATGATCTTAAGAAATTATTATGCAAGTGGAAAGAAAAATCTTTGAATGCTAGAATGCAATATGATCCTAAGTTTGCTACTTCACCTATCTTTGTTACTGATAAGAATTATGAATTCTCTGTCGATCCTGAGTTAATTACTTTGGTTGAATCTGATCCTTTCTATGGTTATGAATCTGAAACTGTTGTGGCACATCTTACTAAATTGAATGATATAGCCACCCTATTTGCTCATGAGGAAAAAATTCGCTATTACTATATTCTTAAGTTGTTTCCTTTCTCGTTAAAGGGTGATGCTAAGATATGGTTTAATTCTCTTGCTCCTGGTTGTGTGCGTAGTCCCCAGGATATGATATATTACTTCTCTGAAAAATATTTTCCTGCTCATAAGAAACAAGCTACTTTACAGGAAATATTTAACTTTATGCAAATTGAAGAAGAGAGTCTCCCACAAGCTTGGGGGAGGCTTCTCCAATTACTTAATGCTTTGCCTGATCATCCTCTCAAGAAAAATGAAATAATTGATATCTTTTATAATGGACTAACCGATGCTTCTAGGGACCACCTAGATAGTTGTGGTGGTTGTGTTTTTAGGGAACAAACTGTTGAACAAGCTGAAGTGCTATTGAATAATATATTGAGTAATGATAATGATTGGACTCTTCCCGAACCACCTCCTAAGCCAACTCCGAAGAAAAGAGGTATTCTATTTCTCAGTCCTGAAGATATGCAAGAGGCAAAGAAATCTATGAAAGAAAAAGGTATTAATACATCGTCTTGATAACCCGACACAGGTAGTAAAGGTAAATTCTCTTTATAGATTTGATGAAGGTGATATTCCTTATAATAAGTCTGCTAGTCAATGCTTGGATGAATTTGATAACTTTATTGTTAAACAAGAAATTTTCAATGCATATGTTAGTAGACAATTGAAACGTAATGCTTATATGCTTGACTGCTTGGGTGACTACATGTGTAGAACTGTTAATGATCTCAAAATTATTAGTAAACATGCTTCCATGGTAAAAACTCAAGTAGAACAAGTTGTCAAGGCACAAAATTATTTGCTAAATGAGATGAATAATAAGAACAATGATCATGCTGTTAGAGTTATGACTAGAGGAGGTAAAATGACTCAGGAACCTTTGTATCCTGAGGGCCATCCTAAGATAATTGAACAATATTCTCAGAGAATTAATACTGATGCACCTAGTCCTTCAAAGAGGAAAAAGAAAACTGATAGGACTTTGCATGCTTCTAGTGAACATGTTGCAGACACACCTCAGAATCCAAATGATATTTCTATTTCTAATGCCGAGACACAATCTGGTGATGAACATGAACGTAGTGATAAGGTTAATGATGATGTTCATGTTGATGCTCAACCTAGTAATTATAATGATGTGGAGATTGAACCTGCTGTTGATCTTGATAACCCACAACCTAAGAATAAAAGATATGATAAGAGAGACTTCATTGCTAGGAAACATGGTAAAGAAAGAGAACCATGGGTTCAGAAACCCATGCCCTTTCCTCCTAAACCATCCAAGAAAAAGGATGATGAGGATTTTGAGCGCTTCGTTGAAATGCTTAGACATGTCTTTTTGCGTATTCGTTTGACTGATATTCTGAAAATGTCTCCTTATGCTAAGTATATGAAAGATATTGTTACAAATAAAAGAAAGATACCGGAAGCTGAAATTTCCACTATGCTTGCTAATTACACTTTTAAGGGTGGAATACCAAAGAAACTAGGAGATCCAGGAATACCAACTATACCATGCTCCTTTGAAAGAAATTATGTTAAAACTGCTTTATGTGATCTTGGAGCCGGTGTTAGTGTTATGCCTTTCTCTTTATATCGTAGACTTGATTTGAATAAGTTGACACCAACTGAAATCTCTTTGCAAATGGCTGATAAATCAACTGCTATACCCATCGGTATTTGTGAGGATGTGCCTGTCGTAGTTGCAAATGTTACTATTTTAACGGACTTTGTGATTCTTGATATACCCGAGGACGACAGTATGTCGATCATCCTTGGTAGACCCTTTTTGAATACTGCAGGGGCTGTTATTGATTGCAACAAGGGCAATGTCACTTTTCATGTTAATGGTAATGAGCATACGGTACACTTTCTGAAGAAACAACCTCAAGTTAATAGCATCAATTCTATTGGAAAAATTTCAACTATTGCTATTGGAGGTTTTGAATTCCCTATTCCTATTGTCAAAAAGAAATATGATATTCTTATTGTTGGGGACATGCATATCCCCGTTGAGGTAACCTAGTGTTATACGAAGATTCTTTGGTTTCATGTCATTCGGAAGAAGTTTGTTAATAAGACTTGATCAACCTTGTTAATGGATCCCTTTCGATGGGCATGAGTGTAGGGAAATGTAGCATGGAAAACAAAAATTTTCTACGCACACGCAAGATCTATCAAGGAGATGCATAGCAACAAGAGGGGGAGAGTGTGTCTACGTACCCTCGTAGACCGTAAGTGGAAGCGTTTCACAACGCGGTTGATGTAGTCGAACTTTCTTCGCGCTCCACCGATCGAGTACCGAACGTACGGCACCTCCGAATTCTGCACACGTTCAGCTCGGTGACATCCCTCGCCTTCTTGATCCAGCAAGGTGTCGAGGTAGTAGATGAGTTCCGTCAGCACGATGGCGTGGTGACGGTGATGGTGATGTGATCCGCGCAGGGCTTCGCCTAAGCACTGCGAGAATATGACCGGGGGTGTAAACTGTGGAGGGGGGCGCCGCACACGGCTAACAATTGATGTTGTGTGTTCTAGGCGCCCCCTTCCTCACATATATATAGGTGGGAGGGGAGGAGAGTCAGCCAGGGGGCGCCCCAAGTAGGATCCGAATCATACTTGGGGTTTCCCCAAGTGGCGCCCGCCCGCCCCCCCCCCCTTCCTTTTTCCACCGGAGAAGAAAGGAAGGGGGAAGAGAGAAAGGAAGGGGGGGCCAAACCCCCCTTTTTCCTTCTCCAATTCGGCCACATGCCAAGGGGGGGCGCCCACCCCTTGTGGGCTGGTGTGCTCCCCTCTCATGGCCCATATGGCCCATATCTTCTCCCCGGGGGTTCCGGTAACCCCTCCGGTACTCCGATAAATACCCGATACACTCCGGAACACTTCCGGTTTCCGAATACTATAATCCTATATATCAATCTTTACCTCTCGACCATTTCGAGACTCCTCGTCATGTCCGTGATCTCATCCGGGACTCTGAACAACATTCGGTCACCAAATCACATAACTCATATAATACAATATCGTCATCGAACGTCAAGCGTGCGGACCCTACGGGTTCGAGAACTATGTAGACATGACCGACACACCTCTCCGGTCAATAACAAATAGCGGAACCTAGATTCTTATATTGGCTCCTACATATTCTACGAAGATCTTTATCGGTTGAACCGTTATGACAACATACATTATTCCCTTTGTCTATCGGTATGTTACTTGCCCGAGATTCGATCGTTGGTATCTTCATACCTAGTTCAATCTCGTTACCGGCAGGTCTCTTTACTTGTTCTGTAATACATCATCCTGCAACTAACTCATTAGTCACTTTGCTTGCAAGGCTTCTTATGATGTGTATTACCGAGAGGGCCCAGAGATACCTCTCCGATACTCGGAGTGACAAATCCTAATCTCGATCTATGCCAACCCAACAAACACCTTCGGAGATACCTGTAGAGCATCTTTATAATCACCCAGTTACGTTGTGATGTTTGATAGCACACAAGGCATTCCTCTGGTATCCGGGAGTTGCATAATCTCATAGTCGGAGGAATATGTATTTGACATGAAGAAAGCAATAGCAATAAAACTGAACGATCATTATGCTAAGCTAACGAATGGGTCTTGTCCATCACATCATTCTCCTCATGATGTGATCCCGTTATCAAATTACAACTCATGTCCATGGTTAGGAAACCTTAACCATCTTTGATCAACGAGCTTGTCAAGTAGAGGCTCACTAGGGACACAGTGTTTGTCTATGTATTCACACATGTATTTAGGTTTCTGATCAATACAATTCTAGCATGAATAATAAACATTTATCATGAATAAGGAAATATAAAATAACAAATTTATTATTACCTCTAGGGCATATTTCCTTCAGTCTCCTACTTGCACTAGAGTCAATAATCTAGATTACATTGTAATGATTCTAACACCCATGGAGTCTTGGTGCTGATCATGTTTTGCTCATGGAAGAGGCTTAGTCAACGGGTCTACTACATTCAGATCCGTATGTATTTTGCAAATCTCTATGTCTCCCTCCTTGACTTGATCACGGATGGAGTTGAAGCGTCTCTTGATGTGTTTGGTTCTTTTGTGAAATCTGGATTCCTTCGCTAAGGCAATTGCTCCAGTATTGTCACAAAAGATTTTCATTGGACCCGATGCACTAGGTATAACACCTAGATCGGATATGAACTCCTTCATCTCGACTCCTTCATTTAGTGCTTCCGAAGCAGCTATGTACTCCGCTTCGCACGTAGATCCCGCCACGACGCTCTGCTTGGAACTACACCAACTGACAGCTCCACCATTCAATATAAATACGTATCCGGTTTGTGACTTAGAGTCATCCAGATTAGTGTCAAAGCTAGTATCGATGTAACCATTTACGACGAGCTCTTTGTCACCTCCATATACGAGAAACATATCCTTAGTCCTTTCCAGGTACTTCAGGATGTTCTTGACCGCTGTCTAGTGATCCACTCCTGGATTATTTATGGCAAGGCACACATCAGGTCTGGTACACAGCATGCATACATGATAGAACCTATGGCTGAGGCATAGGGAATGCCTTTCATTTTCTCTCTATCTTCTACAGTGGTCGGGCATTGAGTCTGACTCAATTTCACACCTTGCAACACAGGCAAGAACCCTTTCTTTGACAGATCCATTTTGAACTTCTTCAAAACTTTATCAAGGTATGTGCTTTGTGAAAGTCCTGTTAAGCGTCTTGATCTATCTCTATAGATCTTGATGCCCAATATATAAACAGCTTCAGCGAGGTCTTTCATTGAAAAACTCTTATTCAAGAATCCTTTTATGCTATCTAGAAATTCTACATCATTTCCAATCAATAATATGTCATCCACATATAATATTAGAAATGCTACAGAGCTCCCACTCACTCTCTTGTAAATACAGGCTTCTCCGAAAGTCTGTATAAAACCATAAGCTTTGATAACCTCATCAAAGCGTATATTCCAACTCCGAGATGCTTGCACCAGTCCATAAATGGATCGCTGGAGCTTGCACACTTTGTTAGCACCTTTAGGATCGACAAAACCTTCTGGTTGCATCATATACAACTCTTCTTTAAGAAATCCATTAAGGAATGCAGTTTTGACGTCCATTTGCCAGCTTTCATAATCATAAAATGCGGCAATTGCTAACATGATTCAGACAGACTTAAGCATCGCTACGGGTGAGAAAGTCTCATCGTAGTCAACTCCTTGAACTTGTCGAAAACCTTTTGCGATAAGTCGAGCTTTGTAGACAGTAACATTACCATCAGTGTCAGTCTTTTTCTTGAAGATCCATTTATTGTAACATCCCAAATTTTTAATTTGGAATGTTATACATAGGTCATCATATGCATATCATATTTTATTTGCATTTCGTTTTTGATCCTCGAAATCTTAAGCAACTCAAGGACCCACGGAGAGAGTTGGGGATTTCGTTTATTTCTCATATTTGAATTTTCTCAAATTTGAAAAAAAGAGAGGATCAATTTGATTTAATATTTTTCTCTCCAAATTATTTCCAACATTTAAAATAAAATGAGAGGAGATAATATGACTCTCCAAAAGTATGATAAAAATGTTGGAAATTTGTTTTGAGAAAAAAAATGGTTTATTGGAATTTTTCAGAAAAATGTTTTTTTTTGTTTTTTTAGTTTTTATTTTGCCTCTGAAAAATAGTCCATCTTGTTGGATTTATTTTTCTGATTGTTTTGATATATATATGTCCTATATAAAATATTTTTTATTTCTCCCCTTTTTATTTTTTTTCGGATTTAAAAAAAAACGCCCGACTGGGCCAAAGGCCCAGCCGAGCTCGGGCCATCTTCTTCTCCGTATCGAGCACGAGCTCGTGCTCGTACAGGAAGCCGCCGGCGCTCCGATCTGCCCCTTCCCCAAGCCTTCCCTTCCCCTCCCTTCTATAAATAGGGCACCACCCCCTCCTCCTCCACCTCACCCCGTCCCGAGCTGCCCCGAGCACCCCTGCCCCGTGCGCGCCCGCCGAGCCAGGAGCTCGAGCCGCCGTCGCCGCCGCTCGCCCAGGCCGCCACTGGTCGTCCCCGCCGCCGCCACCACTCGCCGTCCCTCCGCCCCGCCGCCCCGGTTCCGTTCCCGGCCATCCCGAGCCTCGCCGGAGCTCGAGCCGGCCGAATTTAGCCGCTGATCGCCGTCGGGTTTTTTTTTCAATTTTGAGGTAAAAAAAAAACCAAATTTTTTTTGATCGGTTCGGTTTTCCCGGTTTATCTATCTAGCGGACGTTCGTCCCTACGTTCGTTTTAACGATCGCTATTCGTTGGTTAACCGCAGACAGCGAACGATCGTTCGTTAGCCTGTTCGTCAGTTTTTCTTTTTCGCAATTATTTTCGATCGCGATTCCTGATCCGATTTTCGTTTTAGTATAACTTTTCGCTCGTTTGTCGGAATCAGGCGATTCAAGCGCCTAGATCTTCGTCTCGAAGCCCTCTTTCTGTTTAACCAACTTAAAAAAGTTTTTGCTACTGTAAAATTTGACTTTAGTCCAGATTAGTAATCGAAGCTTGTTTCTTTCGCAGTTTGAGTTTAGTTGCTCCGTTTGATTTGATTCTTTTTGCAAACCGGAGTTCTTAGGTTGAACTTTCTGGTTAAATCATCTCATTTGAGTTTTACCCGTGCATCTTCGCTTGATTACTTATGTATGCTATTGTTTGTTTGCGATAGAGTACCCGGAGTGCGAAGCGTGCTACTACGAGTCTCTAGGATTTGCAGATCGTCAGCAAGGCAAGTAACACATTGATCATACTTCTTCGTTACCCAGTTTTTATGCATTAGTTTCGACCCTCAAATATTGCATGATTAGGATGTGATTAACTTGTGGGTACTGAGAAGTAGATGATGAGGTAGAACCTATTGCCCTTTTTAATAACAAACCCTTGGGAGTTACTTCTACGCTATGCTTATGTTGCCATGCTATGCTCGTAGACGTGGATTGGGTTTTGAGTGTATCCATGACAGATGTGAGATTTTTAATTAATGGTTCAACTTAAGGTGGCAACTTTAATACACATCTGGGTGGATTGCTTGTTTGGGCACCTGGGGATATACCAGTGTTGTCCTAGGAGATCCCGGGGATATACCGTGTGATCCTCCTACGGTCCGCCACCCAGGCTCAAAGGGATCATAAGATTATTCATGCTAGAAACTTCCGTGTGCAGCCACAAGCTATTATGGGCTCTAGCATAGTTGAGTATGTTACATGACCTCTTTCAGTGGTAGGCTAGCAGATGTAGGGGAAAGTAGGTGTAACTATCTACCCAGAGTAAAGAGTAAATATTTCTGAAAGACTGTGTCTCGGTCATCCGTTTCTCAAACACCATGTAGTGCGAGAAATCCAACGGAGGAGATCGAGTCTTGTGGGGAAAAGTGCACAAACCTCTGCAGAGTGTACAAACTAATCATGATTAGCCGTGTCCCCGGTTATGGACATCTTGAGTATCTGGTTCTTGGATTATCATATTGAATCCCATCACTCTAAATTAATTTGTTGGGATTAATGATTACTTTTAATTGGGATTGAGAGGGGGTTTTACCTTCTCAATGTTCAACAACCACCATGATAGCTAAATAAAATATATTCCTTTGTTGTAGGGAAAAATTGGCTTTTCGCAAAACAGTATAACCCTAGAGCTTTTCCACCAGCCAAATATGCATGTAGTATTAGCATTTATTCTGTTCATTGCTCTACTGTGTTATATTGCCAGCATATTCCATGTGCTGACCCGTTTCGGGCTGCAACGTATCATGTTGCAGACTTTTCAGACGAAGAGTAAGGTGCGCTAGGTCGTTGTCGTGCACTCAGCTATGCTGTTGGAGTTGATGGACTCACCTTATCTTCCAAGCCTTCCGCTGTTATCTTATTTAGATGGCCTTAAGCCATATTTATTGTAATCAGTTCTCTTTTGAGACATTCGATGTAATAAGTGTGTGATTGCTACTCTGTTATAAATCCCTCAAGTACTGTGTGTGTCAGCATTACCGATCCAGGGATGACACTTGAACACAGAGATTCGATCCATTCGGGTCGGGTCGCTACAAAGATGGTATCAGAGCACACGCTGACTGTAGGACACGACCACTAAGAAAAGCCATAGGTCACTCTTCTCTACTCATTTCTGACTTCTCTCCATCTTCTATTCTCTAGGATGGCGGACTCAAGGAACAAGTTTACACAACCGGATGAAGACACACCTTTTGGACGACACTTGAAGGAAGTCACTAGGTACCTGAACATCGGAATACCAAGCTTCACCGGGACCTACACCACCACTGTACCAGAAGGGGAGCATTGGATGATTCGAGTTCAAATTCCAGGAAGGACATTCACGCCAGTTACGGAGCCCATAGAGTTTTCCTTTGATGCACCAACCTGGAGTCTAGGAAAGAGCATGGCAGCCCACATCGCCATGGGACGCATCGGCGAAGTGTATCACAAGGATCTTAAGGACACAATCTACCAGTTATGTGGGCGCCGAGATGAGCAATGGGAGATGATCAGCACCCGGAGGGACAGGTCCATTGCAGCTTTCATCCAGGAGTTAAACCAGCACATTCGTCGACAGGAGAACCAGATGTGTGCAAGCATGATAGATTTGAAGAAGGTGATGACCAGGAACATGGAGCTAGAAGAGGAACTCAAGTCTACACGCGATGGATACGAGGAGGAAATCGCAATACTAGTGGAGAAGAATGACGACCTGACAAGGAAGCTAGGAGTATTCATGGGAGACCCCGCGCCCGGAGAAGAAGACGACGAACCTGAGGAAATTCGATCTGAAGACTACATCATCATCAACGACACCGACTCCGACCCTGACAGTAGTGATGATGATTATGAAGACGAAGCTGGAGCGGATATCATGGAGTCTTCCACCGATCAAAATTTCTAGATGACCACCATATTATCATTAGTATTTTCCCCATGTAAATAGTAATAGTCCGAGCACTTTTGTAACGGTAGTTAGATCGATTGTATGCTCTTGCTTGAATTGAGTGGTGTGTTATGAATGTGTTTGTCTCATGTGCATATGGGTAGTGCCTTCTCACTAGACCTTACTCTATTCTAATCTCTTCCCTCTAAACCCATCAGATGCCTCCGAGACGCGACACCGGATTTGTTTTCCCACCGGAGCTCACTCAGTTGATTCAACAGCAGAATACCCTGATGCAGCTACTAGTTCAGAACCAAGGCAACAACAACAACAACAACCCACCGCCACCACCTCCAGTCGACAACTTAGCCCGTTTTCTGAGGTTGCAGCCGCCGGTGTTTTCCAGTAGCACCGAGCCAATAGTTGCGGATGACTGGCTACGCAGGATTGGAAGGGAGTTGACCACCGTAGGATGCACAGACGCTGAGAAGGTGCGTTTTGCCGCACATCAATTGGATGGACCCGCAGCCTCATGGTGGGAGAATTACACAGCCACATTCCCTATAGCCAATGTCACTTGGGATCAGTTTCAGCAAGCTTTCCGCACTGCACATGTCTCAGCAGGAGCTATGAGCATGAAGAAGCGTGAGTTTCGCAACTTACGCCAGGGAAACCGTACCGTGGGGCAGTACGTGGATGAGTTCAGTAAATTAGCTCGCTATGCCCCGGATGATGTGGCCACTGATGCCGCGAAGCAGGAGAAGTTTATGGAAGGGTTGAATGATGAGCTGAGTATGCAGTTGATGGTGGCAACATTCAACAACTACCAGGAGTTGGTAGACAAAGCTCTTATGATTGAAGGGAAGCAGCAGCAGATTGATAGCCGCAAGAGGAAGTATGGACAAGGGAAGTTCAACTCAGGAGCTCAGCAGAAGCCCCGGTTCACCCCGAACTCGGGAGGGCTTGTTCATAACCATGGAGGTCATAACCACAATGGAGGAAGTTCGCACAACCATAATGGCCACAAGAATGGAAATGGAAATGGAGCAGGCAGCAATCAGAACCGCTCTAACCCAGCCACACCCGCCAAGAAGAATCAAAGCCACGTTACCTGTTTCAAGCGCGGGAAGACTGGACATTATGCCAACGAATGTCCAGAATTGAAGAACGGCAATGGTAATGGAAGCGCTGGGAAGAAGCCCAATCCATTCAACCGAGGACAAGTGAACCACGTGAACGTGGAGGAGGTTGAGGAGCAGCCTGATGCAGTTATCGGTAAGTTTTTGGTTAAGTCTTTTATTGCAATTGTTCTTTTCGATACTGGTGCATCGCATTCATACATATCAAGGGGATTCGTGGATAAGTATAAGTTGCCCACTAAGGTACTTAGGACACCCATGTTAGTAAGATCACCCGGTGCGGAGTATATGGCAAGACAAGGATGTTTTCAGATGCCATTGATCATTGGAAGTCATGTTTTCCCCTCAGACCTGATAGTTTTGAAGTCACAAGGATTGGATGTGATACTAGGCATGGATTGGCTATCGATGTATGGAGGAAGCATCGATTGTGCGAGTAAGTCGATTTCGCTTACCACCCCGGAGGGAAAAAGGATCAAGTATGTATCTAGGCATGTGCCTAGAAGGAGCCAAGTGAATTCTCTCACGGGAGTTGTTCAGGAGGAGGTGCCTATTGTGAAGGATTACCCAGATGTATTTCCAGAGGAGTTACCAGGCATGCCGCCGGATCGAGACATTGAATTCTTGATAGAGTTGTTGCCAGGCACCGGACCAATATCAAAGAGACCATACCGGATGCCCGCAAATGATCTGGAGGAGATTAAGAAGCAGATCAAGGAATTATTGGAGAAAGGTTACATTCGACGAAGTTCATCATCGTGGGGAGCCCCAGTGCTCTTAGTTGAGAAGAAGGATGGATCCTTGAGAATGGTTGTTGATTATCGCGCATTGAATGAAGTGACGATTAAGAACAAGTACCCACTGCCAATGATTAATGATTTGTTTGATCAGTTGCAAGGAGCTAAAGTGTTCTCCAAGATCGATCTGAGATCAGGGTATCACCAGCTGAAGATCCGAGAACAGGATATACCTAAGACAGCCTTCACCACCCGGTATGGGCTATATGAGTACACAGTTATGTCATTTGGATTGACTAATGCCCCTGCCTATTTCATGAGTATGATGAACAAGGTGTTCATGGAGTTCTTGGATAAGTTTGTCGTGGTGTTCATTGATGATATCTTGGTATACTCAAAGAATGAAGAGGAGCACAAGGAGCATCTGTGTTTAGTTCTCGAGAAGCTCAGGGAACATCAGTTGTATGCCAAGTTCAGCAAATGTGAGTTTTGGTTGAAGGAAGTTGGATTTCTTGGACATGTTATATCGGGCGAAGGTATAGCAGTAGACCCCACTAAGGTTCAGTCTGTCACTGAGTGGTTGGCACCCACCTCAGTGGGGGAGATCCGCAGTTTTCTTGGACTTGCAGGATATTATCGGAGATTTATCGAGAATTTTTCTAAGATTGCGAAGACTATGACGGAGTTACTGAAGAAGGACACTAAGTTCAAATGGACAGATGAATGTGAGGCAAGTTTTCAGGAACTGAAGAAACGTTTGGTTACAGCCCCAGTTCTGATTCTGCCAGATATACGCAAGGATTTCCAAGTGTATTGCGACGCTTCTCGCTTAGGACTGGGAGGAGTACTTATGCAGGAAGGAAGAGTTGTTTCATATGCCTCACGTCAGCTTCGGCCGCATGAGTTGAATTATGCCACGCATGACTTGGAGTTAGCAGCTGTAGTTCATGCACTTAAGACTTGGAGACATTTTCTTATTGGGAACCGTTGTGATGTGTACACGGATCACAAGAGCTTGAAGTATATTTTCACTCAGAAGGAGCTGAACCTCAGGCAGAGGAGATGGTTGGAACTTATAAAGGATTATGATATGAAGTTGCATTATCATCCAGGAAAGGCCAATGTCGTAGCAGACGCTTTGATCCGGAAGAGTTATGTCAATACCCTCAAAAGCGGAGGTTTACCAAAGGGGTTATCCGAAGATCTCAGGGAGTTTCGTTTGGGGATAGTCCCTAGAGGTTTTGTCGCAGTTATGGAAGTTCAGTCAACATTATTGGGAAGGATTCGAGAAGCTCAGAAAGATGACAAAGAAATTGCCGAGATAAAGGATAGAATGCGCAAAGGAAAAGCCAAAGGTTTTCGTGAAGATGAGCACGACACCTTATGGTTTGAGGACCGTGTGTATGTACCCAATAATGCCGAGATCAGGAAGTTGATACTACAGGAGGCTCATGACTCGCCATACTCGATACACCCCGGAAACACCAAGATGTATTTGGATTTAAAAGAGCGTTTCTGGTGGACGGGTATGAAGAGGGATATTGCTGAGTATGTAGCCGTATGTGACGTATGTCAGAGAGTGAAGGCAGAGCATCAGAAGCCCGCAGGATTGCTACAGCCTATGCCAATACCCGAATGGAAGTGGGATAAACTTGGCATGGATTTCATCACCGGATTACCCAGGACCCGATCAGGATATGATTCTATCTGGGTAGTAGTGGATCGTTTGACCAAAGTAGCTCACTTTATTCCAGTGAAAACCACATATACGAGTGCGAAGTTGGCCAAGATATATATGACCAGGATCGTATGTCTGCACGGAGTTCCGAGGACCATCGTATCAGATAGAGGAACCCAGTTTACTTCAAAGTTTTGGCGCCAACTACACCAGACATTGGGAACCAGGCTAGAGTTTAGTACAGCCTTCCATCCGCAGACAGATGGACAGACCGAGAGAGTCAATCAGATTCTGGAGGACATGTTGAGAGCTTGTGCGCTAGATTATGGATCTAGTTGGGATGACAATTTGCCCTACGCGGAGTTCTCATACAACAACAGCTACCAAGCCAGTTTGAAGATGGCACCTTTCGAGGCTTTGTATGGAAGGAGGTGCAGAACACCGTTGATGTGGGATGAAGTTGGAGACCGTCAGTTGTTTGGACCGGATTTGATTAAGGAATCCGAAGAGAAGGTTAAGCTGATTCGAGATAGACTGAAAGTAGCCCAGTCCAGACAGAAGAGTTATGCAGATTCAAAACGTAAGGAGGTAACCTATGAAATTGGAGACAGAGTATATCTACGAGTATCACCCTTACGAGGAGTGAAACGTTTTGGAGTTAAAGGAAAGTTAGCCTCGAGGTTTGTGGGACCATACCGAGTATTGGAACGTATGGGTGAAGTTGCCTACAAGTTGGAATTGCCCGAAGGTTTGTTAGGAGTTCATGATGTGTTCCACGTTTCCCAGTTAAAGAAGTGCCATGCGGAGATGCCTGATATTCCTCTAAGAGATACAGTGCCCCTGGAAGCAATTCAGTTGGAAAGTGACCTAACCTACGAGGAGAAACCCGTCAAGATTCTCGAGTTTGCCAGCCGCGTTACTCGCAGTAAGGTCATCAAGTTTTGCAAAGTTCAGTGGAGTCATCATACCGAGGAGGAAGCTACCTGGGAGCTCGAAGAAGACCTCCGGAAGGACCACCCACACCTATTTTCTAGCCAACCCGAATCTCGAGGACGAGATTCATCTTAAGGGGGTAGGTTTGTAACATCCCAAATTTTTAATTTGGAATGTTATACATAGGTCATCATATGCATATCATATTTTATTTGCATTTCGTTTTTGATCCTCGAAATCTTAAGCAACTCAAGGACCCACGGAGAGAGTTGGGGATTTCGTTTATTTCTCATATTTGAATTTTCTCAAATTTGAAAAAAAAAGAGGATCAATTTGATTTAATATTTTTCTCTCCAAATTATTTCCAACATTTAAAATAAAATGAGAGGAGATAATATGACTCTCCAAAAGTATGATAAAAATGTTGGAAATTTGTTTTGAGAAAAAAAATGGTTTATTGGAATTTTTCAGAAAAATGTTTTTTTTTGTTTTTATTTTGCCTCTGAAAAATAGTCCATCTTGTTGGATTTATTTTTCTGATCGTTTTGATATATATATGTCCTATATAAAATATTTTTTATTTCTCCCCTTTTTATTTTTTTTCGGATTTAAAAAAAAAACGCCCGACTGGGCCAAAGGCCCAGCCGAGCTCGGGCCATCTTCTTCTCCGTATCGAGCACGAGCTCGTGCTCGTACAGGAAGCCGCCGGCGCTCCGATCTGCCCCTTCCCCAAGCCTTCCCTTCCCCTCCCTTCTATAAATAGGGCACCACCCCCTCCTCCTCCACCTCACCCCGTCCCGAGCTGCCCCGAGCACCCCTGCCCCGTGCGCGCCCGCCGAGCCAGGAGCTCGAGCCGCCGTCGCCGCCGCTCGCCCAGGTCGCCACTGGTCGTCCCCGCCGCCGCCACCACTCGCCGTCCCTCCGCCCCGCCGCCCCGGTTCCGTTCCCGGCCATCCCGAGCCTCGCCGGAGCTCGAGCCGGCCGAATTTAGCCGCTGATCGCCGTCGGGTTTTTTTTTTTCAATTTTGAGGAAAAAAAAAAACCGATTTTTTTTTATCGGTTTGGTTTTCCCGGTTTAGCTATCTAGCGGACGTTCGTCCGTACGTTCGTTTTAACGATCGCTATTCGTTGGTTAACCGCAGACAGCGAACGATCGTTCGTTAGCCTGTTCGTCAGTTTTTCTTTTTCGCAATTATTTTCGATCGCGATTCCTGATCCGATTTTCGTTTTAGTATAACTTTTCGCTCGTTTGTCGGAATCAGGCGATTCAAGCGCCTAGATCTTCGTCTCGAAGCCCTCTTTCTGTTTAACCAACTTAAAAAAGTTTTTGCTACTGTAAAATTTGACTTTAGTCCAGATTAGTAATCGAAGCTTGTTTCTTTCGCAGTTTGAGTTTAGTTGCTCCGTTTGATTTGATTCTTTTTGCAAACCGGAGTTCTTAGGTTGAACTTTCTGGTTAAATCATCTCATTTGAGTTTTACCCGTGCATCTTCGCTTGATTACTTATGTATGCTATTGTTTGTTTGCAATAGAGTACCCGGAGTGCGAAGCGTGCTACTACGAGTCTCTAGGATTTGCAGATCGTCAGCAAGGCAAGTAACACATTGATCATACTTCTTCGTTACCCAGTTTTTATGCATTAGTTTCGACCCTCAAATATTGCATGATTAGGATGTGATTAACTTGTGGGTACTGGGAAGTAGATGATGAGGTAGAACCTATTGCCCTTTTTAATAACAAACCCTTGGGAGTTACTTCTACGCTATGCTTATGTTGCCATGCTATGCTCGTAGACGTGGATTGGGTTTTGAGTGTATCCATGACAGATGTGAGATTTTTAATTAATGGTTCAACTTAAGGTGGCAACTTTAATACACATCTGGGTGGATTGCTTGTTTGGGCACCTGGGGATATACCAGTGTTGTCCTAGGAGATCCCGGGGATATACCGTGTGATCCTCCTACGGTCCGCCACCCAGGCTCAAAGGGATCATAAGATTATTCATGCTAGAAACTTCCGTGTGCAGCCACAAGCTATTATGGGCTCTAGCATAGTTGAGTATGTTACATGACCTCTTTCAGTGGTAGGCTAGCAGATGTAGGGGAAAGTAGGTGTAACTATCTACCCAGAGTAAAGAGTAAATATTTCTGAAAGACTGTGTCTCGGTCATCCGTTTCTCAAACACCATGTAGTGCGAGAAATCCAACGGAGGAGATCGAGTCTTGTGGGGAAAAGTGCACAAACCTCTGCAGAGTGTACAAACTAATCATGATTAGCCGTGTCCCCGGTTATGGACATCTTGAGTATCTGGTTCTTGGATTATCATATTGAATCCCATCACTCTAAATTAATTTGTTGGGATTAATGATTACTTTTAATTGGGATTGAGAGGGGGTTTTACCTTCTCAATGTTCAACAACCACCATGATAGCTAAATAAAATATATTCCTTTGTTGTAGGGAAAAATTGGCTTTTCGCAAAACAGTATAACCCTAGAGCTTTTCCACCAGCCAAATATGCATGTAGTATTAGCATTTATTCTGTTCATTGCTCTACTGTGTTATATTGCCAGCATATTCCATGTGCTGACCCGTTTCGGGCTGCAACGTATCATGTTGCAGACTTTTCAGACGAAGAGTAAGGTGCGCTAGGTCGTTGTCGTGCACTCAGCTATGCCGTTGGAGTTGATGGACTCACCTTATCTTCCAAGCCTTCCGCTGTTATCTTATTTAGATGGCCTTAAGCCATATTTATTGTAATCAGTTCTCTTTTGAGACATTCGATGTAATAAGTGTGTGATTGCTACTCTGTTATAAATCCCTCAAGTACTGTGTGTGTCAGCATTACCGATCCAGGGATGACACTTGAACACAGAGATTCGATCCATTCGGGTCGGGTCGCTACATTTATTCTCTATGGCTCGCCGATCATTGGGCAAGTCCACCAAAGTCCACACTTTATTCTCATACATGGATCCTATCTCAGATTTCATGGCCTCAAGCCATTTATCGGAATCTGGGCTCATCATAGCTTCTTCATAGTTCGTAGGTTCGTCATGGTCTAGTAACATGACTTCCAGAACAGGATTATCGTACCACTCTGGTGCGGAATGTGCTCTGTTCGACCTACGATGTCTAGTAGTAACTTGGTCTGAAGTTTCATGATCATCATCATTAGCTTCCTCTCTAGTTGGTGTAGGCATCACGGGAACGGATTTCTCTGATGAGCTACTTTCCAATTCGAGAGAAGGTACAATTACCTCATCAAGTTCTACTTTCCTCCCACTCACTTCTTTCGAGAGAAACTCCTTCTCTAGAAAGTTTCCATTCTTGGCAACAAAGATCTTGTCTTCGGATTTGTGGTAGAAGGTGTACCCAAATTGTTTCTTTAGGGTATCCTATGAAGACGCACTTCTCTGATTTGGGTTCGAGCTTATCAGGCTGAAGCCTTTTGACATAAGTGTCGTAACCCCAAACTTTAAGAAATGACAGCTTAGGTTTCTTGCCAAACCACAGTTCATACGGTGTCGTCTCAACGGATTTAGACGGTGCCCTATTTAATGTGAATGCAGCTGTCTCTAATGCATAACCCAAAAACGATAGTGGTAAATCGGTAAGAGACATCATAGATCGCACCATATCTAATAATGTACGGTTACGACGTTCGGACACACCATTACGCTGTGGTGTTCCAGGTGGCGTGAGTTGTGAAACTATTCCACATTGTTTTAAATGAAGGCCAAACTCATAACTCAAATATTCGCCTCCGCCATCAGATCGTAGAAACTTTATTTTCTTGTTACGATCATTCTCCACTTCACTCTGAAATTCTTTGAACTTTTCAAATGTTTCAGACTTGTGTTTCATTAAGTAGATATACCCATATCTGCTCAAATCATCTGTGAAGGTCAGAAAATAATGATACCCGCCGCGTACCTCAACACTCATCGGACCACATACATCGGTATCTATTATTTCCAATAAGTCATTAGCTCGCTCCATTGTTCCGAAGAACGGAGTTTTAGTCATCTTGCCCATGAGGCATGGTTCACAAGTATCAAATGATTCATAATCAAGTGATTCCAAAAGCTCATCTACATGGAGTTTCTTCATGTGCTTTACACCAATATGACCTAAACGGCAGTGCCACAAATATGTTGCACTATCATTATCAACTTCGCGTCTTTTGGCATCAATATTATGAATATGTGTATCACCACAATCGAGATTCAACAAAAATAGACCACTCTTCAAGGGTGCATGACCATAAAAGATATTACTCATATAAATAGAACAACCATTATTCTCTGATTTAAATGAATAACCGTCTCGCATTAAACAAGATCCAGATATAATGTTCATGCTCAACACTGGCACCAAATAACAATTATCCAGGTCTAAAACTAATCCCGAAGGTAGATGTAGAGGTAGCGTGCCGATGGCGATCACATCGACCTTGGAACCATTCCCGACACGCATCGTCACCTCGTCCTTAGCCAATCTTTGTTTAATCCGTAGCCCCTGTTTCGAGTTACAAATATGAGCAACCGAACCAGTATCAAATACCCAGGCGCTACTACGAGCATTAGTAAGGTACACATCAATAACATGTATATCAAATGTACCTTTGTTCACTTTGCCATCCTTCTTATCCGCCAAATACTTGGGGCAGTTCCGCTTCCAGTGACCAGTCCCTTTGCAGTAGAAGCACTCAATTTCAGGGTTGGGTCCAGCTTTGGGCTTTTTCCCGAGAGTGGCAACTTGCTTGCCATTCTTCTTGAAGTTCCCCTTCTTTCCCTTGCCCTTTTTCTTGAAACTAGTGGTCTTGTTAACCATCAACACTTGATGCTCCTTCTTGATTTCTACCTCCGTAGCTTTGAGCATTGGGAAGGGCTCGGGAATTGTCTTGTCCATCCCTTGCATATTATAGTTCATCACGAAGCCTTTGTAGCTTGGTGGCAGTGATTGAAGAACTCTGTCAATAACACTATCATCTGGAAGGTTAACTCCCAGCTGAGTCAAGTGATTATGATACCCAGACATTTTCAGTATGTGTTCATTGACAGAACTGTTCTCCTCCATCTTGTAGCTATAGAACTTGTTGGAGACTACATATCTCTCAACTCGGGCATTTGCTTGAAATATTAACTTCAACTCCTGGAACATCTCATATGGTCCATGACATTCAAAACGTCTTTGAAGTCCCGATTCTAAGCCTAAAAGCATGGCACACTGAACTATCAAGTAGTCATCAGATCGAGCTTGCCAGACGTTCATAACATCAGCATCTGCTCCTGCAGCAGGCCTTTCACCTAGCAGTGCATCAAGGACATAATTCTTCTGTGCAGCAATGAGGATAATCCTCAAGTTACGGACCCAGTCCATGTAGTTGCTACCATCATCTTTCAACTTTGCTTTCTCTAGGAACGCATTAAAATTCAAGGGAACGGTAGCACGGGCCATTGATCTACAAGATAGATATGCAAATACTATCAGGACTAAGTTCATGATAAATTAAGTTCAATTAATCAAATTCCTTAAGAACTCCCACTTAGATAGACATCCCCCAAGTCATCTAAAAGATACGCGATCCAAATCAACTAAACCATGTCCGATCATCACGTGAGATGGAGTAGTCATCAATGGTGAACATCTCTATGTTGATCATATCTATTATATGATTCACATTCGACCTTTCGGTCTCTAGTGTTTTGAGGCCATGTCTGTACATGCCAGGCTCGTCAAGTTTAACCCGAGTATTCCACGTGTGCAAAACTGTCTTGCACCCATTGTATGTGAACGTAGAGTCTATCACACCCGATCATCACGTGGTGTCTCAACACGACGAACTGTCGCAACGATGCATACTCAGGGAGAACACTTATACCTTGAAATTTAGTTAAGGGATCATCTTATAATGCTACCGCCGTACTAAGCAAAATAAGATGCATAAAAGATAAACATCACATGCAATCAAAATATGTGACATGATATGGCCATCATCATCTTGTGCTTTTGATCTCCATCTCCAAAGCATCATCATGATCTCCATTGTCACTAGCTTGACACCTTGATCTCCATCGTAGCGTCGTGGTCGTCTCGCCAACTATTGCTTCTACAACTATCGCTAACGCATAGTGATAAAGTAAAGCAATTACATGGCGTTTGCATTTCATACAATAAAGAGACAACCATAAGGCTCCAGCCGGTTGTCAGATATCTTACAAAACATGATCATCTCATACAAAAACGTTTGTCACATCATGTCTTGACCATATCACATCACAACATGCCCTGCAAAAACAAGTTAGACGTCCTCTACTTTGTTGTTGCAAGTTTTACGTGGCTGCTACAGGCTTCTAGCAAGAACCGTTCTTACCTACGCATCAAACCACAACGGTGTTTCGTCAAGTTTGCTGTTTTAACCTTCTTCAAGGATTGGCCGTAGTCAAATTCGATTCAACTAAAGTAGGAGAAACAGACACCCGCCAGCCACCTTTATGCAAAACTAGTTGCATTTCTGTCGGTGGAACCGGTCTCATGTGCATGGACATGTAAGGTTGGTCCGGGCCGCTTCATCCCACAATACCGCCGAATCAAAATAAGACATTGGTGGTAAGCAGTATGACTATCACCGCCCACAACTCTTTGTGTTCTACTCGTGCATATCAACTATGCATAGACCTGACTCGGATGCCACTGTAGGGAAACGTAGCATGGAAAACAAAAATTTTCTACGCACACAAGATCTATCAAGGAGATGCATAGCAACGAGAGGGGGAGAGTGTGTCTACGTACCATCGTAGACCGTAAGCGGAAGCGTTTCACAACGCGGTTGATGTAGTCAAACTTTCTTCGCACTCCACCGATCGAGTACCGAACGTACGGCACCTCCGAGTTCTGCACACGTTCAGCTCGGTGACGTCCCTCGCCTTCTTGATCCAGCAAGGTGTCGAGGTAGTAGATGAGTTCCATCAGCACAACGGCGTGGTGACGGTGATGGTGATGTGATCCGCGCAGGGCTTCGCCTAAGCACTGCGAGAATATGACCGGGGGTGTAAACTGTGGAGGGGGCGCCGCACACGGCTAACAATTGATGTTGTGTGTTCTAGGCGCCCCCTTCCCTACATATATATAGGTGGGAGGGGAGGAGAGGCAGCCAGGGGGCGCCCCAAGTAGGATCCGAATCCTACTTCGGGTTTTACCAAGTGGCGCCCCCCCTTTCCTTTTTCCACCGGAGAAGAAAGGAAGGGGGGAAGAGAGAAAGGAAGGGGGGGGCCGAACCCCCCTTTCTCCTTCTCCAATTCAGCCACGTGCCAAGGGGGGGGGGTCGCAACCCCTTGTGGGCTGGTGTACTCCCATCTCATGGCCCATATCTTCTCCCCGGGGGTTCCGGTAACCCCTCCGGTACTCCGATAAATACCCGATACACTCCGGAACACTTCCGGTGTCCAAATACTATCATCCTATATATCAATCTTTACCTATCGACCATTTCGAGACTCCTTGTCATGTCCGTGATCTCATCCGGGACTCCGAACAACATTCGGTTACCAAATCACATAACTCATATAATACAATATCGTCATCGAACGTTAAGCGTGCGGACCCTACGGGTTCGAGAACTATGTAGACATGACCAAGACACCTCTCCGGTCAATAACCAATAGCGGAACCTGGATGCTCATATTGGCTCCTACATATTCTACGAAGATCTTTATCGGTCGAACCGTTATGACAACATACGTTATTCCCTTTGTCTATCGGTATGTTACTTGCCCGAGATTCGATCATCGGTATCTTCATACCTAGTTCAATCTCATTACCAGCAAGTCTCTTTACTCGTTCCGTAATACATCATCCTGCAACTAACTCATTAGTCACTTTGATTGCAAGGCTTCTTATGATGTGTATTACCGAGAGGGCCCAGAGATACCTCTCCGATACTCGGAGTGACAAATCCTAATCTTGATCTATGCCAACCCAACAAACACCTTCGGAGATACCTATAGAGCATCTTTATAATCACCCAGTTATGTTGTGATGTTTGATAGCACACAAGGCATTCCTCTGGTATTTGCGAGTTGCATAATCTCATAGTCGGAGGAATATGTATTTGACATGAAGAAAGCAATAGCAATAAAACTGAACGATCATTATGCTAAGCTAACGGATGGGTCTTGTCCATCATATCATTCTCCTAATGGTGTGATGTCGTTATCAAATGATTACTCATGTCCATGGTTAGGAAACCTTAACCATCTTTGATCAACGAGCTAGTCAAGTAGAGGCTCACTAAGGACACAGTGTTTGTCTATGTATTCACACATGTATTTAGGTTCCGATCAATACAATTCTAGCATGAATAATAAACATTTATCATGAATAAGGAAATATAAAATAACAACTTTATTATTGCCTCTAGGGCATATTTCCTTCAATGAGATTGATGAATTTAGTAAACACAACTTTTTGTACCCAATTTTTACTTTATGTTATTTAGAATAAATAAAGCAAAAATACTATTATTTGTTTGTTTTCTGATTTATCCGTGCAATAAAAAATGTCGCGAAAATAAAAGTTCTCCAAATGCCTTGAAATTTTAGTATGATTTTTATAGAATATTTAAGAATTTTTGGCACTGAAAACACACCAGGGGGTAGCACCAGTGGGCCACATGCCCACAGGGCGCGCCTAGGTGGCTTGTGGGTCCCACGTGGGTCCCCCTCACTTATTCAACACCCATCCACTTCGTCTTCCTCTAGAAAAAATTCCACCATTGCTCAAACCCATGTTCTAGCTCATTTTGCTGCCATTTTTGATCTCCTTGCTCAAAGCTCCATTTGCAAAACTATTTTGGGGGATTGTTCTTCGGTATGTGACTCCTCCAATGGTCCAATTAGTTTTTGTTCTAGTGCTTTATATATTGCAAATTTTTGCTGCTGTGGTGACCTTGTTCTTGAGCTTGCATGTCAAATTTATATGGTCCAAAGTAGTTTTGATGCATGATATAGCCTCTAGACACTTGTGGGAGTAGTTGCTATCAATCTTGGTGAGTTTTGTTCACTTTTATTTTGAGTCACTAAAAATTTCAGAAATTTTTCATAGGAAGAAAAATGTTTAGGAAGATATACCAAGGGGGTTCCTCGACGAAGAAGGCCCCAAGACTTGCAATACGTGAGCCAGACCTTGAACCACCGAGGGAAGCTCTAGTGCAGCCTTGTGAATGGCCGTCGGACCATTTCATAATTCATGCTGGTTTTAAGGAGGAAATTGACGCATACGTGCAAAATGCTGGCCTTGAAGACTTCGTGTCAGATAAGTGTCGGCAGTACTATCACCTCACTGATTCATTTGTGCGAAGATTTAAGTTTACATCCCAACGCAATACTCATTCTATTTTATTTGATCTTTATGATAAATCATTTACCATGGACCTTGAAGATTTTAATGATGCATGTAAAATTCCACAATGGGGCATTCATAGTGAGCCTCGTAAAATTGATTGTTCTGAGTTCCTTGCTAGCATCACCAGGGGAGAAACTAGAAATGTAACACAAGCTACTATAGGGAGCATTTACTTTCCTGTTATACATTATTTTGCTCTCTTTATAGGTAGATGCATTAACGGTAAACATGATCATAGCCACCTTTGTGCATCAGATCTTAGTGTCCTCAAGAGTGCAGTAATTGGTGATAAACGATTTAATTTGGGGGCCATTGTTGCAAGGCGGTTACATAATAATGCTAAAGATGGAGATTTCTTTGGTGGGATTTATGCCACCCGGTTAGCTAATTATCTCGGGGTACCCATAAGAGAAAATGATGTTGAGTCACCACCCGCTTACCTTGACAATGATGCTATGGTTCGTTTCCAATTTCTTGAGATGAGTGAACAGGCCCTCTTGTACAGACTAAACTTTGACAGGGAGCGCGTCTTCTATATTACGCTTCCCGCTCCTGCCTTCTTTAACTTTCAGGTAAAACAAAGATACTTCACAACCAGAAAGGAGATAGACGAGTATGAGAGAGAGGGGAAGGCCGCTCGCCTCCACGCTGCAGCCCTTCAGGCAGTGGCGGCCGTAGCTCAGTACAACCCCAACTACGATTTTGGATACTATCCAGGCCAGCCGTGGCCCTAGACCAACTTAGGCCTAAAGCCTAAGCTTGGGGGAGTACGTATTTCTCACCGACATTACATTCATGTTCACACACTCATTTCAGTTGTCGGTGTTCATACTTTTTTATTGTATTATCCATGTTAGTTTATTTTTCTTGCTTTCTCCTTGTGTGTTTAAAAAAACTTTAAGAAAATCCAAAAAAATTAGTTCTCGCTTCTTTTTTAGTTTTTCTTTCTAGTTTATTTAGTATTAGTATTAAAAGAAAACCCAAAAAGATTTCGTGTTCCTCTTTTGCTTGTTGGGAGCTTTCCCATGTAAATAGTTTTTCTCGTTCTTGTTTTACTTTCTTCAGAAAAACAAAAACTCCAAAAATAATTCAGTGTGTTTCTTTGAAATTATTTTCCCTTTCTTTGGGTCGCAAGGAGAAGACCACGATGAAAATGTTGAGTGGCTCTCATATGCATTATTGCTGATCTAACAAAGAGCCCATATTATCTCCTTTGAATAAATGTTTGCAGATTCCAGCTTAGTCCAATGCACATGCACTCTTATTATTATTCACACAGTTCGGTCGTGCAAGTGAAAGGCAATAATGACGGTATATGATGAAATGATTGAGATGGAGAAAAGTTGGTACGAACTCGACCTATTTTGTTTTTGTAAATATGATTAGCTCATCGTTCTTGATTCAGCCCATTATGAATGAAACATGTTTGCAGTGACAATTAGAGATTATTGTTACTCATGCCATGCTTAATTAGCCAGGAGTGTATAATGGTTTGTCTTGTGTGCCAACATGCAATTTAAAATGGTTGTGATGTAGTATGATAGGATGGTATCCTCCTTTGAATGATTTAAGTGGCTTGACTTGGCACATGTTCACGCATGTAGTTGAATCAAAATCAACATAGCCTCCACAATATTTATGTTCATGGTGATTTATATCCTACTCATGCTTGCACTCAATGTTGGTTAATCTTAATGCATGTCTATGACCGTTGTCGCTCTCTAGTTGGTCGCTCATCAATCTTTTGCTAGCCTTCACTTGTACTAAGCGGGAATACTGCTTGTGCATCCACTTCCTTAAACCCAAAGTTGTTCCATATGAGTCCACCATACCTACCTATATGCGGTATCTACCTGCCGTTCCAAGTAAATTTGCATGTGCCAAACTCTAAACCTTCAAATAATAATCTATTTTGTATGTCCGAATCGCTCATGTAGTGACTGGGGGCTGTCAGTATCTTCCATACTAGGTGGGTTATTCTCACGATGAGTGTTTATTCACTTGTCATTCATGAGAAAGTGGCTGGTAATCGGGATGCCCAGTTCCATGCTCTAAATCAAATCAAAATATAAATAATAAACAAAAATCCCCCAGGACTATTGTTGGTATGGACGGTACCCGTGGATTCGGCTAGCCGTGGAGTGTGATTGTTGGTGGAGGGGGAGTAAAAACTTTACCATTCTATTTGGGAACCGCCTATAATGTATCTAGCATGGAAGATACCGAGATCTCTAGGTTGTTATGTTGACAATGAAAGCATACCGCTCAAAATTATATTCATCTCTGCTTTAAAAGCTCGAGCTCTGGCACCTCTGCAAATCTCTGCTTCCCTCTACGAAGGGCCTATCTATTTACTTTTATTGCTGAGTCATCATCCTCTTATAAAAAGCACCAGTTAGAGAGCACCAGTAAGAGAGCACCACTGTCATTTGTATGCTTTGTTATTAATTGATATTGAGTATGAGTGTGACTGGATCTCTTTTTCCGTGAATTATAATGTCTAGTCAGTCCTCGATCTTCAGGGGTGCTCTGCATTTATGTTTTGCGGTCTCAGAAAGGGCTAGCGAGACACCATTTTGTCATATGATATCATGACTGTTTTGAAAAATTGTTGTCATCCGAGATTTATTATTATTGCTCGCTAGTTGATTATGCCATTGATATGAGTAAATATGAGACCTAAATGTTATTGTGAATATGGTTAGTTCATAATCTTTGCTGAAAACCTGAATATTGGCTAGACATATTTGCAACAACAAGATCAAACAGAGTTTGTAAAAGTTTTTCTTTGTCACTTTCAGTTTGTGAACTGAATTGCTTGAGGGCAAGCAATGGGTTAAGCTTGGGGGAGTTGATACGTCTCCATCGTATCTACTTTTCCAAACTCTTTTGCCCTTGTTTTGGACTCTAATTTGCATGATTTGAATGGAACTAACCCAAACTGACGCTGTTTTTAGCAGAATTGCCGTGGTGTTATTTTTGTGCAGAAATAAAAGTTCTCGGATTGACCTAAAAATTTACGGAGAATATTTTTGGAATATATAAAAAATATTGGCGTAAGAATCAACCAAAGGGGGGCCACCTAGAGGCCACAAACCCTGGGGGCGTGCCCACCCCCTGGGACGCGCCCTGCAGGCTTGTGGGCCCCCTGGAGCTCCTCCGACCCTAATTCCAACTCTATAAGTACCTATTCGTGAAGAAAAAATCAGAGAGAAGGATTCATCGCGTTTTACGATATGGAGCCGCCGCCACCTCCTGTTCTTCATCGGGAGGGCTAATCTGGAGTCCGTTCGGGGCTCCGGAGAGGGGGATTCATCGCCATCATCATCACCAACCTTCCTCCATCACCAATTTCATGATGCTCACCGCCGGGAGTGAGTAATTCCATCGTAGGCTTGCTGGACAGTGATGGGTTGGATGAGATTTATCATGTAATCGAGTTGGTTTTGTTAGGGTTTGATCCCTAGTATCCACTATGTTCTGAGATTGATGTCGCTATGACTTTGCTATGCTTAATGCTTGTCACTAGGGCTCGAGTGCCATGATTTCAGATCTAAACCTATTATGTTTTCATGAATATATTTGTGTTCTTGATCCTATCTTGCAAGTTGTAGGCACCTATTACGTGTTATGATCCGCATACCCCAAGGTGACAATAATTGGGATTCTTTCCGGTGATTACCGTAGTTTGAGGAGTTCATGTATTCACTAAGTGCTAATGCTTTGGCCTGGTTCTCTAATAAAAGGAGGTCTTAATATCCCTTCGTTTCCATTAGGACCCCGCTGCCACGGGAGGGTAGGACAAAAGATGTCATGCAAGTTCTTTTCCATAAGCACGTATGACTATATACGGAATACATGCCTACATTATATTGAGGAATTGGAGCTAGTTCTGTGTCACCCTAGGTTATAACTGTTGCATGATGAATGCCATCCGACATAATTATCCATCACTGATCCGTTGCCTACAAGCTTTTCACAAATTGATCTTTGCTAAGTTACTTGTCGTTGCTACTATTACAATCACTACGAAACTGCTATTGTTACTTTTGTCACCGTTACCGTTACTTCTACACTACTTTGCTACTAAAAACTTTGCTGGAGATATTAAGTCTTTTAGGTGTGGTTGGATTGACAACTCAGCTGCTAATACTCGGGAATATTCTTTGGCTCCCCTTGTGTCGAATCAATAAATTTGGGTTGAATACTCTACCCTCGGAAACTGTTGTGATCCCCTATACTTGTGGGTTATCAGTCATATTGGTGTAAAGCGCATGAAGAAACTCCATGCGGATGGAATTTTGGAGTCACTTGATTATGAATCATTTGATACTTGCGAACCATGCCTCATGGGAAAGATGAGTAAAACACCGTTCTCCGGAACAATGGAGCGAGCTAATGACTTATTGGAAATAATTCATACCGATGTATGCGGTCCGATGAGTATTGAGGCACGCAGCGGGTATCGTTATTTTCTGACCTTCACAGATGATTTAAGTAGGTATGGGTATGTCTACTTAATGAAACACAAGTCTAAAACATTTGAAAAGTTCAAAGAATTTCAGAGTGAAGTGGAGAATCATCATAACAAGAAAATAAAGTTTCTACGATCTGATCGCAGAGGCGAATATTTGAGTTACGAGTTTGGCCTTCATTTAAAACAATGTGGAATTGTTTCACAACTCACGCCACCTAGAACATCACATCGTAATGGTGTGTCCGAATGTCGTAACCGTACCTTATTAGATATGGTGCGTTCTATGATGTCTTTTACCGATTTACCACTATCGTTTTGGTGTTATGCATTAGAGACAGACGCATTCACATTAAATAGGGCACCGTCTAAATCCGTTGAGACGACACCGTATGAGCTGTGGTTTGGCAAGAAACCTAAGCTGTCGTTTCTTAAAGTTTGGGGATGCGACGCTTATGTCAAAAGACTTCAGCCTGATAAGCTCGAACCTAAATTGGAGAAATGCGTCTTCACAGGATACCCTAAGGAAACTATTGGGTACACCTTCTAGCACAGATCCGAAGGCAAGATCTTTGTTGCTAAGAATGGGTCCTTTCTAGAGAAATAGTTTCTCTCAAAACAAGTGAGTGGGAGGAAAGTAGAACTTGATGAGGTAATTGTACCTCCTCTCGAATTGGAAAGTAGCACATCACAGAAAACCGTTCCCATGATGCCTACACCAACTAGAGAAGAAGCAAATGATACTCATCATGAAACTTCAGATCAAGTTACTACTGAACCTCGTAGGTCGACCAGAGCATGATCCGCACCAGAATGATACGGTAATCCTGTCCTGGAAGTTATGTTATTAGACCATGGTGAACCTACGAACTATGGAGAAGCTATGATGAGCCCAGATTCCAATAAATGGCTTGAGGCCATGAAATCTGAGATAGGATCCATGTATGAGCACAAAGTATGGACTTTGGTGGACTTGCCCGATGAACGGCAAGCCATTGACAATAAATGGATCTTCAAGAAGAAGACTGACGCTGATGGTAATGTTACTGTCTACAAAGCTCGACTTGTCGCAAAAGGTTTTTGACAAGTTCAAGGAGTTGACTACGATGAGACTTTCTCACCCGTAGCGATGCTTAAGTCTGTCCGAATCATGTTAGCAATTGCCACATTTTATAATTATGAAATCTGGAAAATGGACGTCAAAACTACATTCCTTAATAGATTTCTTAAAGAAGAGTTGTATATGATGCAGCCAGAAGGTTTTGTCGATCCTAAAGGTGAAGGAAATATGCCCTAGAGGCAATAATAAAGTTATTATTTATTTCCTTATATCATGATAAATGTTTATTATTGATGCTAGAATTGTATTAACCGGAAACATGATACATGTGTGAATACATAGACAAACAGAGTGTCACTAGTAAGCCTCTACTAGACTAGCTCGTTAATCAAAGATGGTTATGTTTCCTAACCATAGACATGAGTTGTCATTTGATTAACGGGATCACATCATTAGGAGAATGGTGTGATTGGCTTGACCCATTCCGTTAGCTTAGCACTTGATCGTTTAGTATGTTGCTATTGCTTTCTTCATGACTTATACATGTTCCTATGACTATGAGATTATGCAACTCCCGTTTACCGGAGGAACACTTTGTGTGCTACCAAACGTCACAATGTAACTGGGTGATTATAAAGGTGCTCTACAGGTGTCTCCGAAGGTACTTGTTGAGTTGGCGTATTTCGAGATTAGGATTTGTCACTCCGATTGTCGGAGAGGTATCTCTGGGCCCACTCGGTAATGCACATCACTATAAGCCTTGCAAGCATTGTAACTAATGAGTTAGTTGCGGATGATGTATTACGGAACGAGTAAAGAGACTTGTCAGTAACGAGATTGAACTAGGTATTGAGATACCGACGATCGAATCTCGGGCAAGTAACGTACCAATGACAAAGGGAACAACGTATGTTGTTATGCGGTTTGACCGATAAAGATCTTCGTAGAATATGTGGGAGCCAATATGAGCATCCAGGTTCCGCTATTGGTTATTGACCGGAGACGTGTCTCGGTCATGTCTACATAGTTCTTGAACCCGTAGGGTCCGCACGCTTAAAGTTCGGTGACGATCGGTATTATGAGTTTATGTGATTTGATGACCGAAGTTTGTTCGGAGTCCCGGATGAGATCGGGGACATGACGAGGAGTCTCGAAATGGTCGAGAGGTAAAGATCGATATATTGGAAGGCTATATTCGGACATCGGAAAGGTTCTGAGTGATTCGGGTATTTTTCGGAGTACCAGAGAGTTACGGGAATTCGTATTGGGCCTTAATGGGCCATACGGGAAAGGAGAGAAAGGCTTCAAGGGTGGCTGCGCCCCTTCCTCATGGACTGGTCCGAATTGGACTAGGGAAAGGGGGCGCCCCCTTCCTTCCTTCTCCTTCTCCCTTCCCCTTTTCCTATTCCATGTGGGAGGTGGAATCCTACTAGGACTAGGGAGTCCTAGTAGGACTCCACACTTTGGGCGCACCCTATGAGGGCCGGCCTCCTCCTCCCTCCATCCTTTATATACGTGGCCAGGGGGCACCCCATAGAGACACAACAATTGATCATTGATCTCTTAGCCGTGTGCGGTGCCCCCCTCCATCATAATCCACCTCGATCATATCGTAGCGGTGCTTAGGCGAAGCCCTGCGTCGGTAGCATCATCATCACCGTCACCATGCCGTCGTGCTGACGAAACTCTCCTGTGAAGCTTTGCTGGATCGGAGCTCACGGGACATCATCGAGTTGAACGTGTGCTGAACTCGGAGGTGCCGTGTGTTCGGTACTTGGACGGTCGGATCGTGAAGACGTACGACTACATCAACCGCGTTGTGCTAACGCTTCCGCTTTTGGTCTACGAGGGTACGTGGACACACTCTCCCCTCTCGTTGCTATGCATCACCATGATCCTGTGTGTGCGTAGGAAATTTTTGAAATTACTACGTTCCCCAACAGTGGCATCCGAGCCAGGTTTTATGCGTAGATGTTATATGCACGAGTAGAACACAAGTGAGTTGTGGGCGATACAAGTCATACTGCTTACCAGCATGTCACACTTTGGTTCGGCGGTATTGTTGGATGAAGCGGCCCGGACTGACATTACGCGTATGCTTACGCGAGACTGGTTTTACCGCCGTGCTTTGCACACAGGTGACTAGCGGGTGTCAGTTTCTCCAACTTTAGTTGAACCGAGTGTGGCTACGCCCGGTCCTTGTGAAGGTTAAAACAACACTAACTTGACGAACTATCGTTGTGGTTTTGATGCGTAGGTAAGAACGGTTCTTGCTCAGCCCGTAGCAGCCACGTAAAACTTGCAACAACAAAGTAGAGGACGTCTAACTTGTTTTTGCAGGGCATGTTGTGATGTGATATGGTCAAGACATGATGCTATATTTTTTTGTATGAGATGATCATGCTTTGTAACTGAGTTATCGGCAACTGGCAGGAGCCATATGGTTGTCGCTTTATTGTATGCAATGCAACCGCCCTGTAATTGCTTTACTTTATCACTAAGCGGTAGCGATAGTCGTAGAAGCAATAGTTGGCGAGACGACAACGATGCTACGATGGAGATCAAGGTGTCGCGTCAGTGACGATGGTGATCATGACGGTGCTTCGGAGATGGAGATCACAAGCACAAGATGATGATGGCCATATCATATCACTTATATTGATTGCATGTGATGTTTATCCTTAATGCATCTTATTTTGCTTTGTTTGACGGTAGCATTATAAGATGATCTCTCACTAAATTTCAAGGTAAAAGTGTTCTCCCTGAGTATGCACCTTTGCCAAAGTTCGTCGTGCCGAGACACCACGTGATGATCGGGTGTGATAAGCTCAACGTTCATCTACAATGGGTGCAAGCCAGTTTTGCACACGCAGAATACTCGGGTTAAACTTTACGAGCCTAGCATATGCAGATATGGCCTCGAAACACTGAGACCGAAAGGTCGAGCCTGAATCATATAGTAGATATGATCAACATAGTGATGTTCACCATTGAAAACTACTCCATTTCACGTGATGATCGGTTATGGTTTAGTTGATTTGGATCACGTGATCACTTAGATGATTAGAGAGATGTCTATCTAAGTGGGAGTTTTTGAGTAATATGATTAATTGAACTTAAATTTATCATGAACTTAGTCCTGGTAGTATTTGCAAATTCTGTTGTAGATCAATAGCTCGCGTATAGCTCCCCTGTTTTATTTTGATATGTTCCTAGAGAAAACTAAGTTGAAAGATGGTAGTAGCAATGATGCGGACTGGTTCCATGATCTGAGGTTTATCATCATTACTGCACAGAAGAATTATGTATTTGATGCACCGCTAGGTGACAGAACTATTGCAGGAGCAGATGCAGACGTTATGAACGTTCGACAAGCTTGGTATGATGACTACTTGATAGTTTAGTGCACCATGCTTTATGGCTTAGAACCGGGACTTCAAAAATGTTTTGAACGACATGGAGCATATGAGATGTTCCAAGAGCTGAAATCGGTATTTCAGACTCATGCCCGTGTCGAGAGGTATGAGACCTCTGACAAGTACTTCGCCTACGAGATGGAGGAGAATAGCTCAACCAGTGAGCATGTGCTCAGAATGTCTGAGTACTACAGTTGCTTGAATCAAGTGGGAGTTAATCTTCCGGATAAGATAGTAATTGACAGAATTCTCTAGTCACTATCACCAACTTACTGGAACTTCGTGATGAACTATAATATGCAAGGGATGATAAAAATGATTCCTGAGCTCTTCGTGATGCTGAAATCAACGAAGGTAGAAATCAAGAAAGAGCATCAAGTGTTGATGGTTAACGAGACCACTAGTTTCAAGAAAAAGGGCAAAGGGAAGAAGGGGAACTTCAAGAAGAATAGCAAGCAAGTTGCTACTCCCGGGAAGAAGCCCAAGTCTGGACCTAAGCCTGAAACTAAGTGCTTCTACTGCAAAAGGACTGGTCACTGGAAGCGGGACTGCCCCAAGTATTTGGCGGATAAGAAGGATGGCAAAGTGAACAAAAGTATATTTGATATACATGTTATTGATGTGTATTTTACTAGTGTTCATAGTAGCCCCTGGGTATTTGATACTGGTTCAGTTGCTAACATTAGTAACTCGAAACAGGAGTTGCAAAATGAACAGAGACTAGTTAATGACGAGGTGACGATGGGTGGTGGAAGTGATTCCAAGGTTGATAAGATCACCATCGCACACTCCCTCTATTTTCGGGATTAGTGTTGAACCTAAATAAATGTTATTTGGTGTTTGCGTTGAGCATGAATATGATTGGATCATGTTTATTGCAAAATAAAAGTTATTTGGTGGTTGCGTTGAGCATGAATATGATTGGATCATGTTTATTGCAATACGGTTATTCATTTAAGTCAGAGAATAATTGTTGTTCTGTTTACATGAATAAAAACCTTCTATGGTCATACACCCAATGTAAATGGTTTATTGAATCTCGATCGTAGTGATACACATATTCATAATATTGAAGCCAAAAGATGCAAAGTTAGTAATGATAGTGCAACTTATTTGTGGCACTGCTGTTTAGGTCATATTGGTGTAAAGCGCATGAAGAAACTCCATACTGATGGACTTTTTGGAATCACTTGATTATGAATCATTTGATGCTTGCGAACCATGCCTCATGGGCAAGATGACTAAAACTCCGTTCTCCAGAACAATGGAGCGAGCTACGGACTTATTGGAAATAATACATACCGATGTATGCGGTCCGATGAGTATTAAGGCTCGCGGTGGGTATCGTTATTTTCTTCACAGATGATTTGAGCAGATATGGGTATATCTACTTAATGAAACACAAGTCTGAAACGTTTGAAAAGTTCAAAGAATTTCAGAGTGAAGTGGAAAATCATCGTAACAAGAAAATAAAGTTTCTACGATCTGATCGCGGAGGCAAATATTTGAGTTATGAGTTTGGTCTTCAATTAAAACAATATGGAATAGTTTCACAAAACTCATGCCACCTGGAACACCACAACATAATGGTGTGTCCGAACGTCATAACCGTACTTTATTGGATATAGTGCAATCTATGATGTCTCTTACCGATTTACCACTATCGTTTTGGGGTTATGCATTAGAGACACCTGCATTCACGTTAAATAGGGCACCGTCTAAATCCGTTGAGACGACACTGTGTGAACTGTGGTTTAGCAGGAAACCTAAGCTGTCGTTTCTTAAAGTTTGGGGTTGCGATGCTTATGTGAAAAAGCGTCAGCCTGATAAGCTCGAACCCAAATCGGAGAAGTGCGTCTTCATAGGATACCCAAAAGAAACTGTTGGGTACACCTTCTATCATAGATCCGAAGGCAAGATCTTTGTTGCTAAGAATGGATCCTTTCTAGAGAAGGAGTTTCTCTCGAAAGAAGTGAGTGGGAGGAAAGTAGAACTTGATGAGGTAATTGTACCTGCTCCCGAATTGGAAATAAGTTCATCACAGAAATCAGTTCTAGTGATGCCTACACCAATTAGTGAGGAAGTTAATGATGATGATCATGAAACTTCAGATCAAGTTACTACCGAACCTCATAGGTCAGCCAGAGTAAGGTCCGCACCAGAGTGGTACGGTAATCCTGTTCTGGAGGTCATGTTACTTGACCATGACGAACCTACGAACTATGAGGAAGCGATGATGAGCCCAGATTCCGCGAAATGGCTTGAGGCCATGAAATCTGAGATGGGATCCATGTATGAGAACAAAGTGTGGACTTTGGTTGATTTGCCCGATGATCGGCAAACCATAGAAAATAAATGGATCTTCAAGAAGAAGACTGATGCCGACGGTAATGTTACTGTCTAGAAAGCTCGACTTGTTGCAAAAGGTTTTCGACAAGTTCAAGGAGTTGACTACGATGAGACCTTCTCACCCGTAGCGATGCTTAAGTCCGTCCGAATCATGTTAGCAATTGCCGCTTTTTATGATTATGAAATTTGGCAAGTGGATGTAAAAACTGCATTCCTGAATGGATTTCTGGAAGAAGAGTTGTATATGATGCAACCCGAAGGTTTTATCGATCCAAAGGATGCTAACAAAGTGTGCAAGCTCCAGCGATCCATTTATGGACTGGTGCAAGCATCTCGGAGTTGGAATAAATGTTTTGATAGTGTGATCAAAACATATGGTTTTATACAGACTTTTGGAGAAGCCTGTATTTACAAGAAAGTGAGTGGGAGCTCTGTAGCATTTCTAATATTATATGTGGATGACATATTGTTGATTGGAAATGATCTAGAATTTCTGGATAGCATAAAAGGATACTTGAATAAGAATTTTTCAATAAAAAGGACCTCGGTGAAGCTGCTTAAGTATTGAGCATCAAGATCTATAGGGATAGATCGAGACGCTTAATAGGACTTTCACAAAGCACATACCTTGACAAGATTTTGAAGGAGTTCAAAATGGATCAGTAAAAGAAGGAGTTCTTGCCTGTGTTACAAGGTGTAAAATTGAGTAAGACTCAAAACCCGACTACGGCAGAAGATAGAAAGAGAATGAAAGTCATTCCCTATGCCTCAGTCATAGGTTCTATAAAGTATGCCATGCTATGTACCAGACCAGTTGTGTGCCTTGCTATGAGTTTAGCAAGGAGGTACGATAGTGATCCAGGGATAGATCACTGGATAGCGGTCAAAGTTATCCTTAGTTACCTAAGAGGACTAAGGAAATATTTCTCGGTTATAGAGGTGATAAAGAGTTCATCGTAAAAGGTTACGTCGATGCAAGCTTTTATACCGATCCAGATGACTCAGAGTCTCAATCTGGATACATATTGAAAGTGGGAGCAATTAGCTAGAGTAGCTCCGTGCAGAGCATTGTAGACATAAGAAATTTGCAAAATACATATGGATCTGAATGTGGAAGACCCGTTGACTAAACCTCTCTCACAAGCAAAACATGATCACACCTTAATACTCTTTGGGTATTAATCACATGGCGATGTGAACTAGACTATTGACTCTAGTAACCCTTTGGGTGTTAATCACATGGCGATGTGAACTATTGGTGTTAATCACATGGCGATGTGAACTTGATTACTGACTCTAGTAAACCCTTTGGGTGTTGGTCACATGGCGATGTGAACTATGGGTGTTAATCACATGGTGATGTGAACTATTCGTGTTAATCACATGGCGATGTGAACTAGATTATTGACTCTAGTGCAAGTGGGAGACTGAAGGAAATATGCCCTAAAGGCAATAATAAAGTTATTATTTATTTCCTTATATCATGATAAATGTTTATTATTGATGCTAGAATTGTATTAACCGGAAACATGATACATGTGTGAATACATAGACAAATAGAGTGTCACTAGTAAGCCTCTACTAGACTAGCTCGTTAATCAAAGATGGTTATGTTTCCTAACCATAGACATGAGTTGTCATTTGATTAACGGTATCACATCATTAGGAGAATGATGTGATTGACTTGACCCATTCCGTTAGCTTAGCACTTGATCGTTTAGTATGTTGCTATTGCTTTCTTCATGACTTATACATGTTCCTATGACTATGAGATTATGCAACTCCCGTTTACCGGAGGAACACTTTGTGTGCTACCAAACGTCACAACGTAACTGGGTGATTATAAAGGTGCTCTACAGGTGTCTTCGAAGGTACTTGTTGAGTTGGCGTATTTCGAGATTAGGATTTGTCACTCCGATTGTCGGAGAGGTATCTCTGGGCCCACTCGGTAATGCACATCACTATAAGCCTTGCAAGCATTGTAACTAATGAGTTAGTTGCGGGATGATGTATTACGGAACGAGTAAAGAGACTTGCCGGTAACGAGATTGAACTAGGTATTGAGATAACGACGATCGAATCTCGGGCAAGTAACATACCAACGACAAAGGGAACAATGTATGTTGTTATGCGGTTTGACCGATAAAGATCTTCGTAGAATATGTGGGAGCCAATATGAGCATCCAGGTTCCGCTATTGGTTATTGACCGGAGACGTGTCTCGGTCATGTGTACATAGTTCTCGAACCCGTAGGGTCCGCACGCTTAAAGTTCGGTGACGATCAGTATTATGAGTTTATGTGATTTGATGACCGAAGTTTGTTCGGAGTCCCGGATGAGATCGGGGACATGACGAGGAGTCTCGAAATGGTCGAGAGGTAAAGATCGATATATTGGAAGGCTATATTCGGACATCGGAAAGGTTATGAGTGATTCGGGTATTTTTCGGAGTACCGGAGAGTTACGGGAATTCGTATTGGGCCTTAATGGGCCATACGGGAAAGGAGAGAAAGGCTTCAAGGGTGGCTGCGCCCCTTCCCCATGGACTGGTCCGAATTGGACTAGGGAAAGGGGGCGCCCCCTTCCTTCCTTCTCCTTCTCCCTTCCCCTTTTTCCTATTCCATGTGGGAGGTGGAATCCTACTAGGAATAGGGAGTTCTAGTAGGACTCCACACTTTGGGCGCACCCTATGAGGGCCGGCCTCCTCCTCCCTCCATCCTTTATATACGTGGCCAGGGGGCACCCCATAGAGACACAACAATTGATCATTGATCTCTTAGCCATGTGCGGTGCCCCCCTCCACCATAATCCACCTCGATCATATCGTAGCGGTGCTTAGGCGAAGCCCTGCGTCGGTAGCATCATCATCACCGTCACCATGCCGTCGTGCTGATGAAACTCTCCTATGAAGCTTTGCTGGATCGGAGCTCATGGGACGTCATCGAGTTGAACGTGTGCTGAACTTGGAGGTGCCGTGTGTTCGGTACTTGGATCGGTCGGATCGTGAAGACGTACGACTACATCAACCGCGTTGTGCTAACGCTTCCGCTTTCGGTCTACGAAGGTACGTGGACACACTCTCCCCTCTCGTTGCTATGCATCACCATGATCCTGTGTGTGCGCAGGAAATTTTTGAAATTACTACGTTCCCCAACAAAAGGTGCTAACAAAGTGTGCAAACTCCAGTGATCCATCTATGGATAGGTGCAAGCATCTCGAAGTTGGAATATACGCTTTGATGAGGTGATAAAAGCATATGGTTTTATACAGACTTACTGTGAAGCCTGTATTTACAAGAAAGTGAGTGAGAGCTCTGTGGCATTTCTGATATTATGTGTGGATGACATATTGTTGATTGGAAATGATATAGAATTTCTGGATAGCATAAAAGGATACTTGAATAAGAATTTTTCAATGAAAGACCTCGGTGAAGCTGCTTATATATTGGGCATCAAGATCTATAGGGATAGATCGAGATGCTTAATAGGACTTTCACAAAGCACATACCTTGACAAAGTTTTGAAGTTCAAAATGGATTAGTCAAAGAAAGGGTTCTTGCCTATATTGCAAGATGTGAAATTGAGTCAGACTCAAAGCCCGACCACTGCAGAAGATAGAGAGAAAATGAAAGTCATTCCCTATGCCTTAGCCATAGGTTCTATCATGTATGCTATGCTGTGTACCAGACTTGATGTGTGCCTTGCCTGTAAGTTTGGCAGGGAGGTACCAAAGTAATCCAGGAGTGGATCACTGGACAGCGGTCAAGAACATCCTGAAGTACCTGAAAAGGACCAAGGATATGTTTCTCGTTTATGGAGGTGACGAAGAGCTCGTCGTAAATGGTTACGTCGATGCTAGCTTCGACACAGATCCGAATGACTCTAAGTCACAAACCGGATACGTATTTATATTGAATGGTGGAGCTGTCAGTTGGTGCAGTTCCAAGCAGAGCGTCGTGGCGGGATCTACGTGTGAAGCGGAGTACATATCTGCTTCGGAAGTAGCACATGAACCATAGCTGCTTCAGAAGCATCACCACCACCGTCACCACGCCGTCGTGCTACCGGAACCCATCCACTACTTCGCAGTCTTGCTGGATCAAGAAGGCGAGGACGTCACCGAGCTGAACGTGTGCTGAACGCGGAGGTGGCGTACGTTCGATACTCGATCGATTGGATCGCGAAGAAGTTCGACTACATCAACCGTGTTACTAAACGCTTCCGCTTACGGTCTACGAGGGTACGTAGACACACTCTCCCCCTCGTTGCTATCCATCTCCATGGATAGACATTGCGTGTGCGTAGAATTTTTTTTTGTTTTTCATGCAATGTTTCCCAACAATCGTGACTACGCAAATAAGATCACAAGCAAACAAAAGATCAAACAAGAAAAAGGCAAACGGAAAATATTTTTGTATTTCTTTTGCAAAAACTTTTAGAAGTGGGGGAGATGAAAGCTTACGCGTAGGTACTTGATAGATGTTGATGATGTCTCCCCGGCAACGGCGCCAGAAATTCTTCCCGCTACTTGTGAGCTACGTTGGGATTTCTCCGAAGAGGAGAGGATGATGTAGTAAAGTAGAGATAAGTATTTCCCTCAGTTATGAAACAAAGTTTATCAATCCAGTAGGAGAACCAAGCAACACTATGTAAACAACACCTGCACAGAAACAACAAATACTTGCAACCCAACCCGTAGAGGGGTTGTCAATCCCTCAACGGTTTTGAGAAAGATTAAATTATATAGGTTTTGATAGATAGATCTAACTAAAATACAAAATAAAAATAAATAAAAGAAAATTGAAGCAAGGTATTTTTGGTTTTAATATATGATAGAAAATAGACCCGGGGGCCACAGTTTTCACTAGAGGCTTCTCTCGAGAAAACAGCATACGGTGGGTAAAAAATTACTATTGGGTAATTGATTGAAAAGTAAATAATTATGACGATATCCAAGGCAATGATCATGTATATAGGCATCACGTCCAATATTAGTAGACCGACTCCTGCCTGCATCTACTACTATTACTGCACACATCGACCGCTATCCAGCATGCATCTAGTGTATTAAGTTCATGAAAGAACAGAGTAATGCCTTAAGCAAGATGACATGATGTAGACAAGATAAACTCACGTATGAATAAACCCCATCTTGCTACCCTTAATAGCAATGATACATGCATGTCATGTCTCTTTCTGTCACTGAGATTGAGCACCGCAAGATCGAACCCATCACAAAGCACCTCTTCCCATGGCAAGAAAAATCAATATAGTTGGCCAAACTAAACCAATAAATTGGAGAAGAAATGTGAGGTTATAACAATCATGCATAAAAGAGTTCAAATGAAACTCAAATATTATTCATGGATAGATCTGATCATAAACTCATAATTCATCGGATCCCAACAAACACACCGCAAAAAGTCATTACATCTAATAGATCTCCAAGAACATTGGGGGTACATTGTATTGAAGATCAAAAAGAGAGAAGAAGTCATCTAGCTACTAACTACGGACCCGTAGGTCTGTGGTAAACTACTCACGCATCATCAGAGGGGCAGGAAGGATGATGAAGAACCCTTCCGTGATCATTTCCCCCTCCGGCAGAGTGCCGAAAAAGGCCTCTAGATTAGATCTCGTGGTTCTGGAACTTGCAGCGGCGGAAAAAGTATTTCGTGGACTCCCCTAGGGTTTTGGGGATTTTAGAGTATTTATAGAGTAGGAGGTAGGTCAAGACGGTGCCTGGTGGGCCCCACTTTCATCTTCTCGTGGCCTCCAGAAGCTTCCAGGGTCTCTTATCACCAGAAAAAAATCTCAAAAAAGTTCCGTGGCATTTGGACTTCGTTTGGTATTGATATTCTGCAAAGTAAAAAACAAGCAAAAAAACAACAACTGGCACTGGGCACTAAGTTAATAGGTTAGTCCCCAAAAATGATATAAAGTTGCTTGTAAATGTATATAAGACATCCAAGATTGATAATATAATAGCATGGAACAATAAAAAAATTATAGATACGTTGGAGACGTATCACGGCCACTGAGCGCAGGCCTCATTGGGGCTCACGAGGTCACGCACATGCGCGCCTTGCCGCCCTTCATGGGGACGACGATCGTGCTTGCGGGCCGCACGGGGTGGTGCTCCCCACGGATGGCTCGAGCTTATTGCAACTTGCGGACTTCCTGGGTAATGAACTCATGCTTCTCCGGCACCTGGCGCCATGCTCCTTGCTTGACCGGGCGTGCGTTGGGGCACACCGCTAAGTGGTGCTCGATCACCTCCCCCGGCACGTCGGGCAAGTTGGACGCCCTCCAGGGGAAGACACTAGAACCTTCCCGAAGGGAGGTTATGAGCGCGCCTTCCTATGCAGGAGGGAGGTAGGCGCCAACGGCAAGGGCTGGGCCTGAGCCGATGCCGTCGGTCGACGCCTTCTTCGCCTCGGTGTGGTCTTGGGAGAGCAGCTGCTTCTTCTTCGCGGGGACGGCCTCAGGAGGCTTGACGGGGTCCTCACCATCCGAATGCGCGGCCGCGCTGGCCCTGTAAGCACGCTCGATGGAGCACACCACGTCCTTCTCGTCGTAGGCGATGGTAATGACGCCGCTGCAGCCAGGCGTCTTGAGGATGTTGTAGCCATGGTGGCTCACTGCCATGAACTTGGCGAGTGCCGGGTATTCCAGGATGGCGTTGTACGACAGGCCAATGTGCGCCACGTCAAAGTCAATGAGCTCAATGTGGTAGTTATGGCGGGTGCCAAAGGTGACAGGGAGGCGCACTTGCCCTAGGCGTATGGTAGACCCATCAGTCACCCCGGAGAAGGGCCTGGTCGGCATCAGCTGGTCGTAGGGCACTTGGAGCGTCTCGATGGAGATCACGTTGATACCGGCGCCCCCGTCGATGAGGGTCTTGGTGACCACGACATTGTTGATGGTGGGGGTGCACAACATGGGAAACGCGCCTGCGACGGCCGTTGACTTGAGGTGATCCTTGGAGTCGAAGGTGATGGCGTACTGCGACCACTTGAGTGGCCGCGCAGCTTTGGGTCTCGGGAGGGCGGCGTTCACCTCACGAGAGAACTGCTTGAAGAGGCGATTGGATGCGGGGGCCTGAGCTCCTCCGAGGATGCAGGCTATCGCGCGTGGCTCCTGGTAGCCCCCAGCCCCCTCGTCATGTTGGTTTATGTGGGGGGCGGCGGCGGCGGCGGCGGAAGAGCGGCGTTGGTCTAAGGGTGCGCCTCGCGAGGCGAATCACGCCAGGCGCTCTCACGAGGCTGATCGGGCGAGGCGCCCTCGAGAGGCTGGTCGCGCCAGGCCTGGCATTGGTTGCCGTTTGGGCTGTCCCATCGGTCGCCGCCACGGCCTCCTCCGCGGCCAGCGCCGCGATCGTTGCGGTCCCCTCAACGGCCCAGGCTCTCATCACGGAGCGACTTGAGCTCCTGACAGTCTTCAGTGTTGTGGGTGTGCACGTTGTGGTAGACGCAGAATGGGCGGTTGTCCTTCTCGGGCTCGTCGCGGTCGCGGCTGCGCTTCTGCTCAGACTCCGCCACCAGCACGGCAGGGCCTTTGCGCTTGACATCCTTGCCCTTGGCCTTGTTGTCGTCGAGCATAGCGTTGGGGTCGTTGTAGATGAAGAGGCGGCCCTCATCAGCCTTGGCGCACCTGTCAGCGAGGTCAAACAACTCCAACACCGAGTCCATCTCGTCGTTGATGGCGAGCTTGTCGCGCATCCTGACGTCCGTGACGCCGGTGGAGAACGCAGAGATGATGGCTGCTCGGAATCTTGTGGCGCACCTGGCTGAAGCGCTGGATGTATTTGCGGAGGGTCTCACCGGGGCGCTGCCGCACATGTCGCAGGTTGTTGATGTTGAGGGGCAGATCGTGCGTGCCTTTGAAGTTAGCGATGAACTGGTCGTAGAGCTCGCTCCATGAAGAGATCGACCCTTTAGGCAGGTTCATGAGCTAGGAGCGCCTGCCATCTTTGAGGGCCATGGGGAACCAGTTCGCCATGACCTTGTCGTCGCCGTTCGCCGCCTCGATGCTCAGTGCGTAGAGCTGAAGGAACTCCGCGGGGTTGGGGATGACATCGTAACACGGAGGCAGCTCCGGTTTGAACTTCGCGGGCCAGACCACTCGGCGAAGCTCGCGGGTGAAAGCCCGGCAGCCCACGCCGCTTGAAGGGACGCCACCAGCGAGGGCGGCTCGGTTCTAGCGCCTGGCCGCTGCGACCTCCTGGACTATCCGGTCTTGGCGCTGGCGCCGCTGTTCGATGAGCACGCGCGCATCAGGCGGTGCACGGTGGACGATCTGGCAGCTCGCCTCATCCCAAGCCGGCGGGGGCGCACCGCGGGATGGGTCACATGCCCGCGCGTCACGTCGGGGCTCGCCGAGGTCGCTGCATAGGGGAGGTGGCGGAGGCGCGCCGTGCGCCACGTCCCCGGCCCGATATGACGGATGGCGGAGCGAGTGGGAGGGCGCCGGGGCGTCTCCGGCGGCGTTGACGAGCTCAGTGATGCGGCCAAGCCAGATATCATAGCCGGCGTCAGCCAGGCGGTAGCGGAGTAGCTCGCACGCATGAGGAGCGCGGCCTGCATGTTCAGCAGCCCACAGCGGGTGAGGGAGGAAGAGGACGTAGCGATGCGGCCGTCCGACTGCACTGATGGGTGCATGGAGGAGTCCTGCTGCTCGTGGGCAGCAGGGTCGGTGGCGGCAGCTACCGCGGCTCCGGCAGGTCAGCGGCGGTCGTCGCGGCCCACAGGCACCGTCCGGGCGACGCGCCCTGCCCGGCGCTCGGCACGCTCACGACGAGCTTCAGCGATGGAGCTTGGTGAAGCAGAAAGCGGAACGAAGCGGAAGAACGGGGGCGCACCCCTACCTGGCGCGCCAAATGTCGGAATAGGGGCTTCATGGACCCAAAGGTTCGAACTCTGGGGTGCGCTCGTTCCTACCGCCCTACTCTTTCCTGCGGCAAACCACGGCGAGGCTACGGCGCGAGCGAGCTAGCAAGAGCGGGCCGGAGACATAGCAGTTACCCAGATTCGGACCATCTTGCGGTGTAAAACCCTACTCCTGCTTGGTTGTTGGATTGCACTGGCGAGAGAGCTTGAGTACAAGGGTCGGGAGCCGGAATCGTTTTCTACGGCGGCACCATGCCCTCCTTTTATACATGTGTTTGACGAGAATTTGTCGCGCCGAAGTATCTATGAGCACGAGTATATATCATAATGTTTTTTCTAACTTTTTTTCATAAAATCAAAGGAAGAATGATTTTGGTAGTATTTCATATGCACACGTACAAAGAAAAGCTCTCTCCACGTACGGTGGCCATAGTTCATGCATGTGGACTTGAGCCTGATGCATGCATGCGTTGCATGCTAATTAGCTTGCTCAATCACAAATAAATCATTTAAATATTCCGGCCAACGCCCTAAACCTGACACGATGTTTAAGTGTTTGGGCAACTGGGTTGCTAACCTCCTGGAGTCACACGCACGTACGCATCGCTTGGGTCCAGGAGCAGCCACAACATATTTTATTTTCTTTAGTACGGTTGCTTGCTAGTGATTAGATAAGGATGGATGGTTAGCTTGAATAGAGGACAGGATAACAAGATGAGATGCGTTGCCGCATATCTCTCCCGACGATGCGTACGATCGAACGACCCATGGTGGCGCGCTGGGAGAGCCTTATCGCCCTAGCTCCTTCCTATATAAAGTGATCAGTTCCCCACGTACGAGAAGAGGGCACATATACAGAAGGCTGGCCGCAAGGCCGCTCGCACATCTCAGGCACAGAGCCCGGCCGCCAGGCTGCTCATACACATACCGGCGTTCGCCATGAAGTTGGCCGGCCGGCCGGCCGCGTGTCTACGCAGTCTCAGTTAATCAAGCTGAGGTTCATGGTTATTATACACAGGTACACGGAGCTTAGAGCCGCGGCCGGGAAGCACGCATGAAGAGGCCGCCGGAAGGCTGGACCGTGCTTTGGTGAAGGCAAGCACAACAAAGAAGTCACAAGGCATATATGCCAGGCTGCCGCAACGGAGCCGGCTGCACATAGATTGATACTTCGATCAAGTGTTCTCTTTTGAAAATACAGATTGGTTCGCCGATCTAAAAAAAAAGGTGCAAGTCATACGGCGAACAGGTTTTACAAGAAGACGGCGAACAGGTCCAGAAAAGAGCAAACATGTCATGTGTGTGGATAGCTGCAGATAAGCACTTGCACGAGCAGGTTGAGCTTTGCTCCTGGATCGAGTAAATCTGATGCACATCTATAGGTACCGAAGAGGCGAAGACACAGGTTTCGAGTTCATGTAAAAATTTCAGATTATTTGGCCAAAGAAAAGGCCAGGTAACAGATAGTACAGTGTAATGCCGGGCGCCGGGTCACTCATGCGCATACGTCCGAGGCTGATGATCACCGCCAGGCTTGCGTTGGGTGCCGCCAGGCTGCTCACACACATGAACATGCACATCTTGCAGAGGCCATGACGGCGCAGTCCTGCCATCCTGCTGATACCACTAGATCCCATGAGTATGCCTTTCATTGACGGCGGCCGCATCGACGAGCCACGTTGCTCCTATAGTAAGGAAAGGTCAGATGCGCATGTGATCGGCTTGCTTCTCCAATATTGGCTTGATGCTTGTGCGCAAAGAACACGCAAGTAGAAAATATGCTGTGCTCTAGATGATGAAATTGACATTCACGTGCATGATATTTGAGGCAGGAAATATAAAACAGTAGATTAGCAATATTTGTACATGATAGTTACAGCCAACTGAGGTTCAGTCCGAGATTTCTTCCTAACAGTAGGCATATAGATTTGAGCTGCAAATTTTACGAGAGATAGAAAATACACCGTGTAACGCCGGGTAACATTTTCAGCCCGATTGGTGCATGGGAATAACTTTAGAAAATTGGTGACAGCAGGATCAGCTTGCTGATGTTTAGAACCGGCACGGCTGCACTTAGAAATCTATCACGGGCAAACCATTATGAGTTAGGCCCTAGAACTTCTACAAGTTGACAAAGACACGATCTGAGATGCACTGTAAAATTCTCAGAGTATGTGTGCCATCAGAGATTGTGTGTGGAGAAGCCCGGTGCATGGACCCCCGCACACTCAAGATCATACGATGGTCGAGTGGTGCAACGAGGAGTTACATTAGGTCCATGTTATATTTGTGAGCGAGCCGATCTATGGCAAGGTCACATATTTTGATAACATACTCAAGATCACGCGGCGATCGAGGACCATGGTTCCATGATTTAAGATGAATTGGTTCACACCATGTGCAGATAATTAACAGTGCCAACGCACCTTCTCCTTGGCCGACGAGGCCAAGAGATCATTACCACTTTCCGCGACTGACGAGGCCGGAAATCATTTGTCCTAACCGACGAGGCTGGACGCACCATCTCCTTGACCGACGAGGCTAGGAGACGTTACCTCTTTCCGCGACTGACGAGGCCAGAAATCATTTGTCCTGACCGACGAGGCTGGACGCACCTTCTCCTTGGCCGACGAGACCAAGAGATCATTTCCCATTCCGTGACCGACGAGGTCGGAAATCATTTGTCCTGACCGACGAGGCTGGACGCACCATCTCCTTGACCAACGAGGCTTGGAGACATTACCCCTTTCCATGACCGACGAGGCCGGAACTCTTTTGTCCTGTCTGACGAGGCCGGACTCACTTTATTCGTGACCGACGAGGTCGAACACATTTTTGAGACTTCACTATGAACCCGGTGCCAACAAGGCCGGACGTTTCATACCAAGGGCCGACGAGGCCTTGGAACATTCATGTCTGTCACTTTTACTTCTCAGCATATCATGAGAATATTTCAGGTTCAAGACGACGACGATCAGCGCAGCTTAATCGGAGGTGTTCTGCGGGGATTACCAGCAGATGTAATTAACCGGATGGTCTTACGAGGCTCCGGGAATCAGAACCTCCACAATCGCTGGATATTAGTCAGATGTACTTATCTGTGGCACAATATATGTAATCATGTGGGAAACCGCACTTTGTAATTCTCAAGAGAATTAATAAAGAAATGTTTCCCTATGTGTTCTTGTCCCTTTTATTTATTTGTATACGAATGTATACTGGCACGCCCCGCACTTTTATTGCCGTTACGCATTAGGAAATACCCCTACCCGGGGGACGTTTCTTTTTCGCGAAACAAATTGGCACGCCCGGTGGGACATGGTTCTCCTCCCATCTTTGCTGCGCAAATGTCGTCTAAGCTCCATAACAGCCCGCCATAGTCGGTGCTCAGAGCTATTCATTGCTACCTAGGGGCCAAACACTCACAAGGCCCCTACGCAGGTGGGGATGCCTAAGATGTTCTCTATAACGCCCAATATGCGACTATACTCCATACGTGTCGAGGCACGACTTGGGGTATAAGCGCATATTGGCATGGTCGCAAGAGTGGTTGTATCTTTGCTCATCTCATGTACTGAATAGATAGAATACGAGCTTTGGCTTACAATCGCCACAATGTCACACAATATCATCAAGTTATACAATCATTCAAGATGAACACAGAGTCCGGCTACGGACGAAATCAAACGAATAAAAGACAACCACCCAAGCTAAGTCCCGATCGACCCTACTGGGCACCACTACTGATCGTCCGGGAAGGAAACATAGTAACGGCCACGGTCTTCGTCGAACTCCTACTTGAGTTCAGTGGCATCACCTGCATCAGACTCATCGGTACCTGCAACTGAGTTTGTAGTATTCTGTGAGCCACGAGGACTCAGCAATCATATCACCCACGGTATCAAGACTAACAAAGCTTAAGGTAAGGTATGGACATATGGTGAAGTTGCAGCAGGCACTAAGCATTGTATGGTGGCTAACTTACGAATGTAAGAATAAGATGAGAAGCTACGCAAACGTTCGTAATCTAGTAATGATCAAGAAGTGATCCTGAACTACTTACGTTCAAACATAACCCCACCGTGTTCTCTTCTCGAACTCACTTGAAAAGAGACGGTCACGGTTACACACGCGGTTGGTGTATTTTAATTCGGATCTGGTGTCAAGTTCTCTACAACCGGATATTAAAAAGCTCCCGTCTGCCACATAACCGCGGGCACGGCTCTCGAAAGTTTAAAAACCCTGCAGGGGTGTCCCAAGTTAGCCCATGACAAGCTCACGATCCGCGGAGACAATCCTCCATCGCGGGACAACCCGAGTAGCCTCGGAATCCCGATGCACAAGCTCTTCGAAGAAAGGAAAACTATCCCAAGGAGATCTCCCGGTGAGTCAGATCCGTGTCCAGAGCCGCGCGCTCTCTATCTACGGACTCATCCGTCTATGCAAAGTGGACGATAGCCAAAAGACCTCGAGTTGCCCCGAGGCGGCACCGCCGACTGCTAGGTAGGTGGACCAACACTCATGTCGAGCACTGGCCCAGGGGTTGATTAAGTATCCTCGGGTTAATTACTCCCTATGCAAGTTTTAGTTGTTATTAGGCAAATGGTAAAACCAAAGTTGGATCTCCTCGGGAAAGCTTTACTTTAGACGAAGAAACAAGGGGGGCCCATAACACCCCGACCGTGTTAGGAACGCAAAATTGAAGGAACATAACACCGGTATGACGGAAACTAAGGCGGCAAGAGTGGAACAAAACACCGAGCAAAAGGCCAAGCCTTCCACCCTTTACCAAGTATATAGATGTATTAACTAAATAAGAGATATTGTGATATCCCAACATATCCATGTCCCAACATGGAACAACCTGCACTGCACCTGCAACTAGCAACGCTATAAGTGGGGCTGAGCAAAAGCGGTAACATAGCCAAACAACGGTTTGCTAGGAAGGTGGGTTAGAGGCTTGACATGGCAATATGGGAGGCTTGATAAACAAGTGGTAGGTAGCGCGACATAGCGATAGAACGAACAACTAGCAAGCAAAGATAGAAGTGATATCGGGGGTAATGATCATCTTGCCTGCAATGTTTTCAGAGGTATCGAATCCTTGCTCCTCGGAAACGTACTTGACAGGATCCTCGTTCTCAAACTCGTCTCCCGGCTCTACCCAAAGCAAGAACACAAGCAACGGAACAATAATCAATCACGGTGCAATGCGCAAGCAACATGATGCAAGACATGGCATGGAATGCAAGATATGATGTGCAATGCATATGGGTGCTCCGGAGGGGAAAGATGGACATGGCACTATCTTGGCAAACCAAGCATGCCACTGGATAGATTGGGATATATCGGATGAAATCGATATGAAGATCACCGGAAACGGATGCACGGTTTGCAAATGACGAGCAAAACAAGATACAATGCAAGGTCTGCGATTAACAGCAACATGGCACATTGGATGCAACATGAAAATATGCTACAGCACCCAAACATGTAAAAAAAAGACATGGCAATAAGGTATAGGTGAAACTATACAAATCATGAGCACTGAGCTACTGCTAGAAACCCCTAGATCATGACTAAAACAGCATGGCAAAAATGCAAATGACAACAGTATTACAGACTTAGCAGAATTCATGGCAGGGCAGAAACAGAATCATGATGGCATCTTTGCAAGCATGTTTAACTCAATACAAGGCATATCATGGCATGCAATAAATTCTAGCATGTAGTAGGCATGATGAAGAGCATGTACATGCACAAAACTACCCCATAGCATGCTTGCATAAATATATACATAAAAGACAAAACAGCAACATGATGTAAAATGTCATGTGTGCAAACTTGCTCAAATGCAGAAACTAATGCCACCACTGGATTCATTGGATTTTTCTAGCCCAAAAACATATATAATATGTTGGGGTTGCTGTAGAAAAATCCCCACAAACATGCAAAAACATAACCTGCCTAAAATGGAATCTGACAGAAATGGCACTTTCCTTAAAAGGAAATGTTCAGATTCGGACTTGCCTGAACTGGAATATGGCATCTTCCAGAAATGGAATATTCGCTGGGACAAGAAAAAAATAAAAGGAGGAGGGCGCTGAGAGGCTGACTGGTGGGCCCTGGTGTGTGTGTGAGCATGACAGGTGGGGTCGGTCTGTCAGTGACTCGAACGAAATGAAAAAAAGGGGGGCTTTATTGCGCCCGCGGGGGATCGAACCCGGGTCGCTGGGTTGCAAGCGAGTGACTCGAGCCACTCGGCTACGCGTCAGCGGCTGACAGAAGAGGGACTCATCTCCTCTTGGCTTAACCATGGCGTGCGCGACCAGAGGAAAACAGGGGCGACCGGGGAAGCTCGTCGGAGCTGCTCCGGCGACCAAATCGAGCGGCGGAGGGTGGACAAGGGCGCGCACGGGGAATCCGCACACGCGACTGGGGCGTGCTGCACCTAACGACGACTACGGCGACGCCGACGACATGCGACAGAGGCGGCAAAGGCGAGCATGGACGGGACGTAACAGCGCCCTAGGGAAGCAACTAAGCACGGGGAGAAGGTCTACGCGATGGCGTGCGTGAGATGGACATGCACAGAAAACAAATGGGGGCCGGAGCACTCGCCGGAGACGAGGTCCGACGGCCACGGGCTCGGGCGAACGCGGAGAACGGCGTCCGAGCAAGCTAACGATGGGGGGGGGAGCACGGGGAGGACCAGGGGCTCACCACGAGCACGTGGGTGCGCTCGGATCGACTAGAGGTTGACGGAGGCGCCCGGAAACGACGACGACGTGGTGGAGGCCGAGGCGGAAGACGACGGAGTGGACGTCGAGGAACTTGGTGTTCCGCGTGCCGTAGAGGACGTAGTCGACGTAGTGGACGTCGAGGAAGCAGTTGGACAAGGTTGGCGAGGCGGAGGTCGACGAGGTTCACGCCGGCGACGACGATGTGCTCCTGGTTGCGCTCGGGACGGTGGTGACGGGACGGATCTGGTGGTTCTCCGCGGCTGGCGGCGGCGGGGAGAGAGAGAGGGAACCCTAGAGGGTTCGAGGGACAAGGAGAGGGGGTTAAATAGTGGCTAGGTCGACGGGTTGGATCACGCCGTGGCCGTGGCCATGGCCATGTGCGTGCGAGAGAGAGGGGACCGAAGGAGGAAGAAAAGGTGGGTGCGGGTGCGCTCGGGATCGCTGACCAGCGGGGTCGTCTTGGCCTCGTGTCGGCGGGGCAGCGGGGGTGTATGCGCGCCTGGGTGAGAAAAGGCAGCGAGGGGGGAAGGCCGACGGGCTGAGATGGGCTGCGGGTGGAGCTAGCTGGGCTGACCTAGTGGTTGAGGCCCAGGTAGGCTGCTGCTGCTGCTGGGCTGCGCGCCTGGTGCTGCTTCTTTTCTTTTTCCTTTTCCTCAAACAGAAAATGAAAAAGAAAAGAACTGGGGAATTGGAGAGGAGTTTGAGAATAATGAAAATATGCTCAATCTCCTGGAACTGCCCACTATTTGATAAAATTGAGTTGGGCATTTTTTTAGAGGTAGAAAAATAAAACAAGTTTGAATATAATTCAAACTTGGAGCATTTTTGAACCTAACCAACACAACTCCAAATGAGCTGAAATTTGGCAGAGAGGCTTAGGACATGAAGTAAGATTTCTGGGGAGAAATTGAACATTTATGGAGGAGGGCAAGATGGCACTTGCAAAAAGAAAGAAAAGAGAAGGAGAGGTGGTGATGCATGGATCACACATGGGCATGCAACAAAATGTCATGCATGAAGCACAATGCACATTATGACTATGAGGATGCAAAATAACATAAGCACAATGCAACACTTGATATGACCATGATGCAACATGTGATGGCAAAAGGGACATGACAAGAAATGATAATACAATGCAATATGAAACAAGGCAAAACCCCAAAAATGAAACCAACAAGGAGGATAACACATGAGATTGAACATGACAAGATTGGATATATTGCCAAATATGGAAGTTTTACATCTGGGGTGTTACATTCTCCAGACACTTCATTCATATCATGAAGGATTTACAGGTTGAAGACTAGTCACTGTTGTAAGGAATGGCTATGTTGATATGTCTCACAGCTAAGCAACCTACACACAAGGCACCAAAACACATGTTAAGTGGTGGCATTGAGGATCGTGGGGGCCGAATTGAGCCTTATCTCGAGTGAAGGTCAACCATCGGTGTTGCGTCTCATCTCGCTTAGCCGGGTGAAACTATAGGGAAAAGAGCAGAGAGGGCTGCCTGTTTCAACAAAAGTTGTCTCAATGTGAAGCTTCTTGCCACCCCGGCGAGGCCTAAACAAGGGTCAGAGTAAAATGCCTGCGAGGGTTCTAGTTTCCACAAAGGTGGATGGTTACTATCCAAGTTCTCAAAGTGGATTCCTCCCAGCAAACAGGTCAAGTCTATCAAGAAATCTGTGGTCGGCAAAGAAAACCACGCAAGCAATCCCTAGCAATGAAACATCAACGTGAAGTCGGCGGTAGTAAGAGAAAACCGCAGAAGCAAGTTCAAGCAAGAAAAATATCAATTTCAAGTTTGCGGTCATCAAGCTAAACCGCATGAGAAGTTAGAAGAGATATTTTCATCAAGTCCGTAAACAGGTCCATCAAGTCCAAGCAATAACGGGTTCACCGAAAGGAAGGCAGATAATAGCCACTCACCACCCCTCAGCAAAAGTAACGGTAGAATCCCAACAAATGTTTACCCATGCAAACCCAGACCAATCAGCCATATCCCAAGTCCCGACAGACCGAGACGTAATGCCGATGGTGAACTCTAACCGATGAGACGGCTCAATTAGGTTAACATGGCCTTCAAAGAACCCCATTGAAACATGTTGTTTCTACACATGAACACAAGGAAACAAAGTTGTGAGTGCATATCACTATAGCTATTACATCAGTTGATTCAATCGCCTTGTAATGGCCTTCACCATAATATGGATGCCCCAACACAATTGCTGGGGGCATTGACACGACCTTGTCAAAGGTAGCACCTAGTAATACCCGCTCAAGGCGGCACTGTTTAGTGTGTCACTTGGCAACACCTAAAGATTTATGCTAGTAAGTGGCATTCATATTGTGTGGTCTAGCTCGGTTAACACCAGTTATGGGGGCAAAGAAAAAATGCCTCGTCGGTCATGCAGGACACTTTGTCGGGACATATATTTGCAAAAAGAAAAAAAATTGCAGTATGCTGCTCAATGCTATTTCATTCAACAAGCAAGTTATTGAATGAGAGATGTACATCGGCTTCGATAGTCGTTTGATATTTTATGTAGCTTCAGATGCAGGCAGTATAAGTATCGTGACAGAGCATATCAGCATCAAAAAGTCACCAACAAGATAGGAAGAGAAAGCACTTGCCTTGTTACCTCTGGCCCTATAGTCCAGGTTGCCGGATCACTCGTCATCGACATGTTCCAAGATCATATGTCACTAATGGAACCTGATGAGCAGGAATACCAGTACACCTCAATTTTGAATAGCAATGATTATTGCTTCTAGCCACTCACAAGATAACACAAGTCGTGCACGTACTTGTTACTTGGCAATTATGCAAGCAATACATAATTTAAGCTCTTGCCTCCAGCCTGCACGCCAACATGTGGAGAAATTTACTAAGCCATTATGCCACATCCTTTTGGCGTGTGATTTCAAGCATGTGAAAATAAAATGGTGGACACAAAGTCTAGGTCCAGGTGCAGGCATACACATATTTCAGAGTTTAATTGTTTTGAAGGGCTGTTGTGCACACTACCGGCCCTGTTAAGTTCAGGTACCCATTCCCGCTGTACAGGTTTGCAAGCATCGGGTTGTGGTAAAATCCTATAAAGATAGGTTAGTACTGCCATGCTTGTCATTTTGACCAGGAGGGCTACCCTAGACCTCTGACCATCAGCAGGAGAAGCAAAGTATAGAAGCTCTGTTTACAAGTGAGCGCATACTTGTACTCCCAGGACACCCAGAGCTAATAGATTTGACATACAAGCAACAGGCTTACCTATCAATTGCTCAAGCACAGGCTAAAAAAAGAGTCCACGAGCTCTATGACCATTGCACCAACTGCGGTAGCTGGTTTGTGCTGCCCTGACGAAGACATGTCCAGAACAAAGGTAGCATATATGAGAAAAATGCAACTGAGCCAATCCCATACGGAAAAACATTTAGTCCTATTAACACCGGATCTCAAGCCATTGAAATCATAACTTACGGCCAATGTCAGATAGCCACGATTATTGCACCTGGCCAGCAAGTATGGGCCATACAAAATGTGAGAGCCTCATGCTTCAACTTGGTAGTTGCCTCAGGGCCCTCGAGTTCTGCTAAAGTGGCAGGGATGGCCTCTAGAATTGCAATGGCCTCCTTTAATGCATCCTCGAGTCAGCTTTTATGAGCAAACAATGCCCTCAATATCAAAACAAGGTGACATGTTACCATCAAGAAGTTCTTGCAAGTCTCAGAGTGCTTCGACCATCTTTTGCACCCCTTCACTGATTTGGGCAGAGAATCTTTTTGACCTGTGGTCTCTTTGTCCATCTTTCGGCAAACACATGCTTATGGAGCTTTACAAAACTAGCAAGATTTTATAGAGTTTGCAACACCTGTTTGGCATAGGAAAACACGTCCCCATGTGACTTGTCGGTGATATCTCAGGCACTAAGACTGATGCCCAAACCCATTGCACCGGTTCGGAGTAGGGACCAGACATGCATGTCAGTTCCGTGGGCCTGTTTGCCGTTATGAGAATTCTTGGGCTTCTCTCCAAGCCCATATGTGTGAGTGCTGATGATATGATCTCCTCCACACTGTCAAAACGAGCCTTTGATCTGCAAGGTGCTGAGTCAATAAGTTTGACCGGTGTCATATTATGGCCCAAACTCATGGTGCCAAATGGGCGACTCATCATCACTAGTCTCCTCATCTCCTGAATCCTCTGTTCTGGCTGGGGGCAACACTTTTCTATGCCCGCGAGCTTGATGGGCCGAGCGACCACCTATTTTGCCTCGATCCGCTCTTTAAATTGCCCGAACTTGTTTAGGAGGCATGGGTACTTACAAGGGTCCAAAGAACATTCAACATTATTCAAGCCCAGTTGAAGGCTTGAATCATTAGTGCTAAATCAAAGGAGATGAAATCCTGTTTTAGGATGAGTCCTAAAATAATTATGTCGGACAGGAATAGGAAGACCCTGAAATCTGTCTAAAACACTCTGAAACATACATGCTCGACTGATTCAGAACTAGAACACTAGCTTCTAGTTCAGGTAAAAAAAATTGTATGGTTGTTCAATTGTAAACTATGCCCACCATTGTAGCTGGGCACAACTCTGCCCGCTACCACAATGAGTCCACCACTGAGCCAATGTCAGTGTGTCTTCCAGTACGGCCTATGAGTGATGATGCAATGGTACATGCACCATACTCAATTGGGTTTTCTTCGTGTTGAATCATGCTTGGCCGACTGAGCCACCACTTGGTAAGAATCGAACTTGGGGCATCGTCATTGGAGCCTTCCCACTAAAACATTGCACGGGCAACATATGAACATGCCCTGCAGAATTTGTCATGCCAAATGACTGGCCTAGCTGAGCCGAGCTCTACCCTGAGCGACAGCACGATACGCCACCACCGTTGTGGCCCAGCTACACAATCGCCCCATGTTGCCTTGGCGTTCACCACCACTGTGGCGCCGCCTTGGTGTACACTCTCAGTCCACCTAACCATCCCTACATGCTCCTCCTCGGGGTGGCGTCACATCTTTGGTTGAATTCATCCCGCAAGTGAGATCCACGTGTGTAACCAGACAAGGTCCAATGTTCCTAGAAAGGACGAGCAAAATTGAGCTTCGGCCGTGATTTAGCGGCCGGCCAGACCATAATAAGCTAATCACAACTATTGTTATGCCACCGATTCGTGAGCACTTGAGCATATAAATCGGCCTCAAAGCTAAGAGGGCATGTGTCTTGTGTTTTGCGTTCTTCGCGAACAACATGAGACCTTCACCATTGGTCATTTTATTCTGCTTGTTCGGCGATTCTTATTAGTCTAGGCCTCTCTCCACGTAAGGCCAGGCAAATAGTGATTACTTAAATATGAATTTGTTGATCAACTTGCAATGATCACGTTTCTTCTTGATGGCCAAAATCAAGGCCCAAGCATTTAAACAAGAGACATTATGCTCAAATGGAGTCGGCCCCATTGGGTGCACACTCATTATCAAATGGAGTCTGCCCCATTGGAGTCCTCCCAACTTTTTCCTAGGGGCAGTGCAACACTCCATGTTTGGATATGTGAAACTCCTCCACTCTATTGGTTGACACCGTCATAGCAGAACGGTCGCAGTAGAGATGATAAATTGTTTAAGGAGTGGCATGGACATACGCTGCAACTTAAAACTTTGGGAGCAGTGAAGTATGCCAGTGTGGTACATATGGATCTGTGAAACCCTTCAATTCTATTGGCTAGCACCGTTGCAGCACTATGGTCGCAATAGAGTTGATAAACTCCCTTTAAGGGGTGGCATGGACATTCGCTACATATTAAAGAAGATCCAAGGTGACTGTTGGCTGGCATCGCACTGATAAAGCGGTCGCAAAAAGTACTTGAGATATTTTGAGGCAATGGAATGGACTTTCTTCATGGTCTCACATTATTTTCTACTTGTGCTTGTGCCCTAGTCTTGCACCATAGATGACGCACATGCACTAACTTGCGGCATGGACTTCCGCTGTGTTAATCTCTTATCTCATTTGTGGCATGGTTGAGCCATAATATCCGTAACACTTGTTGATGGCACGGTTTCGCCGCAACGTATAGTATTCATCTACGGCATGGGCTTTCGCCGTATTTTTCCCATCCTCTTATTGTTTGTAGCATGGTTTCGCTACAATATAGTTTATTATGCTTGTGGCATGGTTTCGCTACAGCACACTTTCACTCTTGTGGCAGGGATTCGCCGCAATCAATATATTCTACATAACTTGTGGCATGGACTTCCCCCCAAGTTTCTTGTTTATTCACCAGTGGCATGGTTGCGCCGCAATGCACCATTATTATTCCATATGTGGTATGATTTCGCTGCAGTATAAACCTTTGTGTTGTGGCATGGTTTCTCTACAATTAATATTTTATGGGTAACTTGTGGCATAGACTATCGCCCGAGTTTCTCGTGCAATCATCAGTAGCATGGTTTCGCTACGATTTCATTTTTTCGATGGTATGGTTTCACCATTACAACCTTTGCGTCACTTGTGGCATGGTTCAGCCGCAATGCATCATTATTATTCCATTTGTGGCATGGTTCCGCTGCAGTATCCACCTTTGTGTTGTGGCATGCATGGTTTCGCTGCAATCAATATATTATGGGTAACTTGTGACATAGACTATCGCCCGAGTTTCTCATGCAACCATTAGTAGCATGGTTTCGCTACAGTTTCACTTTTCTAGTAGTATGGTTTCAGCCATCGTGTCACTCGTGGCATAGTTCCGCCACGATGCACGTTATTTTATGTGTGGCATGGTTCCGCTACAAACACATTTACGCTTATATGTCTCATTTTCGGCATTGACTTTCGCGGCGGTGGTCCTTTTTTTTGTCGGCATGGATTTTCGCCACCCTTGATCAATGTTCTCCTTCCCCTTAAAAAGAATATCGCTGAAAAAAGAAAGTTGAGGCAGCAATTGATATTTGCGCCGTATCAAAATTACACCAAGTCGAGTCCGCCTTGCTCCGCGCGTGCACTCCACTTGGTGGGGGGCATTTGTTTGACGAGAATTTGTCGCGCCGACGTATCTATGAGCACGAGTATATATCATAATGTTTTTTCTAACTTTTTTTCATAGAATCAAAGGAAGAATGATTTTGGTAGTATTTGATATGCACACGTACAAAGAAAAGCTCTCTCCACGTACGGTGGCCATAGTTCATGCATGTGGACTTGAGCCTGATGCATGCATGCGTTGCATGCTAATTAGCTTTCTCAATCACAAATAAATCATTTAAATATTCCGGCCAACACCCTGAACCTGACACGATGTTTAAGTGTTTGGGCAACTCGGTTGCTAACCTCCTGGAGTTACACGCACGTACGCATCTCTTGGGTCGAGGAGCAGCCACAACATATTTTATTTTCTTTAGTACGGTTGCTTGCTTGTGATTAGATAAGGATGGATGGTTAGCTTGAATAGAGGACAGGATAACAAGATGAGATGCGTTGCCGCATATCTCTCCCGACGATGCGTACGATCGAACGACCCATGGTGGCGCGCTGGGAGAGCATTATCGCCCTAGCTCCTTCCTATATAAAGCGATCAGTTCCCCATTTAGATATATTACTAGCACAAGACCCGTGCGTTGCTACGGGCAAAAGACAAAAAATACCTTCACTGTCGTGGCAAGCTTCGAACATTCTATTCCGCCTTTTGCCTCTCAGCTATGTGGTTCACCGATCCATCAGCTCCATTTTGTGGAGGCATGACGTTTGGAAGGGGATGCTGGGATGCGTCGGTGTGGTGGATGAGACCGGGGGATTCTGGGGAGGGGTGGCGAGGATGACTATCCTGTATGGGGCAGGCTCAGCTGGTTTTAGGATCATGATTCAGATTATTGTTGTGTAGAACTGAGTTTAACTTGCACCAAATTATCAGAGTCATATGTGGTAGTTCCCTGACGCTGCTTTCTAGGGCTGCAGGAAATTTTGAGACAAATATTTGCAGAAACGGTTCATACAAAATGTGCAATTAATGCAATAACACAATGATGAACTGAACTTTACCTGGCAGTCAATGATTCTTAAGAGCGGATCCAGTGCGGGTAGCTGCTCCAGGAGGTGGTCCTTGCCAAGCCTCCTCGTGCCGCTCTGCCCCCTTGGTATGAGGCGTCACTCCCTCAGCTCTTCGTACTGGCTGCGAATCTCTAAGCCGCTCCCCTTGGTATGAGACGTAGTACTGCAGTAGCGCGTAGCACTCGAGCCACTCCTCGAGAAAGAGTGCATAAGTATGCACTCACGCGGTGGTTGGAGTCGTTTTTTAGGTTGGACATCTAGAGACTACAACACATGGCAAGCCAAAGGTGCAAGGCATACGCTGCTGCTGCTGCTTTGGAGGAGCCGCAAGTAGCACGCACTGCTTAAGATTTGGTCCCCTTAATGGCAGCAAGTATAGTATATAAGGTAGAGCGAACTACACCATCCATCCATCGGTGCATTTTCTTGATTGTTAAAGGCATCAACGTCGTGCATACGCACCACCCAGTTATTGCTGTTGGAGAGGCGTCTGGCGAGCACGTGCACGTTGTGTGAGACTCTTCAGTGTGCGATCGTGCGCCGACAATGTCCTCAAGGACGCCTACGACATCCGTGGCAGCGCCGCATGTAACTGCTCCGAACGTACGGGCGGGTGTGCCGAAGACAATCAAGAGGAGATAGGACAGCTGATCTCAGTGGCGAGGTGTTGGACCTTGGGCAGCCGCTCGACGTGGTTGGTGGCCATGACCACGGCAAACATCGTAGATCCTTCAGATAGTATTGACCGCTATTGACGGTGGAGTCCTTGATGCTGCCACCACGTCCGTTTCGTTCTTGAGGGAGAGTTTTCGGCATAGTCGGCGGCTGCGATGTGGAGTGATTGTCGGTCCTCTTTTTTATGGAAGGAGACACCTCGAGTCACGTGAATAATAATTATTCTCTTATATTTGTTTGTGTGAAGGAAATCACAACTTACAAGAATTTTTTCATAATGAAGGATATTGGTGTGATTTATGGGAAGCAATTTCCGTCTAACGGCCAATTACTATGAATCTACCATATGTTGATGCGCACGTTCAATCAGAAAACACTGAATTAGAAAGCAACGAGAGTTGGCATCTGTAACGGACGTGTTTAGCGAAACGAGTAACCGCAGCAAATTATTAAGGATCCAAACCAACAAACCATGTGTGGGCCATATTGAAATATTGGACGGCTACAGTGCTCGGGCTGCCCGGTTTTTAACTAAGAACGATCTCATACTTAAAGTAATAACAAGTGCTGATGTGGCCTGTTGGTTACTATAGTTCATATGGTGACCAGAGGTCTCAAGTTCGAAGCTTGTCCTGGTTTTATTTTTATTGAACTTTAATAGAAAAGAAAAAAGAGATTAAGTGGGCCGGCCCAGGCAGGACGGCTTCTACTCCCAGAACGTACAAGTACGGACAGATTAATACGATAACTGGATACATGTCCGTATTACCCGAACGAAATCGATCAACGCTTTAGTACCACCTCGCGTATATGTTTTAAATTCAAACTAAAAACGTAAATTCACGGGAAGAAACGTATTGTGACGGTGAACCCACGGAGCCAATCCGTGCTTTATTATTAGGGAAAGATAACTGCGCATCTTTCGAGCACTCTCAGACCACTGTTGTTTTCGGCCGTCAGATCTGCACTGTTGGATTTGGTTTCAATCCCGCATGGGCTTCCATGGCAATCAGAAAGCGTTACACGGGCTGGGCCGCTGCTCCGAGAACAAAATCAGAGCTCTTTTATTGTTTGGGCCTATGGGCCTTGCCGTCCGCGAGTAACGAAGCCGATGAAACAGGCAGCCTGCTAACCTTTCGAGCGATTGAGGAAAAAAATCGGTTTGCCTCAAAAAAAAAAAAGGGAAAAAAATCGATGGTGTCATACAGTCCGGGTGTCGCCGCTCGGACGATGGCGACAGCGCCTCTCACAACTGGTCCGACGAACGCGTGAAATAGGGTTGCCCCGCTGGGAAACGCCATCAGTTGGGGACTGAAGCGTTCGTGGTGATTAGAGTCCACTCAGGGTGATCAAGGATGTTAAATTGCAATTGCTTTGCGCCACTCGCGGACGACCGAGATTATTGCTGGTCAGTTACGATTCTGATTCGTCTTCTTCCTTTATTCGATTCATCTTCTTTATTGGACGTGCGTGTATATAATGTGGCTGCTCCTTCCCCCTTCTTACTCTGCAATAGCGCCTCTGCTAGCCATGCTTCTCGCGATGTTGCTCTCACAAATTTATCGTCCCTTCTTCCTCACATCTTCCATCCAATTACTACCGAGTCAGATCCCTTCAGAATGATACTGCTTTTGTTTTGCTCCCAATTCGCCGAGGGACACTGGTTCTGGTGTGTTAGTTCGGGGAATCCTCAAGCCGATTTGCAAACCTTTCCCACTGTTTCCCACTACCACTCGGTTTGGACTCCTTTAGTATGCTGCAGGTGTTCTCATATTTCGATTGAGGTATTGGTACTGATTCTGATGGGTTGGTTCTGGGAATTCTAAAGCTCACGATTTGCAATGGCTGACGCCCAGGTTAGTGTATATGTACTGGGATATCTCATCTTATTATCCATCTATGTGTGCCCATGATTTATAAAATTTGATGCTACTGGCTGTGTGACTGTGTGTACACTTGAAAGTCTTCGACATTGCTAATATTGCCTATTTTTGTTAAGGATAAATTCTAAAGAACATATATGCTTTACTGATTCACACTGATCCAAAAAAATGACAAGTTCTTTCATGAATGAGGCCAATAGGAATAACCTAAAGCTGTAATTGCAGGTCACTCTTCAACAGTTAACATATATGTTTTGCTGAAACAAAGCAATATAAGCTCAATTTGGTCCATCTAATGCTTTCATACTGGGTTTGGTTCTGAGAACATAGTTTAGCTCTTGCACAGTAGCTGATTACATGTGGTGTACGACTTACAGTACTTGATCTTCCAAAAAAAAGTCAAGTCCTTTCATTTTTTTGAACAATCTTAAACCAAAAATTTGAACAATGGACAAGTCCTTTCATTGATGAAGACATTAGGAACAACCTAAAGTTGTAGTTGTAGTTGCAGTCCTTTCAACAGTTAACATATATGGCTGAAAACACAGCAGTATAAGTTCAATTTGGTCCATTTAATCAGCTAAGCTTTCGTTTTAATATTACTGCCAAAACGATGGCATAATTTCTGTAGATTATTAGCATTTGTTGTTGTTACTGTGTAGAACATTATGTTTGGGTATCTCTCTGCTGGAAACGAGTTATTGCTATACAATTGGTTGTACTATTTCGAAAGAAATCTTGGTTTCTGACTGTAATTAACCTCTGCTTCTTTGATCCGTAGCTACCGTGTAGCGATGTCATGTATTGACCAAATTGTATGGATTCAATGCCTTTATTAAGAGTTTGTGATGATATGCCATATTCATATATTTAAGTGCCATAAATGTGTCCACGATTTTTATTCACCTCATTTTTAGATTAACTCAATATTTACACCATATATGTTGGCCTTAAATTAAAGCCCCTCTTTTTCTTCGTCTGAAATTGAGAAATTGTTTAAACCAAATAACCATCAGAATTTGCTATTGATATGAGATCTTTCTAAAAATACAAGGTTGATTTACAGTTGTGTGGAATCACTATTCATATTTCATATTAATTTACCTTTTTATAGGAGTTTGTTAAGATTTATTTTTTTAGTTTGTTATTTAATATATCGCATGTTTATATATATTGTAAGAGGCATATTGCTTATACGATTCGTTTATGTCATTATGTGTAGTTCTAAATTATTCCTTGATTTATCTACAAGTATAGTTTTTACAATAGAATGTCATCTTGTATCTAGCTAAATTATTAAGACGTTATATTCGTTGGACTCATTTTAAAAACTACTACCATTTTATTGTAAAAATAGACGAGATTTGACAACTTACTACCATTTGATTGTAAAAATTAGACGGGCGCAGCAACGCGCGCCTATCATGATCACGTCCTGCTTCAACTAGCATCAGAAATTGCTACAACCGGCAAAGCCGGCTGCTGGAAGCAACATCCAATTTTGGTGCATCATCGGAGTGTTTTCTACGCATGATTTTGTTGCAACTAGCAAAGTCGGATCTGAAATCAGCTTGTGTTTTTGTTGCAATCAAGCGCGGCGAGGACGGGCGGCGCTGCTCCAAGCAACAATCGGCGGCGTGGGGCTTTTGTTACATGCTGCAACCGGAGCTGCAAATTGCTACTACCGGCGTTCTATCTGGCTACAACCGCCGTCCTGTTTTGCTGCTGTGGCGCCGAGCGCATCGGCGAGCTGCTGCCATCGCCGCGCGAAGCTGCAACCGTGGGGTGCAGCTTTCGCATGGGTGGAGCTGGCGACGAGGACGGCCGGCTGGCGTGGGCGGCGACCGGCTCTGTGCCCTGCACTTTTTTCAACATCTAATTTTTGTTTTGCACAGGACTAGAACGACTGAGGAAAAAACCATGGTAACAATAAATATTTCAAAAAGGTAACAATAAAAACCACGGACCTGATGTGGAGCACCTATTGAAGCACCATGATCTCCCGCGTACACTGGCGCCACGAACCTCCGGGTGGCTCGCGTACACGGCTCCAGGCTGCTTCACATCGTAAAATGAAGAAGCATCGGTCCAATCAGTTGGGATCCCATCGCCCCGTCAGGACCACCTGTTGTTCGGCCAAGTGGTAGTAAGAGCATCTTCAGCCGCGCCCCCAATAGCCCCCAGACTGCTTTTTGTCGCCGGCACCGAAAATTCGGCCCAGCCGTGCCCCAGAAGCCCAATTTTCGCCGGATCGGGCCGATTTTGGCGCCCGCGGACCCAGGCCGAACCCGGCACGCTGGGGGACGCCCGGGGGCGCCGGAGGAACGTTTTTGGCGCGAAAGAACAGCGGGCCCGCCGAGTCAGCGACTCGCTGCCTTCCTCGTCCTCATCGCCTCGGTTCCCGCGGGAATCAATGCCAAGGCCGCCGCGCCGGTTAGCCTTTCATTGATGCCTCACGGGCAGCCTCTCACCGCCCACCTTCGGCTATAAAAGCCGACCTCCCCGCTGGTGAACGCCACAATCGCCCCTCTCGACACAACTCGCCGCCGACGCCCCTCTCGCCACCGAAGCCCCTCTCCGACGAGCAATGTCCGAGCGTTACCCAGGTGACGCCGCGGCGGCGAACGGTTTCGGCCGATGCCATCTACGCGAGGACGAGGCGCGCCTCCTCTACGAGGCCGACTACCCGACGCCCCCGGACATGAGGGTGCCGGGCTCATGTAGGCTGAGCACCGGTGGCGTCCCGGTGCCGCAGATGCCAACCGGTGCGGAACGGCGCGCCGAGATAGCGCGCATCCTGATGTGGAGCGAACCTCGAGACGAGGGTCGGTCCCTTGTTGGCCCGATCTTTCACGGCACGAACCTCCATCGCAGCAAGTAATGGTAGCAGGTTTACGAAGATGCTCGCAAATCCCGCGGAAACAACACGCCAACCCCTCGATCCGAAGGAATAACGTGGACGAACCGTATAGGCTCGGCTTGTAATCTCCTACGCGTCGAGCCGCAGGAACTCACACGCCAGTAGAGATTGTTGACAAGAATTCTCTAATCTCGATAATGGCCGACGGTCGTAACACATAACGGTGTCTAATTCATCTTAACATAACCCCCTTTACCAAAAACCTTACTATGGCTATTTATATCAATATAGCCCCGACCCAACGCGAGTATGCTACAAGAAAGAAAAATAAACAGAACTCTCCTAAAATTATCAACCGACTATGATTTGCCAAAAATAACCAGCTATGGGATGGGCTTCTCATGCAATCTGCTGGTGGCCCCCAACCGACGGTCTTTAAGGAAAGGCAGCTCCATGCAACTCTATCTCTAGATAATGGATGGCCGTACTTCTCTTTGCATGGCATGAATATAAATAAGAATCTTGTCCGCACTTCTTTCCTTTTAAACCAGCGAGCTGCACCTCTATCTCTCCAATTAGAGTCCCACATAAAATCATCTATATGTGTCCAAACTGAATCGGGATTTACTTCCGGCAGCCTTGGCAACTCAAACAAATCAATTGTATCTCTTATTTTATTAGAGGTCCGAACAAGACCTGACCCTGATGTATTTAGAACTGAACCAGCCAATGCTTTGACCTTGTACGTGCATGTACTAGCATATGCATGCGTCCCTCGGTCCATATTGAACATATGATAAGCATCATGGGCCGAACTAACATGCATGCATTTAAATCCTTGAACAACTGCAACATCAATAGGACCGGAGCTAGGACTGGCCGTATCACATTCGCTCGTCGCTGTCGGAGGAGAAGCGGAACGAGCCGAGGTACGCCGCCGACAGCCACACGCTGTGGACAATGTACTTCAACCGCCGCCACGCCGACCAGGTCGCCTCCACAAACGGCGTCCTGCCCCGCGGCCGCCTCAACGCCGACGGGCGGCACGAATGGTGGGGCGTGCCCGGCCGCACCCTCGAAGTCGTCCTCGACCACATCGAGAACGGCAACACGTCGCGCCTGGAGTACCCGGCGCCACCGTCCTTCTCTCGCCGCCGCGGTAGTTCCTGGACGCCACGGCGAATGGAGACGGCGACCTCCTCGTCGTCGGGCTCCGGTTCTCTTTCCTCCGGGTCGCCGGCGCTCCGCCCCATCAAGCCGGAGCCGCAGGAGACGTCGCTTGGGCGCCGCACCCGCAGCGGCGCCCTCGTCATCAACGAGGGCGGCTGCCCCTTCCCTCGTTCCTACCGCCTCGTCCAGCCGAAGATCGAGCCGGGGTTGCTGTCGGTGTCAAAACCGACCGATCTCGGGTAGGGGTCCCGAACTGTGCGTCTGAGGATCGAAGGTAACAAGGGACAAAGGGAACACGGTGTTTACCCAGGTTCGGGCCATCTTAATGGAGGTAAAACCCTGCTTCTTGCTTGATTGTATTTAATGAGTATGGGGGTTACAAGAGTTGATCTACCTCGAGATCGTAATGGCTAAACCCTAGCTGTCTAGCCTATGAAAATTCTGATGGCTTCCACGGACCAAACCCTCCGGTTTATATAGGCACCGGAGGGGGCTAGGGTTGTACAGAGTCGGTTTACAGAGGAAGGAAACTATACATCCGGACGTCAAACTTGCCATCCACTCAAAGGAGAGTCCCACCCGGACACTGTAACACCCTTGTGTAATTGCCACTGTGATCAACTGCTAATAATGCCAAGTCATATCATTTGCAGTGCCTAGTCATAGTGGTTAACCAAAACCATTCCAATTCTATTATGAAAATCAACTCAAATTCAAAAGTGCAAAATAAATTTGCTCAAACACTGATGGAAAAATGTTCACTAAATAGCAAATATTCCAGAAATACTCATAAAAATATCACCAGTAATACTTGGATTAATTAAATGACTCAAACAACATGAAACAGCACCAAAACAACAATATTTAATACATTTTAAATCATATCAATTTCAAATGAAGCCCAACTTTGCTCAAACCAATTTTTGGTGAATGCTAACATTGCACAGTAATATTTGGGTCAACTCTCATATTTTACAAAAGTGCAAAGGTGTCCTAACTAATTCAAAACAGAAAATCAATAAAGAAAAAGTAAAACAGAAATAAGAAAAAATAAAACGAGGCACTGTGCACTGGGCCTTAGTGCACAGTGCCCCGACCGCGGCCCACCTGGCCCAACTCCTTCTCCCTCCTCCCGTGTCGGCCGCGCCATGGCCGCGCGCGCTCGCCAGCCGGGCGGCGACACGGCGATGGCGCCGACGCCACCGACACGCTGGGGGGATATGGCCGAAGCCGTCCATCCCCCCTGGACCTCCGTTCACTCTTCCCCCTCTCTCCCTCGCTAGCCCCGCTCGCCTCCTTCTCAGATCCACTGCCCGAGCGAGCTCGCCGCCGCCCGCTGTCGAAGCCGTGGCCACATAGCCTCCCTCACCGTCTCTCTGTGTCAACTGGCTTCGCCTCGCTCGGCTACTTCGACTGCCGCCCGCCATTTGGCTCGGGGAGGACCACACGGACGGGATCGAGCGTGGCATCGAGCTCTCTGCCGCCGGCGAACCCCGACGGCTCCGGCATTCCCCTGCGCTCCCGATCACTCGCGGGCCTTCTTGTGCCGCACGGTGAGTGTCGGTGTCAAAACCGGCGGATCTCGGGTAGGGGGTCCTGAACTGTGCGTCTAAGGTCGATGGTAACAGGAGACGGGGGACACGATGTTTACCCAGGTTCGGGCCCTCTCTATGGAGGTAATACCCTACGTCCTGCTTGATTGATCTTGATAAATATGAGTATTACAAGAGGTGATCTACCACGAGATCGTAATGGCTAAAACCCTAGGAGTCTAGCCTGTCTGATTATGATTGTCCCTATGGACTAAACCCTCCGGTTTATATAGACACCGGAGGGGACTAGGGTTGTACAAAGTCGGTTACAGAGAAAGGAATCTTCATATCCGAACGCCAAGCTTGCCGTCCACGCTAAGGAGAGTCCCATCCGGACACGGGAGAGAGTCTTCTGTCTTGTATCTTCATGGCCCATCAGTCCGGCCCACGTTACATAGCCTGGACGCCCGAGGACCCCTTAATCCAGGACTCCCTCAGTAGCCCCTGAACCAGGCTTCAATGACGATGTGTCCGGCGCGCAGATTGTCTTCGGCATTGCAAGGCGGGTTCCTCCTCCGAATACTCCAGAACAGACTTCGAGCACAGAAAATGTGTCCGGCTCTGCAAAACAAGTACCACACACAACCGCAGAGAGTATAATATTTCACGAGTCCAATCTGCTGACAATTTTTTGTAATGCGACACCACGTTCCTGCACGGTAATTATTTCGAACCGTTCTTTAGTCTCCCGCTCCACGCTTTAAGATGCGGTTTCCAGTGGCACGTCTTGTCACAGCAGAGATCGTGTCCCTTCATTACGGGATCCTCGTCAATACGGGCGTGGGTAATCCAACCGTGCCGTTTGCACGGCCCTTGGGAATAGGCGAGTTTTAAGGCGAGCAGGGACGCGCTTGATATTCACTGCCTTTATAAGGAGATAAGGATTCACCCCTTTCACCCACACCTTCTCTTTCTCTGCCTCTCCATTCCTGAGCTCCAGCGCCCAAGTTCTCATCTTTTCCGCCTCAAAGAAGCACTCCGACCATGTCCGGATCCGGAGCGCAAGGCAAGTGGATGGCCTCCTCCGTCAAGGAGAAGGACATCACGAAGCTCCGGGAGGCGGGGTATTTGGCCAAGGAAATCGCCCACCGGCTTCCGGCCAAGGGGCAGATCGTCCCCACCCCCAAGCCTCATGAGAGGGTGGTGTTCATCCCCCACTTCGTCCGCGGGTTAGGGTTTCCTCTCCACCCTTTCGTCCGCGGACTCATGTTTTACTACAGGCTAGATTTCCATGATCTAGCCCCAAATTCTTTCCTCAACATCTCGGCATTTATTGTCGTGTGCAAGGCCTTCCTCCGTATCCCACCCCACTTCGGACTGTGGCTCAAGATTTTCAATGTGAAGCCGAAGGTGGTGGATGGCCAACACGCAGAGTGCGGAGGCGCCATGGTGAGCAAGATGCCCAACGTCACGTGGCCCAAAGGTACCTTTGTGGAGACCGTCAAAGGGTGGCAGCAACTGTGGTTCTATATCACAGAGCCCCGCGACGCCACCTGGGCCGCGGCTCCTGAATTCAAGTCCGGAGCCCCAATGCGGCTCACCTCCTGGCTAGAGAAGGGCCTGAATTGGGCATCGTCGGAGGAGCTGACAGCGCTGCAGGCGCGTATCCAGCGGATGGTGGACAAGAACATCAAGCTTGTCAATGTGATCCAGGCGATGCTAGTTCGCCGGATCCTTCCATGCCAAAGCCGGACTTGCCATTTGTGGGAGTTCGATCTAGCCGAGCACCAGACCTTGCAACAGTTCTTCGGAACTACGCACGAAGACATCTGGAAGGTGCTTTTTAAGGCCAACGAGAAATGGCCGGAGACGACCGAGGACCGTGGGCATGACCTGGCCCGTCCTGCTAGTCCGGTAAGTCTTTCGTGCTTCAAGGTGTATCCTTTACTTGCTTACTCAGGGAAAATGCCTGTGCCTCCCTATTTATTTTTCCAGGGCTAGACGAAGAAGGCAGAGCGGATTAAGTGTCCGGCTCCCGCTTCTGACGAAGATGCTGGTTCCGGCGCCCTACCGGGCGCCGGAGAAGAAGGCCAAGAAAAAGGCCAAGGAGACCAGAAGTGGCCTCCGTTGCAAGGGAACTTCGGACGAGACGTCCGAAGACGCCGAGACTCACTCCACTGCCGCAGAGGACGAGGAGGAGGAGGAGGAAAGCAACTCTCCCCTTGAGGGGGGAAGGAAAAAAGGGCGGTCCCCATAAATCTGGAGGCAGAGGCGTCCAAGAAGGGGAAGGTCTCCCTCGCGGATAACTCCGCGTGGGATGTCGACAGCAGCCCAGAGCGGCGCCCCCGAGATAAGCCCCTGGCTGAGTCGTGAGTACTCAAAGACCCTGACGCATTCATATATCCAGCCTCTTTTCTCCATAGTTTTAACATGTTGAATCATGTACTTGCAGTCCGGCTTGTTCCGACCTCGAGCGATCCTCATCTTCGGGGAATTTGCTGGACCCGAAGGTGATGGACAGCGGGTCCCTTCCGGCGGCCTCCTCTCCCAAGGTCATGGATGACACCGAGGCATTGTCCCGAAGGATCCCAGGCCAGGGAGAGATGCGGGAGGCCGTCAGTGCGGCGCCAGAGGGTGAAACCTTGGCCACCGGACACATGGGGGAGCAAATCCCCATGGAGACTGGCAATGGGGGCCAGGTCCAATTCGGCCCCCAGCCAAATACGGTCCCGGAGACCTATACGGCTCCGGAATCCGGCAAGCAACCTTCTTCGAAAGAAGGGGGTGTGCCTATTTCGCCGGTGACCTCTGTCCAACCAGAGGCACCGGACACCCTACTAGAAGCGCTGCAAAGTGCTTCCATTGTAGAGGAACATCGTGCCCTCATGGGTACGGTGATTGAGAAGATTCAGTCCGCGAAGAGCGGACTGACCGAAGCCTGCACAAGCCTTCTAACAGGTTTTGAGGTATGAAACGCAATTATGTAAAAAGAATATCACAGTATAGACAGTAGCCCCTGAGACACTGTCCGGTTGTCAAAAAGAAAAGCCGGACAGAGGATCAAACAATTTTCGCAGGAGACTAACCATACATGTCTATGTGAAAAAGCAGGCGTCGCTGCTGGCTGTGACCTCCCATGCTGCCGAAGTCTCCGGACTGAAGCAGAGTCTGGAGCGGGCCGAGGAAGAACTCGGCCGTGTGAAAAAGCAGCTGGCGGACAAGCAAGGTATGCCATGACCTTCTGTATATCAGAAAGGATAGATGATTTGTATTGACCGGAGTGCCATGATATTTGTAGGAGCGGCGACTGAGGTGGAGGCCCTTAAAAAGGCGCTGGCCGAGGCCCAGAAGAGAGCGGCGGAGGAACAATCCATCCGCAAAAAGCACGAGGCCAGGGTCGGTGAGGTCCAACAAGAGCTCCAGGACGCTGTAAAGAAATGTGAGTCCTTGGAGCGCAAGATTACGGATCAAGAGTCCGAGCTTGCTAAGGCCCACCAAAGCACACAAGAGACCGGGTCGAAGCCCAGGGCGCCCTCCAGGAAATCCAAGAGGCCAGGAAAATCACGGCGGGTAAGGCCTTTATAATGCAAAGCAAATTTGTGAAGAAAAGGTACCTCTTACTGACCCGGATTTGGAGTTCTCCAGGAGCGTTTGTGGATCTGCCGCACAGCATTGCTGATGCCGCGTATTTCTTCCGAGCCGAAGAGGGGAGCTCAACGGAGAAGCTGTTCTGGTCTCAATACCTTGCGCCAGAGCATCCGGTGCTCCTCAGCGATCAGCTGAAACAGCTGACCGAACTACATAGGGCGGCTGAATTGGCTATGAAGGATTTGATAATCCGTCTATGGCCTGCTGAAGCCATACCCAACAGCTACTTCAGGCTCGTGAAGCGACTGGTTGCTGCCTGCCCTCGGCTTGATGCCATCAAGCGGTCGGTCTGCATTGAAGGTGCGCGGATGGCCTTCGCCCGTGTCAAGATACAGTGGGCGAAGATGAACGCCGTCAAGCTCGCGACCGAGGGACCGCCCGCGGGCAAGGAGCACCGCACGCCCGAGCGATATTTTGACGATGTCCTGGAGGGATCCCGCATTGTAGCGGAGCAGTGTGCGAAAGACATTATCTTTGAATGAATATATTCATGTTATCCTGTCCTGTATAATGGAGCAAAAAATATAATATTAGTTGTTTATATCAAGATTTTTCCTCCTATGCGGCCGTTTTATTAAATCTGAGGGTTGGCCAGTCGTCGGCTTCAGCCCCCACTTAGGTAGTACGGGGGTGTTCGGGATAAAATCTAAACACTCTTGATCCAAAGTTTTGGTCCTTGAAGGAGGTGTTTAGCGCAACGAACCAGGCAATCGGACTATGTGGCTTTATCACCCTCACTTAGCCATAGGAGTTTTATAATAGAAATTTAGGCGCAGCCCCTAGTATTCGTGAGTCCGAACTAGGGTGCTGTAAACACCTGATCGGGTAGAGACCGATTCGTCGCATAATGCGGAAAAAATCGCAAAAGATTTATAACCTCCGAAGAGCTGACCGGCTCACGCCGCATCATGACAGTTAGTTTTCGGCTTTCTCTACTGAGGTGCTCATCCGGATGAACCAGGGCACAATCGCAGTAGTTCTCCCTTTACTACCCTAGCCGATATAGCGGAACGTAAGGTAGTAAGCACAGGAGTCGGGCAACCCAACTATTGACCAAAGACATGATTCGGAGCCAATGCATATAATGCTAAATTCGGGGTGCCGAACTATACTGTAGAAAGTGTTCGGACTTTGTTGCCATAATATGGGGCGCAATAAAGCCCCTGGCGAACTTAAGCCGTACCAAAGTGTACGGGTGCAATTGATAAGATTATCAAGAAAAAATGAAGTAGTAAGCTAGTGCCGCAGAAGTTGGGCTGCGAACTGTTTCCATTATAATTTTATTGATACGTCAAAGCGTATAAGTAGTGCGATAAGCAACAGGGCTATTTAACATGCCATGACCAAGGGAGAGCTGTGTGCGGGTCCTGAGAATAGGTGGAGTGATCGTTAAAAAGACCTCCTAAAGATACCCATATACCTCAATGCTTCTTGCTGTCTTGGTGTATCTATCCTTCGAAGGGACCGATGATCAGGCCGTCTTGAGGGGCCTGTGGAAAAGAAACCTGAAAAGGATGAAAAAGAAAAAGTGAAAGTATGTGTGTCCAGGAGAGGTCGAGCCGTATTATGGACCACAATCTAGTGATGCCTCCGTCTATGCCCATGGTATTTTAAGTGCGTAGTTATGTACGCGTGGTACGTATGCCGCCATTTGGCCGGGACGGAGACGGAGGCCGGATTGCTAGTCTAACTCCTGACGAGCCGGACTGTTATGCTGCGGAGTAGTCCGGATCCGCTTGACAGTGTCCGGGAGCTTGGCCGCTGAATTAAGATTCTGTTTGGCAAGGCCGCTCTGTACTTCCGCTGCCAAGGCCTGCGGTGTGCTCCTCGGTACGGAGGGAGCGCTCCGTGTTTCCGTTAACTGTTATGACGCCGCGCGGTCCCGGCATCTTGAGCTTGAGATAAGCATAGTGTGGCACCGCATTGAATCGAGAAAATGCGGTTCGTCCGAGCAGTGCGTGATAGCCGCTGCGGAAGGGGACGATATCGAATATCAGCTCTTCCACTACTAGAAAAAGGGCTATAGCTAATATAGACATTAGTGACGCACTATGTATGTGGTGCGCCACTGCCAAATAGCAGTGGCGCACCACACATGGGTGCGCCACTATTGTTTATATTACTAATGGCGCACCTTGTGTGTGGTGCGCCACCACTAAGTTTCTCCTGGGCACACCCCCCTCCCCAGACTTACCAGTGGCGCACCGTGGTTTGGTGCGCCATTACTAGTTTTAACTAGTAATGGCGCACCACACCCACGGTGCGCCACTACTAACAATTTTTTTTTCAAAACTAGTAATGGCGCACCACACACCAGGTGCGCCATTAGTAACCCTGGTTACCAATGGCGCATTCTTAGGAGGTGCGCCATTGGTAACCTGAGAGCAGCTAGATATTTTTGACAGCCACCTACCACACTCACTTTACCCACTTCATTCTATCCACCTCTACCAAGTTTGGTCTCGGCTGCCTCCTCCTCCTCACCTCATTTGCACCATAGATTCACCCAAATTAAGTGGTTAAATTTCCTTTTTTTTGATAGGTAAGTAAGGGGAAAGCTTTCTTTATGTTCTAGATCTACTTTTTTCTCCCTCCAACAACGTACACACTTTTTATGGCCTAGATCTACGTATGTTTGTGGTGTTGCATATGTTTGTATTTGCAGGTACCGGTATTTGAAATGCGATAGTTGCCAATATTTTGCCGGAATGTTGATTCATTTCCGTTTCGGCGAGAATTTGGCCTATGCAACTTTTTCGACGTCATCTCTCGGAAGTCGTTGGCGTGAGGCAACTCAGAAGGCTACAGGAAGAGATCGTGGTGATACTATGCGAGCTTGAGATCTACTTCCCGCCCACATTCTTCAACATTATGGTGCATCTGCTGGTCCATATCGTGGAGGATATCATCCAACTCGGGTCGACGTTCCTGCACAGCATGATGCCGTTCGAAAGGATGAATGGTGTCATCAAAGGATATGTTCGCAACAGGGCACGTCTAGATGGAAGCATAGCCAAGGGCTTTCTGACCGAAGAGTGCATCTCCTATTGCACGAATTATCTAGGCATCGAGAACCCCGTTGGTCTGCCCGTCAACAGGCACCTCGGCAGGCTCGCTGGATGGGGTCACCGCGAGGGTCGCCGCGAAATGCATGTCGACTTCAAGGGTCGACTCGCCGACTTTGAAAGAGCAAACCTAGTCGCGCTACAACACATAGACGTGGTCGATCCTTGGGTGGTAGAGCACAAAACCTTTATTGAGAAGACGTACAATGACCGAGGCCAACAGAGGACGGACGGAGATATAATCAAAGAGCACAACTCATGTTTCACGCGTTGGTTCAAGGAGAAGCTTCTGTCGTACCCTTTACATGAGGATTCTTCCGCGGAAGAAAAACTCATATTCGCCTTGTCACAGGGCGCCGAGCACAACCTGATGACCTATGAGGCGTACGATATCAACGGCTACACATTCTACACCGAGGAAAAGGACATGAAGAGCGATTATCAGAACTCCGGGGTAACGATGGAATCCTACACCGGTAACGACAAGGACAGATACTACGGAAGGATCGAGGAGATCTGGGAGCTGAGCTACGCTGGAGAGAAGGTCTCGATGTTCCGTGTCAGATGGGCCAAGAGCGTCCTAAAAGAAGACCGGTATTTCACCACCATGGTTATACCCGAAGCCAAATCCAAGACCGCGGGCGCAAACGTCACCGCGAAAAATGAGCCATGGGTACTGGCTTCCCAAGTGGACCAATGCTTCTTCATTACCGACCCGTCAAAGCCCAGTCGTGTTGTCGTGAGGAGAGGCAAAAAGAACATCATCGGAATGGATGGAGTCGCCAATGAGCAAGACTTCGACAAGTACGGCGACCCGAAGATGGAAGATGACGACGACGATGAAGTACCATACACCACAAGAAGAAGCAGGACCACCCTACCTAAAGGACGTCCGTTCAAGAGAAGAACTCCATTTGCGAAAAAGAAGGGCAAGAAGATTGTGAAAAGATAGCTAAGATCGAATCACGACGTGTCGGCCGCGTGTGTGTGTCAGTGGCAAGCTCAATTATTACATGCAACTAAATTATTACATGTATCACTTGATTTCAACCATGTCATCTAATTCTAAATCTTTGCACAATGGTTTTATCACTCCATTTGCATTTTCCTTTTCTTTTATCTCAAATCTTAAATTATTACATGCAACTAAAAATCCAAAAAAATAAAAAAAAAGTTAGTAATGGCGCACCAGGAGAAGGTGCGCCATTGCTATCACGGTGTTTACGGCGCACCCCTAAAAGGTGCGCCATTGATATAACCCTTTTTATGGCGCACCCCTAAAAGGTGCGCCATTGCTAACCCTCCCCCAGTAATATCCAAGACCCAGCCGCCCCCTCACCCTCATTTCCATTCTTCCTCTCCCTCCCACACCGCCGCCACCCCCACCCACCGGCGACCTCGCTCCCGGGCTCCGCCGCCCCCACCCACCCCCTCCCTCGCCTTCTCTGCCCCCAATCGAGCAGTAGGTCAGGCGGTGGCCCTTCCTTCCCTCCCCCCTCTCTCTTCCCCCGTTTCATCTTCATCGAGTCCAGCAGCTCGACGAGCGCGCGGCGGCGGCGGCGGCGGAACCCCGGCGGCGACGGCGGCCCAGGTAAGCTTCTAGGCATCCCCGCACCCTCGCTCCTCCCCACGCCTCCTCGTGCTCCTCTCCCGTGGGGGGATAATGAGAGCGATGCACTGAATCCATTCATTGAACAGAGGTGCTCCTACTTATCGCTTTTAGTTGACGCATGAACCTTGTTCATTGGCCGCATTTGGCATGACTCGCTAATAGTTACTCTCATAGTGTCAAAAAACGTCTTACATTTTAGGACGGAGGGAGTACATTTTTCGTCAATTATAAATCTTGAAATTAACATTTACTTTCTACAAATTTTATAAATTGGTTTAAATAGGAAAAATATTTCGTGTCCAAATAAATGTTCAGATATTACCTAAACAAATGTTTTTATTTTTGTATAAAGAAATATTAATGCATTAGGGATATTACCTAAACAAATGTTTTTCCTTTGTGGTCTGATGATTGGAACTCATGTAAGCATGGCCCCTTTCTCCTGAAATGTTGATTAATTTCGGTTTCGGTTGAGAATGGGGCACTCCTAGGTCAAGAAAATTAGCAAAGGTCATGCCCAATTTTCTTGACCTAGAAGGTGCCCGATTCTCAACCAAAGCAAATCAGCAAATCAGCAAGTGAGTTAAGTTAAATCAGCAAGTGAGTTAAGTTAACTGAATGGGGCATTTCTGTTTTGTCCAACTGCAGTTTCATTCATGGTGTGAAGTTTGTTGTTGTTAGCCTGAGTTAAACTTGGCATTGGTCTCATTCTAGTGAGTAGGGATATGCATTAGGCATTGGTCTCATTCTTAGACCGTCGCACTTGGCGGTGCACCTCGCTGCCCAGGCTTGTTGCGACACATTGCTGCCCAGGCTCGCCGCGACACGATGCTTTAGGACTGCCCTTGAGGATGTTAAGACTGTTAAGCAATGTGACGAACAACTAGGCGTCCTCACTTACGTACGTGGCAAAATGCTTTCGCCACCGTCTTACAATTAATCATTCTAGCCTTTTTTCCTATTTAGAGCGAACATGGCCGACAACGATGAGGCCGGCGGTTCGGGCAAGTCATTCTGGGAGCTGTCCCAGGAGATGGAGTTTTTGTAGTACATATATTTAATTTTAGAAGTTTAATCTTTGAATTATGAACATAGGAAATGTCGTCCGACGACGATAGGCTCCCGAAGTGCGACTGGTGCGGCGATGACCGGGGTATGTGCGACAGGCCTCACCTGGTACAAGGTCGGCGCTTCAGTATTAAACTCCAGGAGACCTTTGATGTTGAAACGGTAGGCAACGACGACAAGTGTTTTTTCGTAATTAAGCATGACTTCTGCTTCTTCAACGTGTAATTTTTGTCTTTTACAATTCGACTAGCTTATCCCATGTCATGCAAGACGCTATGTCTTGGAGAGGATGAATTTTGAAGATCATGAAAGTATGGAAACAAAGATAGTTCACCTAAGGACCCATCATGGTATAGATTTTGCTGTAAATCTTTACAATTCTGAGAGCGTATCCCATTTTGGTTGCCCGAATTGGGAAGCACTTTGCAAGATGTATGATTTTCATGAGGGTATGCTTGTCACCTTGGATCTTGGTGATCCTGACGAAGATAATATGGACATTTGGGTCCTTGTTGATACGATTCCAATTCTACCGCTATGTGAGTTTCTCAAACATAGTTATTAAGTAATTTATATTGTTTATTTCAAAATAGTTGACAACTTATTTTCATTGATAGCTTATTTTCATTCTTCAAAGAATGTGCAGAAGATGGTAGACAGAACCTACTACACCGATGGCGCAGAATTAACTTATCGGGAGAAAGATCATCTGATCTCATTTATTAATGATCTTGAGAATTACAATATCTATTATCAAACTCCTGCACATTATGGTCAATACGTGCCACTAGTGCACGTGTTGAACTATGGTAACATCCATGGAGATGTCATGGTAAGATTTTTTACTATTACGACATCCGAGCATCTTTTGCATAAATTCTTCTAAAACTAAACTACATTGCTAACTACGAAGTTATTACTATGTTTTTCAACAGAAAATCCCGAAGGATTGTGTGCCTCATCTGATGTTTCCGAAAGGTCGCATTGATGTTATGAGCTTACGGCCAGGTCATCCTACGCATCACTGCTGTTCATATCGGATTTCTAAAACCGATGCAGACATGACAATCAAAAATTGGAAAAAATGTATGGTCACTCGTAGGGAGCTACTTGGAAGCAACATTGTGCGAAGCGCAAGAATTGGAGACAGGATAATCTCCATTCTCCATAATGGAGAGTCGGGGCCTATCTTGTTTTATGCTATTTTACCTAAGAGAAGGTAGTAGGTCCTATAAAAGAGGAGTAGGTCCTAGGTACAATGTGTTATTATGTGCTACAATGTGTTAGCTACGCCCTCCATCACATGCGGGCGATTGTACGGGACCATAATCACCTTATGCTACCAAATAATCTCAAAGATTGGGCCGCACGCTTGTCGGCAATCCAGGACGAGGACATCAGACAAGAATTCTTTCACATCCAGTCGGAGTTTGCGGAAATCATCTATCAAGATGTCCTTCATACCTCGGGGCAGTTCTACCTCAAATATCAACCGTCCAACAGTGAAATAGAAACAACGCTACAAATGCAGGCTGACAACGACCGCACATTCATGACCATCACGAAAGACGGCGGCTTCATCCACGCTCCGGTCCCTTAGTCGAGTCGAAAGTATTGATGCTATGTAGTTCTGAAATATCGATTAGCTCATGTTGTAATTAAACTTTAATGAACTTGTATGTCTCTTTAGTTTGGACAGTCGTTCAACTTATATGTAATCGATGCTATTTATTAGTAGGACCATGAATCGTGCTATTAATGTGTTGCTTTTCTCTTCCGATCCTTTTGTTGCATACTTATATATTGCTTATATATTATCTGTGAATTGCTACTAACGTTTTGTTTGTCTAGTGCATAGAGATGCCGTCGTATGTCGTGTACAAGGGTAAGGTTCCCGGAGTCTACGATGACTGGGAGGAGTGTCGGAGACAGGTTCACCGTTTCAGCGGTAACAGTTACAAAGGGTACACCGCTAGGGCGGAGGTGGAAGCTAGATACGCGCGCTATCTAGCGGGAGAGAGGAGGGAGCGGAGGAGGAACCGGATGAAGACCAGTTTCATCGCGATGATGCTCATCGTGACCGCAGCTCTCTTCTATGTGATGGTAGTTTAGATGATCGATATCGACTTTGTAATGTGACAACAAACTCGGCTAATATGATGAACTTTGCTAATGTCTCGAGACCTAAACTTGGCTAATGTTTGAACTTTGTTCGCTATTTCGAATTTGGAGACTAATATGATGAATTCTATTGTGTGATGTTTATATTCTGTGCTGTAACGTATTTTGTAACCTGTGCAAATACCAGAAAGGCAAAAAATAATAATTCCTAATATTCATAGTAGTGGCGCACCATATTGAGAATTAGTGGCGCACCAAGATAAATACCAGTGGCGCATTATCGGGCATAGTAATGGCGCACTTGGGGCATAGGTGAAGGCAAATATGGCCCCCAGTTGTGGCGCACCATATTGAGCATTAGTGGCGCACTAAGGCTAAATACCAGTGGCGCATTATGGGGCATAGTAATGGCGCACTTGGGGGCATACGTGAAGGTAAATATGGCCCCCTAGGAGGCATAGTAATGACGCACTGTTGGACATAGTAATGACGCACCATGTGGTGCGCCACTATTATCTGGGATACTAATGGCGCACCAGAGGTGCGCCATTACTATTTGTTACTAGTGGCGTGTTAATAGTGGCGCACCTATAGTGCGCCATTAATAGCAAAAACTGGTGCGCCACTAACAGCCTTTTTTCTAGTAGTGTTCGCTTCTGAAGTTGTCCGGGGATCCGAAGACAACCTCCAGTGTGATTGAGCCCATACAGCGGGCCTCTACACCTGGTATGACTCTTTTAAAGGTTGTTTTTGTGGGTTTGATCCTTGAAGGATCGATGCCCATTTTGCGCACTGTATCCTAATAGAGCAGGTTCAGGCTGCTGCCGCCGTCCATGAGGACGCGTGTGAGATGGAATCCATCAACAATTGGATCGAGGACCAGTGCGGCTGAACCGCCATGACGGATACTGGTCGGATGGTCCCTGCGATCAAAGGTGATCGGGTAGGACGACCATGGGTTGAACTTTGGGGCGACTGGCTCTATTGCATAGACGTCCCTGAGCGCTCGTTTACGCTCCCTTTTGGGGATATGAGTGGCGTATATCATGTTCACCATTTTGACCTGGGGAGGGAACTTCTTCTGTCCTCCTGTGTTCGGCGGACGGGACTCCTCGTCGTCGTCCTTGCTTTGCGACCCCTTCTCCTTGTTTTCGGCATTTAACTTGCCGGCCTGTTTAAAAACCCAACAGTCTATGTTGGTATGATTGGCTGGTTTATTAGGGGTGCCGTGGATCTGACATGGACGATTGAGTATGCAGTCCAAGCTGGATGAGCCCGGATTGTTTCTTTTGTATGGCTTCTTCCGCTGGCCGTACTTGGAGCCGCTGAAACCGGCATTGACCGCCGTGTCATCGGCAGTGCCACCATTGCTTCGGCGCTTGTGCCTGTTGCGTCGGGGCTTGTCATTGCTATTCTTGGCTTCAGAGGTACCGGCATCGCTTGCAGTGTTATTGCTACGGGCTAGCCAACTATCCTCGCCCGCACAAAAGCGGGTCATGAGTGCCGTGAGGGCTGCCATGGACTTCGGCTTTTCTTGGCCGAAGTGACGAGCGAGCCATTCGTCGTGGATGCTATGCTTAAAGGCCGCTAGGGCTTCGGCATCCGGGCAGTCGACGATCTGGTTCTTTTTAGTTAGGAACCTAGTCCAGAATTTCATGGCCGACTCTCCAGGCTGTTGAACTATGTGACTTAAGTCATCGGCATCCGGAGGTTGTACATATGTTCCTTGGAAGTTGTCGCGGAAGGCGTCTTCCAAGTCCTTCCAGCTGCCAATAGAGTTTTCAGGCAGACTATTTAACCAGTGCCGAGCTGGCCCCTTGAGTTTTAGTGGGAGGTATTTGATGGCGTGAAGGTCATCACCACGGGCCATATGAATATGGAGAAGAAAATCCTCAATCCATACCGCGGGATCTGTTGTTCCATCATATGATTCGATATTTACGGGTTTAAACCCTTCTTGGAATTCGTGCTCCATTACTTCATCAGTGAAGCAGAGGGGATGTGCGGCGCCTCTATATCGGGCCAAGTCGTGACGTAGTGCGGATGTAGTCCGTCTGCGGTTTTCGGCCCGGACGTGGTTATGCTCGGTACGTCTGGCTTGATAGCCGTCGTCGCGCGCCAGGGCATGCCCCCGCGATCCGTAGATCGATCTGGACTGACCTGCTCTGTTCTCCAGGTTTTGTCGCAGGTCATATGTGTATTCCCGAGCTGCGGTGTCTTTGCCTTTACGGCGAGGTAGTATGGGCAGGTGTTCGGCTTGAGTTGCCGCTTTGTCCCGGCCACGTGGTGGTCGGTCAGCCGCATTACGTGTTGATGGCATGGGCTCAAGTGCCTCATCGTCGAATTGGGGTAGCAATTTGTGCTTCGGGTAACTTTTAATGGGGCGCTCGAGTCCGTATTCCTCGGCTGCCAGGACATCAGTCCATCTGTCGTTGAGCAGATCTTGATCAGCTTGAAGCTGCTGCTGTTTCTTTTTCAGGCTCCTCGCTGTGGCTATTGGCCAGCGCTTAAAGCGCTCCTGCTCAACGGGTTCCTCAGGCACGATAAAGTCTTCATCGCCGAGGCTCACCTCATCTTCGGAGAGTGGAAGATAGTTGCTGTCCTCCGAGTCTTCGTTTATGGCCTGTTCGTCAGGGCTGACTTGCCCATCTTCCCTACCGTCCTGTTCGGACGTCGGCTCGGCGGGATCTTCTTTGTCTTCGGCATCGTCAGGAGTATTGTTTTCTTTTGTGCCGGTATTGCTGTCTTTTCCACGGCGTGATTTAGAGCGGTGCCGCTGACGTCGGCGCTTTGGCTGTATCTCAGGAGGTTTATCCTCGACTGGATCTTTCTCGTTATCGCCGTTATTCTTTTTGGGAGTATCCACCATGTACACGTCATACGAGGAGGTGGCTGTCCAGCGCCCAGTAAACGGCGGGTTTTGGGCCTGCTCCTCTCTGGCATCGTCGTCCATACCGTCGATGTCTTTGGAGTCGTAATCGAGCATGTCGGTTAAGTCTTCGACAGTGGCAATGAAGTGGGCGGTGGGTGGGAAGCGAAATTCTCCGTCATCAGCCTCTAGTTCAAACGGGATATAATTCGGCTGTGAGTCCCCCGCTAAGGAGAGGGTTTTTAATGATTTTAGCACATCACCCAAAGGTGAGTGTAGGAAGATGTCCGCGGAGCTGAACTCGACGATCAGCGCCCGATCGAGCTCGATGGGCGCGGACGCACGCGGTTCGGAACCTGTGGCCGGAGACGAATCCGAGGTTCCGGTGACACAGATCCCGTTCGAAGTTGGGTCTGTGTGCGGCTCCAACGTCGCTGAGTCTGCGGCTTTCGTGGCGGGGTTGAGCTTCACGTCCTTGGATGGCGCAATCTGCTCCGGATCTAGGGCCAGGGCAGTTATAGGCGCTATCTCCCGGGTATGGTCCGATGACAGATTTAGGTCATGTTCATCGCGGTGGTAGGGAGCGGCCGCCATGGGCTCGAATCCGTCGAAGATCAAGTCTCCGTGGATATCAGCAACGTAGTTCAAGCTTCCAAACCTGACCTGATGGCCAGGGGCGTAGCTATCGATTTGCTCTAGGTGGCCCAGCGAGTTGGCCCGCAGTATGAAGCCGCCGAATACGAAGATCTGGCCGGGGAGAAAGACCTCCCTCAAGGCCGCATCGTTGTGGATGATTGATGGAGCCATCGAGTCTTCTAGCAACGACACATCGGAACTCTCAATGAAAGCACCAATGTCGGTGTCAAAACCGGCGGATCTCGGGTAGGGGGTCCCGAACTGTGCGTCTAAGGTCGATGGTAACAGGAGACGGGGGACACGATGTTTACCCAGGTTCGGGCCCTCTCTATGGAGGTAATACCCTATGTCCTGCTTGATTGATCTTGATAAATATGAGTATTACAAGAGTTGATCTACCACGAGATCGTAATGGCTAAAACCCTAGGAGTCTAGCCTGTCTGATTATGATTGTCTCTATGGACTAAACCCTCCGGTTTATATAGACACCGGAGGGGACTAGGGTTGTACAAAGTCGGTTACAGAGAAAGGAATCTTCATATCCGAACGCCAAGCTTGCCGTCCACGCTAAGGAGAGTCCCATCCGGACACAGGAGAGAGTCTTCCGTCTTGTATCTTCATGGCCCATCAGTCCGGCCCACGTTACGTAGCCTGGACGCCCGAGGACCCCTTAATCCAGGACTCCCTCAGTGAGCATCCACGATGCCCTCCCCATCCTCTCTGGCTCTGCTAACCGCTCCCTAGGCCGCTCCAGTTTTGCCCGAGCTCGGTGGCGCCATTGCCGGTGTTCTGCTCAACGCAGCACTGCCCGAGTCCTTCCTCCGTGTTCGTCATGCTTCTCGTGCGCCGTAGGCCTCGCCTAGCTAGCTAGATCGCTCGCTCGCATGCTCAAACGCCGAACCCGACGAGCTCGTGCTTCGGCTTCCGCCACGGCTCGTCGCTGGCGACCCCTCCGGCCACCCCAGCCGCCGTAACCACCACCAATGGACGCGGCTCTGTGTGCCCGTTTGAACGAGCCCGGGCGCGCGCGAAATGACCCCCTGTGGCATTTTTCCGACGCTCGCCGGCGCTCGGCCGCCGCGAATGGCCTCGCCGGAGTTGTTCCGGCGACGGCGCTGACCTGGCAAGGGCGGGCCCCACCCAGAGACGCTGACCAGTGGGCCCCCTGGCCATTTTGACCACGTTGACCACGGTCAACTGTGGTTACTATTCACCCTAAGCCACTGACGTGTGGGCCCCCCTCTGTTAATTAGTCTAATCAAACCGTTTTATAAATAAACCTAATTTGATTAATCAGTATAGACACTGACATGTGGGGCCCACCCCCCTAAATTAACTCTGTTAGCTTAATTAATCCTCTGTTAAACCTACTGAGGCTGACAGGTGGGCCCCACCTGTCAGTTTGACCAGTCACCCGACTGCTGACGCAGTGCTGACGTCATGCTGACGTCATTATTCATTTCCGTTAATTTAAAATAACTTCCGAAAATATTAAAACCTTTATAAATTAATAACTTTTAAACCGTAGCTCGGATTGAAAAACTTAAAATATGAAAGTTGCTCAGAACGACGAGACGGGTTTGATCGTGCCATCTGTTTCCATGTCAGAACCCCCTACGTAGAAGAACTCGTAACTCCGGGCCCGATTGCGGTAGATGAATAGTGCACACACACCGGGTAATAAATCCCGCGATAATCCTAAAAATAACTAAAGTGACTTAGATGCACATTTAGTCAACCCTGCACTGCATCATAGCATAGCACGCACTGCGTTGCATCTGTTTGCATTATGTTTACCTGTTTCTTCCCCCTCTTCTCTCTCGGTAGACCCCGATGTTGACGTAGCTCCCGAGGCAGACGCAACTCCGGAGTACGACTACGTCCCCGACGACACCACTGATGACCTTGCCCTTGCCGCAGAGCAGACAGGCAAGCACCCCCATTTTAAGCATTCCGATATCGCGCACTCTCTTCTCTCTTATGCTTGCATTAGAAGTTACTGCTGCTACTGTTGTCCTATATCTGCTGCATAGCCTGTTTAATTGTTACCTGCTTTTGATACCTTCCTGTTATCCTAAACTGTTTAGTAAAGTTTGGGTAGAGACCATCAGAGACCCCATTTATCCCAACTGCCCCGCTGGATGAGCAGAAGACCCGAGCAACGGGATCGAAGACCAGGCCCCGGCACTGCACGTCACATCCCCTTAATTGCTCGACACTACTGGGTTACTATCGAGTGCCAAGGGTGATACCTCGTCAGCACTTCTGATGATAACCTTGTAGGTTAGTTAATTGGTCGTGGTAAGCGAGGGTGATTCCTCCTACACCACCCCCGATAACAGCGTCGTCGTGCAACACTTCAAGTGTGGACCTTAAGGGTGATTCCTCCTTCGTTCACCTTGACGATAACATCAGGTGGAACTCCATCGAGGGTGATTCCTCAGGGTTCCCCCTTGGTGTTAGACACACGGCTACTATTGATGCTATGTCATACACTGAACCATGTTACTAAAGACGGGTCGGCCCTGAGGGGTACCCGCCCGAGCATATTGCGAAGTGGTGTGGAGACAGGTTGACCTGGAGGGTGCCCGCGAGATAAATACGAGGCGTGGCCGGGCATTCCTAGCCCTTGCCGCAAGTCCTTGAGATGGGGCGACGGGGTCACATCGATCGTGAGTCTCTGCTCGTTACCGCGCGCTCCTAAACCACTAACGGTTTGGATATTTGATCTGAGGGGCCTCTGGCCTGATAGCACTAACCATCACGTGGGCATAGTATGGGCGTTCTGCGTCGTATACTTCAGCCGGAGCTTAATGGACGTCAGCGACTGAGCGGCGCGTGCCGATTTGGACTGGTTAAGCCCACGCTTGTATTAAGGGGGTTAGGTCTGCTTTCGGCCGCGTTCGCAACGTCCAGGAGTTCCCGGGGCGAAGGCCCAAGACCCCCGGGTGCATAGGTTTAGTCCGGCGTGCTGACCTCTTTGTTAGGTATTCGGTCAGGTTGCGGCGTATCGTTTGGCGGGGGCCGGGCATGACCCAGTAAAGTGTGTCCGGCCGGAGTTAAGCGAGCGTGGTGGGTAACTTGGTGCACCCCTGCAGGGAAGAACTTATCTATCGATAGCCTGTCCTACGGTAACGGACACTCGGAGTTGTATCCCGATCGGTACAACTAGAACTTGAGATGAGAACTGGATAGTACGGCTCTGGGATTGCTTTCTCGCAGGGAGTCGAGAAAGGACCTCTGGCCGAGGTTGATGATACTACTACTACTTTACATTATGCTAATCTGCACTCTTCTAATGCTGCAAGACTGCTGAAGATGTTGAAGATGCTAGTCTTTGACAGGACTAGGCTTTCCCCCTCTATTCTGGCATTTCTGCAGCCCAGTCCACATATACAGCCTCCTTTTGACAATGTTGCATATGTAGTGTAGATCCTTGCTTGCTGAGTACTTCGGATGAGTACTCACGTTTGCTTTGCTTTCTTTTTCCCCCATATCCTTTTGAGGCCACCAGACGACGGAGCCCCTGAGCCAGACGCCCCAGTCGACGACCACTACTACTACCCGCCCGGCGAGTACTACTACTACGAGGAGCCGACTGACGACCAGGAGTCGGATCGGAGGGTCCAGGGCAGGAGGCCTACGCCTTTCGATCGTAGTATTTTATTTTACCCCGCCTTCTAAAGGCTTATCTCTCTGTTCTGTAATATATCTGTACCCAGATATCTGATGCTTCCGCTGACGCTTGTATGCCATCGAGCTATGTATTCGAGCCCTTGAGGCCCTGGCTTGTAATATAAAGCTTGTATGACTTTATTTATGTTTTAGAGTTGTGTTGTGATATCTTCAAGTGAGTCCTTAGGCTTGATCGTGTGCATTTGCGTGTATGGTTAGTGCACGATTAAGCCGGGGTCGTCACAGACATGAGGAAAGGTCTTCTGCCTTGTATCTTCACGGCCCATCAGTCCGGCCCATGTCACATAGCCCGGCCACCCGAGGACCCCGTAATCCAGGACTCCCTCAGTAGCCCCTGAACCAGTCTTCAATGACGATATGTTCGGCGCGCAGATTGTCTTCGGCATTGAAAGGCGGGTTCCTCCTCTGAATACTCCAAAGTGATCTTCCGAATAAAAGAACTGTATCCGGCTCTGCATGACAGTCACAACCCTCAACCACGAAGGTGAAATACTTAGTCAAAGTAATGTCCATCAACTGACAACTTTTTCGGCGAAACGTCACATCTAGCCTCGTTATCATTTCGAACCGTTTTTTGGCCTCCCGCTTCGCGCTTCGAGACACGGCCTCTATTGACACGCCTCGTCAAAGCGGAGATCGTGTCCACTTATTGCGGGATCCTCATCAATACGGGTTTGGGTAATCCAACCGTGCCATTCGCACGACCCCTTGGGAACAGGCGAGTTTTAAGGCTTGAGGGGCGGGCGCTTGATATTCATTGCCTATATTAGTGGATAAAGATCCTTTTTTCTCCCCACGCCTTCTTCCTTCTCCTGTTTTCCCATCCTCAAGCTCCAGCGCCCAAGCTTCAATATTTCCCACCGCCGCCAACCTCTCCAGTCATGTCCGGATCTAGCTCGAAGGGCAAGTGGGAGGCCTCCTCCGTCATGGAGAAGGACATCAAGGAGCTCCGGGGGCGGGATATCTGTCTGCGGAGATCACGCACAGGCTCCCTGCCAAGGATCAAGTCATACCCACTCCGGAACCCGGCAAAAGGGTTGTATTCATCCCCCATTTCCTCCGCGGACTAGGGTTTCCCCTCCACCCCTTTGTCCGTGGCCTCATGTTCTACTACGGGCTAGATTTCCACAATCTAGCCCCAAATTCTTTCCTCCACATCTCGGCGTTTATCGTCGTGTGCGAGGCGCTACTCTGCATCCCCCCACACTTTGGCCTATGGCTAAAAGTCTTCAATGTGAAGCCGAAGGTGGTCGACGGGCAACATGCGGAGTGCGGCGACGCCATGGTGAGCAAGCTCGCCAACACCACCTGGCCTAAAGGGGCCTTTGTGGAGACCGTCAAGGTGTGGCAGCAGGAGTGGTTCTATATCACCGAACCTCGCGGCGCCAGGTGGGCGGCCACTCCTGAGTTCAGATCTGGACCCCCTATGTGGCTCGCGTCGTGGACCAACAAGGGTCTGTACTGGGGGTCGACCGCGGATGTGATGACGCTACAAAAGCGCATCAAAAACATGATAAGCAAGAATACCAGTCTCACTGACGTGATTCAGGTGATGCTCTTCCGTCGGATCCTCCCCTGCCAACTCCGGCCTCTCCATATGTGGGAGTTCAATCCGGAAGGTCCGCGGACCCTGCAGCGTTTCTTTGGCACAACGCACAAAGAGATCTGGAAGCTGCTCTTTAAGACCCAGAAAATGTGGCCGAAGAAGACCGAAGACATCGGTCTTGACATAGAGAATCTGGCCACACCGGTAAGTATTTTAGTTCCGAATACAATTTTCGGCAAATAAATCAAAGGTTATACTGAGATTTCCATTCTCTCATTCAGGGCTGGACAGCGAAGGCGGAGCGGATCAAGTGTCTGGCTCCACTACCTGAAGACCCAGCCAATCCTCTGCTAATGAGGATGCTGGTTCCGGCGCCGTATCAGGCGCCGGAGAAAGAAGGCCAAGAAGAAGGGCAAGGAGGCCAAGGGCAGCCTCCGCCGTAAGGGTACTTCGGACGCAATGTCCGGAGAAACCGAAGCCCACTCCTCCCACGAGGGGGATGAAGATGAAGACGAGGAGGAGGCGGAAAGTCGTTCTCCCCTAAAGGGGGGAAAGAAGAAAAGGGCCGCCTCTGCAGACCTAGAGGAGGGGGCGTCCAAGAGGGAGAAGATAACCCTCTCGGACGGTTCGGATACGGATGCCGAACACACCCCCAAGAGGCGCCCCAGGGAAAAACCCCTGGCCAAATCGTAAGTGTCGAAAAGGATACTTAGCAAAGATTCGGTCTGTTATGGTTGTAATATAACATATCATATTGTGTGTTTCAGCCTAGCCCGCGACCTCCCCCAACCATCGCCGTCCGAAGGGAGTTCTCTGCCGCCCGAGATGGCAGAGAGCGAGACGCCACCGCGAGCCCCTTCACCAATCACCGTGGATGACACCGAGGTGTTGTCCCGAAGGACCTCTCCTGGCCACGGAGGGGCGAGCGAGGCTGCCGAGAAGGCGCCCGAGGATAATACCTCGGCTGCCGAAGACATGGAGGGGGCGACCCCCATGACGACCGACGGCGGGGGTCCTGAGCAATCTGGCCCCCAGCCGGACATCATTTCGGAGACCAATGTGGCCCCGGAGTCAGGCGAGCAGCCCCCTTCGAAAGAGGGGGGAGCATCAGCTCCGCCGGCGGCCTCCACTAATCCGGAGGCGCCGAATACCTTGGTGGAAGCACTACGACGTGCTACCATCGTGGAGGAGCACCGCACCCTGATGGGTGTGGTGGTTGCGAAGATTCAGTCCGCCAAGAGCGGGCTGAACGAAGCCTTCACCAGCCTGCTAACAGACTTCGAGGTATGCGACATTATGCTCTAGACGTTTTTTATAAAGGGATAGACCTGTGCATAGATAGTAGCCCCTGAGACTCTGTCTGGTTTTGAAAAAGCCGGACAGAGGATCATATAGTATTCGGAAGAGGTGACGTACTTTTATATTGTATAACAGGCTTCCATGTTGGCGGCAACCGCCCAGGCCGCTGAAGTTTCCGATCTCAAGCGGAGGCTGCAGCTGGCTGATGATGATATCGACCGCGTGAACAAACGATTCAATGAGGCGCAAGGTATGTTGGAGATATCTTGCACATGCCTGAATTGATATGCAAATTCTGAGTTTAAACTCATGCGCTGCTATGTGTATGATTGCAGGCAGCGCGGCCGAGGTCGAGACCCTCAAGAGTGCCCTTGCCCAAGCCAAGGAGGAGGCAAAGGCGAGCAAAGCGGCCGTAGACAAAGCGGCTGCAGATTTAAAGTCCGAACAGGTCGTCCGCCGCCAGTACGAGGAGAGGGTGACCGAAGTGGAACAAGAGCTCAAGGACGCCGCCGGCAAGTGCGAGTCCTTGGAGGAGAAGAATAAGGCCCAGGCGGCCAAACTCGCCAAGGCCCTTCAAGAGGCCAAGGAGGCGAGGACCGAGTCCCGGACAGCTCGCGAGGAAATCCGGCAGTCCGAACAGATAGCGGCTGGTAAGCCCTTTCTTTTGCAGACTATATTTGGCGGTCAAAGATATGCTTTGCTCACTCGACTGTGGAGTTCTCCAGACGCATTTGCGGATCTTTCGAAGAGTGCCGCCGACGCCGCGCAGTTCTTCCGGGCCCAGGAGGGGCACACGACGGAGAAGCTCTTCTGGTCACAGTTCGCGGCGTCGGAGCGTCCGGCGCTGTTGAACAACCACATGATGCAACTGGCAGAGCTGCATAGGATGTCCGGATTGGCCATGAAGGACGTCATAGTCCGGCTGTGGCCAACCGAAGCCATTCCTAGCAGCTACTTCGGCCTGGTGCAGCGACTGGCCGACGCGCTGCCCCGGATTGAAGCTGTCAAGCGCTTGGCGTGCATAGAAGGTGCGCGGATGGCCTTTGCCCGTGTCAAGATGCACTGGGCAAAGATGAAGGCCTCCGCCGTGGCGGTCGAGGGCCCACCCGAAGGCAAGGACCACCGCAAGCCAGAGCGGTATTTTGAAGACGTCCTTAAGGGTGCCCGATTAATAGAGGGCCAATGCTCAAAGGATATCATATTTGAGTGAATGTATCCGAGCTACCCAGACGTTGTTTTATAACCCAAGGCTTTGTAATATATTTATGTCTTTATCTGAAATTGCTTGCCTCCTGTGTGGCCGTATTTTGTTATCTTGAAAGTTTGCCAGTCGTCGGCTTCAGCCCCCACGTAGATACTACGGGGGTGTTCGAAATAACGCATGATCACTCTTGACCCAACGTCTTGGTCCGTGAAGGAGGTGTTGGCGTAGGCGAACCAGGCAATCAGACTATGCGGCTTTATCACTTTCACTTAGCCATAGGAGTTTGACGGTGGGGCTAAGTACTAGCCCCTGGTGCGTATGCGGCTATCCGAACTGGGGTGCCTTAAGCACATGACCGGACAGAGGCCAGTCCTTCGCATAATACGGAAGAAATCGCAAAAGATTTATAGCAAATCGCCGAATAGCTGACCAGCTCTCGCCGCACCATGACAGTCAGTTTTCGGCTTTCTCTACTGAGGTGTTTGACCGGACGAACCAGAAACACAATCGCAGTAGTTCTCCCTCTACTACCCTAGCCGAACGAGCGGAACGTAAGGTAGTAACCACAGGAGCCGGGCAACCCAACTATTGACCAAAGACATGATTCGGAGCTGATGCATATAATGCAATATTCGGGACGCCGAAGTGCACTCTAAAAGCGTTCGGACTTTTTTTTTTTGAAAATATAGGTGGCCGAATAGAGCCCTTGGCATTTTAAGCTATGCCGAAGTGTATATGCCAATCTGACATGAGGAGGGAATACAGATTATGAAATGAACCAATACCGAATAGGGTTGGTAAAAACTGTTTCCATTATAGTCTGATTGATACGTCAAAACGTGTTTTTACAGATAATGCCTTAAGCATCAGGGCTATTTTACATGCCGAGAATTTGAGAAAAAGGGAAAGCTGTATATAGATCCTAAAAAAGAAAAGGTATCGTGAAGATCCTTTGGACACCCTGCCGCACGTCTGCGCCGTCTTTCGCCTTGGTGGAGGATCCTTTGAAAGGATCGACGATCGTGTATATAGAAGGGGCCTGGGAAAGGGCCCTGCGCCACCGTAAAGTGACTTTAGGTTATAAAGAACCTGTAATATGAGAGAAAAGAGAAAAAAGAAGAAGGAAATTAAGATCCGAATAGGGTCGAGCCGTATTATGGGCCTTGTCTGTGGAGTGCCTTCGTCGTCGCCCAAGGTATTTTGAGTGCGTAGTTATGCACACGCGGTACATATGCCGCGATTAGATGGGGCGGTGGACGGCACATATACAGAAGGCTGGCCGCAAGGCCGCTCGCACATCTCAGGCACAGAGCCCGGCCGCCAGGCCGCTCATACACATACCGGCGTTCGCCATGAAGTTGGCCGGCCGGCCGGCCGGCCGCGTGTCTAGGCAGTCTCAGGTAATCAAGCTGAGGTTCATGGTTATTATACACAGGTACACGGAGCTTAGAGCCGCGGCCGGGAAGCACGCATGAAGAGGCCGCCGGAAGGCTGGACCGTGCTTTGGTGAAGGCAAGCACAACAAAAAAGTCACAAGGCATATATGCCAGGCTGCCGCAACGGAGCCGGCTGCACATAGATTGATACTTCGATCAAGTGTTCTCTTTTGAAAATACAGATTGGTTCGCCGATCTAAAAAAACAAGTGCAAGTCATACGGCGAACAGGTTTTACAAGAAGACGGCGAACAGGTCCAGAAAAGAGCAAACATGTCATGTGTGTGGATAGCTGCAGATAAGCACTTTGCACGAGCAGGTTGAGCTTTGCTCCTGGATCGAGTAAATCTGATGCACATTTATAGGTACCGAAGAGGCGAAGACACAGGTTTCGAGTTCATGTAAAATTTTCAGATTATTTGGCCAAAGAAAAGGCCAGGTAACAGATAGTACAGTGTAATGCCGGGCGCCGGGTCACTCATGCGCATACGTCCGAGGCTGATGATCACCGCCAGGCTGCTCACACACATGAACATGCACATCTTGCAGAGGCCAATGACGGCGCAGTCCTGCCATCCTGCTGATACAACTAGATCCCATGAGTATGCATTTCATTGACGGCGGCCGCATCAACGGGCCACGTTGCTCCTATAGTAAGGAAAGGTCAGATGCGCATGTGATCGGCTTGCTTCTCCAATATTGGCTTGATGCTTGTGCGCAAAGAACACGCAAGTAGAAAATATGCTGTGCTCTAGATGATGAAATTGACATTCACGTGCATGATATTTGAGGCAGGAAATATAAAACAGTAGATTAGCAATCTTTGTACATGATAGTTACAGCCAACTGAGGTTCAGTCCGAGATTTCTTCCTGACAGTAGGCATATAGTTTTGAGCTGCAAATTTTACGAGAGATAGAAAATACACCGTGTAACGCCGGGTAACATTTTCAGCCCGATTGGTGCATGGGAATAACTTTAGAAAATTGGTGACAGCAGGATCAGCTTGCTGATGTTTAGAACCGGCACGGCTGCACTGAGAAATCTATCACGGGCAAACCATTATGAGTTAGGCCCTAAAACTTCTACAAGTTGACAAAGACACGATCTGAGATGCACTGTAAAATTCTCAGAGTATGTGTGCCATCAGAGATTGTGTGTGGAGAAGCCCGGTGCATGGACCCCCGCACACTCAAGATCATACGATGGTCGAGTGGTGCGACGAGGAGTTACATTAGCTCCATGTTATGTTTGTGAGCGAGTTGATCTATGGCAAGGTCACATATTTTGGTAACATACTCAAGATCACGCGGCGATCGAGTGATGGCATTGAGGACCATGGTTCCATGATTTAAGATGAATTGGTTCACACCATGTGCAGATAATTAACAGTGCCAACGCATCTTCTCCTTGGCCCGACGAGGCCAAGAGATCATTACCACTTTCCGCGACCGACGAGGCCGGAAATCATTTGTCCTGGACGCACCATCTCCTTAACCGACGAGGCTAGGAGACGTTACCTCTTTCCGCGACTGACGAGGCCAGAAATCATTTGTCCTGACCGACGAGGCTGGACGCACCTTCTCCTTGGCCGACGAGACCAAGAGATCATTTCCCATTCCGCGACCGACGAGGCCGGAAATCATTTGTCCTGACCGACGAGGCTGGACGCACCATCTCCTTGACCAACGAGGCTTGGAGACATTACCCCTTTCCATGACCGACGAGGCCGGAACTCTTTTGTCCTGGCTGACGAGGCTAGACTCACTTTGTTCGTGACCGACGAGGTCGAACACATTTTTGAGACTTCACTATGTACCCGGTGCCAACAAGGCCGGACGTTTCATACCAAGGGCCGATGAGGCCTTGGAACATTCATGTCTGTCACTTTTACTTCTCAGCATATCATGAGAATATTTCAGGTTTAAGACGACGACCATCAGCACAGCTTAATCGAAGGTGTTCTGCGGGGATTACCAGCAGATGTAATTAACCGGATGGTCTCCAGGAACCAGAACCTCCACAATCGCTGGATATTAGTCAGATGTACTTTTCTGTGGCGCAATATATGTAATCATGTGGGAAACCGCACTTTGTAATTCTCAAGAGAATTAATAAAGAAATGTTTCCCTATGTGTTCTTGTCCCTTTTATTTATTTGTATACGAATGTATACTGGCACGCCCCGCATTTTTATTGCCGTTACGCATTAGGAAATACCCCTGCCCGAGGGGCGTTTCTTTTTCGCGAAACAACCTGCCTTGGTCCTCTTCCCCCGAAAACATTGGCGGGAGGGTTGCCACACAACGACAATTTTGAAGGGGGACAGGGGCCCAGCCTATCCTGACAAAAGATGGTCTTCGCTTGCAAAGCCATCGTCCATGACGCGTCGGTGGGCTCGGTGATGACCTCCGCCCTGCGCGCCCACCGTCTTAGTCCTCTTGCGCCGATTGGGCAACCTTTGGGGATTGCTTTGGGAACCGGCGTGTTGGCCTTGCTCCCTTAGCACAAAAGAGGAAATCCTCCTCATCCGCGCCTGCTGGCACGGTCTCTGACGCCGTTCGTCGCTGCGCGCGTCACCCACGTGAAGACACGAGACCGCGCGACCGAGATGAACAGCCCTTGACTTACTCGTCTCCGAGAGGGGGCCTCGGGAGGCCGCCTCGCAAGGCTCTTGGTGGAGCCGCCTAGTCCGCTCGGGACGCCTGCTGATGGGGGCCTCGTGAGGCAAGGGCCTGGCGAGGGGTCTTGGTTGTGACGCTTGCTGGTGGGCCACCTGTTGGACTCTTGGATATGGGCCGCGCCCTGGGCTGAAGGCAGACGGGTCTGGGTACCCCCGGTTCCATGGGCCCGATACTATTCACTCCCTTCTAGACGACATCCACGATCTTTCAAGATGGTTGGTGCAGGTATGGTCATTGGTGTAGTTTGTCCATCGCTGTTTTGACAGCTTTAGGCTTTTTTTCCTCGCTAAGTCATAGCTTTGGTTTTATATGAATTTTCTATTTTCCGATATGTTTAGTTTTGTGTGTGCGTTCATGTGGACTGTGTGTATCCTAACTATGAAGAGGCTGGATATGTGCTCATTATGTCTGTATCCACTTGACGCTTCATTTCGAGTTAATAAATTCACCATATGTCAAAAAAAGCTAACAAAACGTCATAAGTTGGGACATGAATTTTGCATCCAAGTTTTTCTTTTGAGCCAAGAAAACCTTATTTTCAATGGAGGATATAAGAAAAAAAAAGAAGGAACACTAGGTGGCGTTGGGCTACATGTTTCTTAAAGCCATTCACGAACTTTCGCTGAGGCATGGCAAAACAAACGTAATTATAATATTTAGAAACTGTTTGGTTGTCAATCTTAGCTAGCCACGCCAAAGATGTGGAGTGCCACAGCTTTCTAGGAAGACGTTTAGTTCTTTACTAAGGTTCAGCTTGCCACAGCTCGAAGGGGCTTCGGCTGTAGAAATTTTCGCCTAAGGTGGGGCGCTTGTTTTAGCTGCCACACTTTTCGTGGCGCGCCACAACTGCCTCTACTTAGGCGTCGCAAACTGAGTGTCCGACCAAACAACTCTTTAATGTTGCTAGAGTATGACAATTCTTTCAAGTGAACATGGTAATTTTCACAACAAAACTATACATTGCGTAATTTGCTATGTTTATGAAGAAATTGCCATGTGTGTTTTGAAGATTTTATACCATATAAAAAATGTCTGCAAATGCCACCCCCCTTCGCTGGCTAAACGGGTCTTTTTTTAGGCTCGTTGGGCTACATGTAGATGGGCATGGACATCTCTTTGTTATCTTGGGCTGTAGGCCTGTACGACTTGGGCTCTTACTCAACGTGGGCCTCTTCCATCCAGTCTGCTTCTTCCACCTCCCCACCACCGGCCAGCGTAGACCGTAGCAGAGCCAAGGGTTTCCGGCGCTGGCTGCAGCCATGGCCGCCGAGCGAGAGCCGAACCCCTCCGTCCTCGACGCCGTCGCCTCCCTCCAGACCTACTCGACCGCCCTCTCCGCCTTCACTTCCGCATGGCGCTCCCTCTATTCCGATGCCACCACAATCGACTCCACCCTTGCCTCCCGCCTCGAAGGCTTCTCCCAGCTCGAGCTACTCTGCTCCGGGATGGACGGTCCAGGCCTCCGCGCGTACCTCACCGAGCACAGGGACGAGCTCCGGGACCCCGCTCGCTCACTCGATGCCGCCCTGCTGGTGGCCCCCGACCTGGGGCTCCTGGTGCTCGCCGCGGCCGCGGGGTTCTGCCGCTCGCCTCCGACCAATGGCAAGGCGGACGGTGAGTCCAAGGTGTCCTGCCGCCTGCTCATCGACCTCCTCGACCGGATTCGAGTGCTCGGCGTGAAGCCGTCGCCGGAGGCGCGAGAGGAGGCCAGGGCTGTCGCGGCGGACTGGAAACGGAGCAAGCGGATCGAGGAGCAGTCACTGTTTAAGAATGAGACGATCGCCTTTCTGCTTCTCATCGGGGTATTTGGTTTGGTGGAGGATGTTGGTGGCGCCGCGCAGGTGCTCGATCTGGTCGTGTCGATCTCGAGCCGGGAGCGCGCCGTGGAGATCTTCCTCGGCCTTGGCCTCGACCTCGACAAGCATCTACCAGGTAAGACACATTTTCCTCGCCTTAGGAAAATTAGAACTGCATTATGCTCTGTGCAACCATGTTGGTCAGTAAATGTGTGATTGCATCTTCCGTTGATGATGCCTAGCTAAGCAAGTATTTCTAGCTAGCACAAGCTACTGGATGCAAAGGCTAGGCGACTTGTTTGGTTCATCTTCATCTAGCTTTCTACTAACTAGCCATGAAATATGAGCAGTGGTTATCATCACAGTAGCACCTGCGGATCACTTTTGTCGTTCTTGCTGGTTTTTTTTAGTCCATTGAAGCTAGTTTGATTGGCAAAGCTGGTACCAGGTATGGCTAGCAATAGTGCCCAGGGGTAACCTTCATGTCAATCATTTCTTGAGTAGACTGCCAATATTCTAGTAGCAGGAATCCAACACTCTGTTATCGATAGATATTGCCACAGACTGCTACACAATGTTCTGTTAGAACTTCCCCGTGGTGATTCTTGCATATTTTTATTTTATTTGCATTTAAATCCTGCAACCTAGAGCTGTTTGTGGATATGCAATTTGGAGATGCTCTTGTCGAGGTACAGGATGAAACGATGATGCTTTTGCATTTTTTTAAAACTCTTCACCATCATGATCTATTTGCAGTTAGATATCACAGATTAGTGTCTGATGGTTTTGATTGGCTATGTTTAAGTTGTTCAGGTTGACGGCACTTGGAAGTACTATATTAATTTTTTATGTTGAACTTTTCATTTGGAATATCATGATTTCATAGGACATTTGTCACTGCCCTTGCTCCTTAAATCATGTATTTTATTATTAGTATTTCTTTTATTCTCACGCTGTAGCTTTATTTCTATGTTGGTTTACCCACCTACCATCTTCCTGGATTTGTTGGGTCGATGTAATGTTGATATTATTTTGGGAGGCATATATTGCTATATCCTTGTATTTCTCTTTGTGTCCAGTTGTTTCATCTGCATCTTTGGGTCGATGTTTCATCAGCATGCTATTTACTTTCTGCAAGGTCTCTCCTAACTGTAGCCTATTTTAATTTAGGCATATGAAATATTTTATGCTTCTGCCATTCTTCAATTCTGATGTCTGTGACTCTATGCTAATGGATGACTGAGCCTGTTTATGTTCTTGGTATTATCTTTTGAGCTTCAACTCCAAAATATTACTGGGGTGCATAAGGGCTCTTAGGCCACTTTTGGCACTGTGATAGATTATAATAATCTTGTTTGCCTAACCAGCCTTTCCCTATCTTAATGTTTGGTAACCAGCTCCTTCCTGCTTTCATGGGTATTTATCCACAGCACTTCGCTATGAAACAAGTTCAGTGTAACACAACTAGGCAACTGCAAGCTGAGCCTTATTGTCCTATGTCAGTTTATCCACGATCATCTTGAGCTTATCCAATAAAATCACTTATTTCACTTGTTATCTTTTGAGTCTATTAACTAGTGAGCTTATAACGTAAGTGCAAGGCAAGGCAGAAGGGTTGAATATGAACCGTTCATTCTGAGAAACCCCAAATGATAAATATTATTTTGAAGATTATTCTGTAAAAACTCCTAGCATTGATTTGAGTGTTGCTCATATCGTACATTGTTACTGTTGGTTTCAGTTGCCAACTTGCCTTGGCTCATGAGTTATTGTTGATTGTTCTCTGATTTTGCTGTTAGATTTTTAGGCTTCTTCATGTACTCCCTCCGTTCCATAATAAGTGCCGTGGTTTTAGTTCAAATTTGAACCAAAACTACGGCACTTATTATGGAACGGATGGAATAAACACTAACTTTGTAAGTTGAACACTATAATGTGACCTGTGAAGGTGTCATGTCTTAGCTTGCTAACCGCTTCTAAATTCTCTACTTGAGCAATCTTTTCACTTTTGCTTTGTTTTCAGCTATCTAATATAATATATTTCTTCATCTGTTTTGTGATTTGCCTGTATAATCATGTTAACACTTCTGTGCGCTAAATCTATGTGCTTAGTTGGGAATTGTAGTTCACATTCTTGTTCTTTCCTCTTTTCTCCTTTTCTCCCTAAGGCACTCTGGTTCAGATTGCTACACGCTATTTATTTCTGCAAGGTCACTCGTAAGTCCTAACTGAAAGCTATTTTAATTTAGGTATATGAAAATTTGAATGCTGCTGCCATTCTTTAATTCTGATGTCCATGACTCTATGCTAATGGATGAACTGAACCTGTTTCATTCTTGGTATTATCTTTTAAGCTTCATCACCAAATAGTAGGTGGAGCTATTCCAGGGGATGCGTAATGGCTCTTAGGGCACGTTTGGCATTGTGGTGGATTATAATAATCCTGTTTGCCCAACCAGCCTTTTTCTATTTGAACGTTTGGTAGCTACTCTTTCCTGCTTTCATGGTTATTTTTATGTAGCACCCGGTTATAAAATAAGTTCAGCATAACACGATTCAGCAAGTACAAGCTGAGCCTTATTGTCCTACATCAGTTTATAGGCTGAGTTTATCCGCGATCATCTTGGACTTGTCCAGTAACCTCACTTACTTTTGCTTTATTATCTTATGAGTCTAGTTACTAGTTGTAAGTGAGCTTATAACGTAAGTGTAAGGCAGGGTCGAAGGGATTAAATTTGAACCGTTCATTCCGAGAAACCCCAAATGATATGTTTTCTTTTGGAGATTATTGTTAGCTTTATACTGTTCTGTAAAACCTCCTAGCAGTTTTGTATAGTGCTCATGGTTATGTCAGCTAATCTTTCATTTGGTTATTGTTCATATCATACTGGTTTCAGTTGCTAACTTGCCTTGGTTCATGAATTATTGTTGAACTTTTAAACATTGTTCTCTGATTTTGCTGTTAGATTTTTAGGCCTCCTCATTTACTCTATACACTAAATTTGTATGTTGTAGACTGCATCATGTGACCTGTGAGGCTGTGATGACACCTTTGTAAAACAACTCCAAGACTGATTGGCATATAGTGAATGCTGCAATTGCTCCCATTCATTGCCTGAGTCATGACGTCATGGCTATGTTAGTGTGCAGTTTATTTCTCTGTATTAGTTTGCTAACTGCTTCTAAATTCTCTATTTGAGAATCTTTTCACTTTTGCTTTGTTTTCAGCTGTCCAACATAACATATTTCTTGATCTATTTTGTGATTTGCTTGTATAAATGTATAATCATGCTAACACTTCTAGTTGATTGTAGTTCACATCATTGTTCTTTGCCTTTTTTTCTTCTCCTTTTTTCCCTAGGCACTTGGTGCTGTTCTGATTCTATGTGCTCAGTTCGGAATTTTAGTTCAATTCATCGTTTATTTCCATTTTTCTCCTTTTTCTCCCTAGATTGTACTAATTTTTATACTTGGTATTTTAAGCATATCTTTGGATAATTTTTTTGGAAGGCGATGAGTATCGAATACAGCTCTGCCCAACATTAAGTGACATAGATGAGAAGATTTGATTATATCTTATCTTCTTGTTTGTTCGGCCTGTGTGTGGTGTCTGTTTGTTCACTTCATTCTATTGTGTAGCCTTCTGGTGTGAGCTTTATGTTGTAAGAGTCAATTGTATGTTATTTTCTGTTCCACCTTGTTAGTTCTATCAGCAGAGATGATGAGAATATTAATCTCCGCATGTTTTCTTTAAACCAGTTCTCACTCAGGCAATGATAAACAAAGGCAAACAGCTCGATGCAGTCAAATTTATCCAAGCTCTTAATTTAGTGCACAAATATCCTTTATTGCCTATCCTTAGGTCATATGTGAATGATGCGAAAAATGCTGGGAACATGATCCGCATCAGGGGAGACGGTCCTGCCTCTCAGGTAGCTCTGCTGCAGTATCATCTATTCTGAACATCATGTATCCATGGTCGTCTGAATTGTCGTTTCTTAAAATGCTTCGGCAGGATGCAGGTGACGCAAAAGAGCGTACATTGCTCGGAGCATTGCAGAAGTTCATTAAAGAACATAAACTAGAAGAACTGCCTATTTTGGAAGAAGCTAACAACCGAATGACACAATTGGATCTGCAAAGTGCAGAGAGAAAGCGAGCAGCCAATGCTGCAGCTGCAGCTGCTTGTGAAGTTAGTAAGAACATTCTGGACTCCAGGAAGAGACCGCAGCTTCCAGAGAGTGCTGTACAAGGTTCCTTAGGCCAGAACACCCGCCCGGTAGGAACATCGAGTCAGGAGCTCATGTTAAGGCAGAGCTTCCCTACAGTTGGAGTTGCGAATAAGTACCAAGCTGTTTCTAGCCATAACATAGTTCCAGCTACCGCTCATAATCCATTGCTTTCTGCTGGGAACCAACATCCCATTGGCATCCAGAATCAGACCCTGGCTGCTTCATCTGTTCAGACTCAGTACAGTGGCGGCGTGGCAGACTTCTATAATTTGACATCGATCAGACCAGGTGGTTTGAGTGTTCCAGGTGCCAGCGCATCATCAAGGTCAAAGCTCTATTCTGAAGACCCCCTTGCGTATGTCTCTCGAGCATCCGATAAGAAGGGTTCATCTTACAGTTATTCTTTGTCTAATATGTCGAAGTATAATCCATAGATGATGCTACCTGACATCAATCGTTGGTTTGGTCCGAGACCTGCTTAGATGCTAAATATAGTTGTATATATCTCTATTGACGTTTTAGTTGCCGTTATGTAATTAACAATGTCAAACTTTGTCAATCTCGGACAAAAAACCCTGCAACAATGTCAAACTTCTGTTGGTGACTGTTGGGTTGCACCTGCACACTCCGCCGTGCTTTTAACTTGTTCTAAAGAGAACTTTGAGTGGGGTTTTTCTAATACTCAAGCAACGACATTGTGACGTTTTTTTTGCGCGCGAAACAACATTGTGGTGGTAGGCATACCATTGTTTGTAACCTTGCAGCGGTGGCACATGTTGTTTAAATGTGCAAACGCTAAAGGAGCTGTGTAACCGGTTGGGACTCATGGACTTAATCTCTTCTATGATTCATGTGGACCGTTCTGGTTTGGTGGTGCTCGAACTGCCAGCGGTTAATCTTCATCATAACCATAAGAAGGTCATTGCTATCGGTTGTTGGTATTTGTGGTGGATTCGGAGGCAAATTACTCATAATGAACCAGCCCGACCTTTCGGTGGCCTATATATGTCAGTGTTGGGCATTGCAGGAAGTTTTCTGAAGTCAACCTTGAAGAGTCCTAGTGATCCTGATCAAAAGTGGAGTAAACCTGGACCCAAGCTGGCAGCTCAATGCAAGTACGCCCCTATGCTTCGGATGCTATGATGATGGCTATGCGAGATGGGCTAGTTTTTGCTAATTCTCTTGGTTTCCATCGGTTTCAAACAGAGTCCGATTCTCTTGACGTCATCAAATTTTGTACGGGACAGTCACGGTGCAATTTTCAGAGTGCGTTGATATGACAACATATATTGGAAAGGTCATGTTTAGTCATTGTCCTCGAGCAGCAAACACGTGGCCCATGAGCTAAGTTTAGTTTTTGTAATTAAGTTTGTAATAACTGGGTTGACGAGCCTTCGGGCATTGTCAACACACTTGTGGATGATGTAACCGTGATCTAAGCTTAATAAAACTAGTCATGATGGCCTTCCCTAAAAAATGACATTACCATTGTTTGAGCAATTATTTAACATTCAACAGAAAATGACACTAGCTGCAGAACAAGTATTACGCAAAATTTACATTGTAAGTAAGACTAAAAAGGGCCAATTCTCACTTAGTTGAAAATATAATTGAAGATGCAAACAATTACAACACTACAAGGTAATGCAACAAGAATTGTAACTCGGGTTACTTTAGAGCTGTAAAATTCATCATCAAGCGATACCTCCACCATCAAATTATATAGAAAAACTAACAATACTAGTTCTGGGAGAAGGAGAATGAATTAATAGAAAATACCAAGCAAACATGGAAATAATTCCAGCAGTACTTCAGTTCTCAACAAATGTAAATTCTAACAGAATGAGCCATAAAAATGGGTAAATTCAGAGTACATTTTTTCGAAAAGAGGGGAAACACCCTCGCCTATGTGTCTAGTATTTCTATTCACTATATGCTACAAGGGAATGATATACAAGGGAACAATTAATAATATGAAAATACTAACGCCCACACGTGTGGGCGTTCACAGCACCGTCCAAACGCGTCCAGAGCCATCAGATGAAAAAAGCACGGATCTTGAAGCGTGTCCCAGCCACGCCATCAACTGAGCGTTCGGTCACAAGGACGAACGTGCCGCACGACTAAACGCAGCTCAGTTGCCTCCCACCGCCCGCACAGAGCCCACTTCCCCACCCACAGCCGTATCAGTTCCCTACCCACAGCCGTATCTTCTTCCCCCCACTCCTCACCACCACATCTCAAATCCCTCATGGTGAGCTCCTGGACGGCGACCAAAGCGAGGGTGACGGCGAGGGGATGCTGGGTCGGCGCGGCTCCCCATGGCCGCCGAGGGGACGAGCAGGCGGAGGTCCTCGACTACCTCAACGACGACGAGGAGGTCGGGGTCGAGGGGACATCCTCGACCGCGCCCGTAGAGGAGAGCCTCGTCGTCGGCAGGATGGGAGGCCCATGGTGGCTAATGCTGGAGTGGGCGGATCTGAGCTCAGCTGATGGAGCACGCCGCCATCGGGGGAGACGAGGAGCAGGGAGACGACGAGCCCAGCACCGGCGAGCTCGACGGAGGAGCCGCGTCGAGGAAGGCAAGGTGGGAAAGGAGCTCGGAGGAGCCGCTCCGAGATGCGGCGGCTGCTTGGCGGTGCCCGGAGCGACGCGAACGGGCGCGTCCCGCGCTGATGCGGACGAGGCCGTCACGGCCTAGCTCGAGCGGCGCCCGGCCACAGGGCCGAGATGCGGTGGCTATTGACGGCGCCCAGCGCGACGTGGACAGGCACGTCCCACACTAATGCGAGCGCGCCGCCATGGACCATGGCCCTCCCATCCATCTTCAGGGTAACACTCCCTCCCTCCCTGTGTGCACCAACCGATGGATCTCTGCTGTTGCTACTGAAATCCTCATGTGGGTTTACTAATTTCTGTAGGATGTTGCTAGATTATTGCACTATGTGATTCGTCTGGTGCCTTTGATTAATTTCGTATAGCACCGAAACTAGTTAGAATCTGCTTGTAGGGTGATGAACGAGAGAGCACCAGGTTTCAGATCTGTGAACTTTTTGTTGTTTCAGACTTGTGATCTTTTTAATCTTTTTCATGGCAAATTTGACAAGAAATTCCACGGCAAATTTGTATATGCATTAGCCATTGCAAGTTTTATCTCTGTCCTTGTTCGTAAACAATGGCATTTTGCCACATATGACTTTTTCGTGTGATTTGCCATGGCACATTCTTTATCTAAAAACATAGCAAACTTGCCATGGCAACTTTGCCATGTTCAAAAACATCGCAAATTTATAGATATTCCAAAAACATGGCAACTTAGTATGTTCGACAACACGGCAAACTTGCCATGGCAACTTTTGCCATGTTCGAAAACGTGTCAAAGTTGTAGATGTTCAAAAAACATTTCAACTTAATAAGTTCAACAACACGGCAAACTTGCCATGGCAACTTTGCCATGTTCGAAAACATCGCAAATTTATAGATATTCAAAAAACATGGCAACTTAGTATGTTCAACAACACGGCAAACTTGCCATGGCAACTTTTGCCATGTTCGAAAACATGTCAAAGTTGTAGATGTTCAAAAAACATGGCAACTTAATATGTTCAACAACACGGCAAACTTGCCTGCCGTGTTTGAAAACATGGCAAAGTTGTAGATGTTCGAATACATGGCAAAGTTGTAGATGTTCAAAAAACATGGCAACTTAATATGTTCAACAACACGGCAAACTTGCCATGGCAACTTTGCCATGTTCGAAAACATCACAAATTTATAAATATTAAAAAAATATGGCAACATACTATGTTCAACGACACGGTAAACTTGCCATGGAAACTTTACCATGTTCAAAAACATGGCAAAGTTGTAGATGTTCAAAAACATGGCAACTTATTATGTTGAAAAACATTCAAATCTTGCCATGTCAAACTTAACGGGCATGGCAATTGTTGTTCACGGGGCACGGCAAAAATATTTTAATTCACAAACCAAAAGTGGGATTTTTCTACATTTTCTTTGCAATGGCAACTTTTTACTTTTTTTGACATGTCATTTTTTACTAATTTTTTTTTGACATTATATAGGGCATGGCAATTTTAATTTAAATACGATGGAAAATTTTACATTTTTCCAGAACATGAATTTTTTTAAATATATAGCATGGCAAATATACTTGTGTAGCCATGGAAATTTTTAATTTATTCCCATGGAAAAATTACTCTATTTTTGCCATGGCAAATTTTAATCCATATTTGCCATGGCAAAATTTACTACAATTTTTTCCATGGCAAATTTTACTTTATTTTTGCCATGAAAAATACCATGGCATTTTTAACTTATGAATTTGCCATGGCAATTTAATCTTTGTTTGTATGATGGGAGTTGCCATGTCTTGTTTTCTTCTGGGTCATAAAAAAATCTTTTTTCACCGATGGCATTTTTCTGCTTTTTATAGGGGCTGGTATTTTATTTTCCATATCATAGCGAAAACTGGGCTTTTTTTTTGGTTACTAGGCTCTTTTTTGGTTTCACAGGGAAACGGCCTGTATGGCGATCTGGAGGCTGTTCGGGCGTTGGGGAGATCGTACCGAACGATCCGAACGAAAATCGTTCGGTCGTTGCCCCTCCAGACCGAACGTGCGGGCAGCCTCCTCCCCTGCCACACGTGTGGCAGATATCAGGACCCTTAATAATATCATCCATGAACTCGAGACAAAAATGTGCAGCAAAATACCGGCAAAAAATTTCAAGACAAAAAACCTCCAGCCAAAGTTTCCAGCACTAATCATAGCGCACTGTTCGAAGGCAAAAATTCTAATAAAGACACAAAAAATTGACTGTAAAACAACAATTCTGTTTATAAAACTGCAATATTATTGTTACCTCAAAGTATTTAAATCTGGACACATAACAAAGTACTGCTGCCATACATATTTAGCACTTACAACACCCCTAACAAACCACAGAATAGAGAAACAAACTAGCGACACACATATTTCTTTCGCTACAATGACAGAGGAACGTTCGTATTGTGCGCATGTCGACAACAACAATAGTAATTCCGGGAGATGAAGATGGATCATAAAAAAAATAGCAGGCAAACATGGAAATAATTTCAGTAGTACTTAAATTTACAAATGTAAATTTCTAACAATAAAAATACAGAGCTAGCAAGAAGTAAAATAGCAATTCTGTTTATAAAACTGCAATATTTATCTAGACAAATACCTCAAACTATTGAAATCTGGACACAAAACATTGAAACAAAGTACTGCTGCCATACATAGCGCTTACGGCACCCCTAACAAACCGAACACAAAATAGAGAAACTATATAAAATCACCAAATTACAATTAATATCAACCATGAATTCAAGACAGAAAGAAATCTGGACACAAAACATTGAAAGAAAGTACTACGGCACCCCTAAGAAACCGAACGCACAATAGAGAAACTAGAACGAAATCACCAAATTACAATTAATATCAACTATGAATTTAAGACAGAAAGAAATCTGGACACAAAACATTGAAACAAAGTACTGCTGCCATACACACGCTTACGGCACCCCTAACAAACCGAACACACAATAGAGAGGGCCAGTTCTTTTGGGCGGCTTAAAAAATAAGCTGCCTCTCCCAAGCTGCAAAATGTGCTAAATCTGTATGAGGCTTGCTCGGGCCAAGTTGTCAACTATGACAAGTCTTCAGTTATGTTTAGTAAGAACACCAAGGCGGGTCAGAGAAAGGAAGTTCTGGATGCACTCAACATTAAATCAGAAGCGCGAACAGAGAGATATTTAGGCCTTCCGGTCTATGTGGGACAAGCTCGAAAACAAGTGTTTGAGTATTTGAAGGATCGGATCTGGAAATTGATTCAAGGGTGGCAGGAAAGGTTGTTGTCCAAGATGGGTAAGGATGTGCTGATAAAAGCGTGTGCGCAGGCCATTCCTACCTTTGCTATGTCTTGTTTTGATCTTACAAAATCCCTATGTGAAGAGATTTGCAAGATGATTCGTAGATTTTGGTGGGCAAAACAAGAGAAGACGAACACTATGCACTGGCTGAGTTGGGAGCTCTTAACCAAACCGAAGAAGGAGGGAGGTATGGGATTCAGAGACATATACGGATTCAATATGGCTATGCTCGCGAGACAGGGGTGGCGAATGTTGATGCACCCTGATTCATTGTGTGCACGCGTATTCAAGGCGAAATACTTCCAGAATACTTCTATTTTGGAGGCCGAGGTACAACCAGGGATTTCATATACGTGAAGGAGTATATTGAAAGGTATTGCACTTCTGAAGGAGGGTCTAATTCATCGAGTTGGAGATGGAACAACAGTTAAAATATGGACTGATCCTTGGCTGGCCCGGGATAGCAGCAGGACGCCAATCACACAAAGAGGGCAGTGTCTTCTGACAAGGGTTTGTGAACTAATCGATCCCGACACCCTGACGTGGGATGAACAACTGGTTAGTGACATCTTCGTTGAGGAGGATGCGAGAATTATCTTGGCTACACCGACGAGAGATGATGTAGAAGATTTCTATGCTTGGCATTTTGACTCAAAAGGCAGGTTCTCAGTCAAGTCTGCTTACAGGCTGTACGTCCGGAGAAGAGACGAGGACCAGCCAGGATGCTCTAACCCTACACTGACCCAGTGGGATTGGAGAGAGATTTGGGGTCTGCCATGCCAACCCAAGGTTCAGCAATTCTTGTGGCGACTCGCTCATAACAGCCTCCCCTTGAAGCTGTCTCTGAAGCGAAGGGGAATTAAGTGTGAAACGCTGTGTGTATGTTGCACGAGATTGGATGAGGATGGCGCACACTTGTTACTGAAGTGCAAAGTGGTGAAGGGTGTGTGGCATGATTTACAGCTTGAAGGGGAGCGTCATCGCATGTGCTCATGTAAGGATGCGATGGAGCTCATGCATGTGATCCTTCGATTGCCGGAATATAAAAGAGTATTAGTTGCTTGTTTGCTCTGGAGGTGGTGGTGCTGGCGTAATAAAATAAACTCTGGAGAGAAGCATGTATCAGACTATCAGTGCAGCGACTCGCTGCAGAAATTAGTCATCTGGCTACAGACTCAATCAATCTGTGTGGGAAGAAGAGCACGGAAGGGACAGACAGAGCTGTGTTTGTTTGGAAAAAACCAGAGGGCGACAAACTAAAAATTAACTGCGATGGAGCTTTTAATATTTCAGCCAACACTGGTGGCTGGGGTTTTGTCGTTCGTGATAGCGCAGGGGATATCCGGGCCTCGGGATCGGGCTACATCAAGAACGCTATGTCAGCGTTACATGCAGAAGCGGAGGCCTGCGTGGAGGCTCTAAAGATGGCGTCCGGATGGGGCATGACCAATATTGAAATTGAATCGGATTGTCAGGAATTAATAAAAGCTGTTAATGGAACGGAGGCTGACCTAGCACGTGAAGGAGTTCTATTCCGGGAGATCCGAGCCTTTGCGCTTTTAAACTTTACTCATATTTCTTTCAGTTTTGCCCCTCAGGCATGTAATAAGTTTTTTTTTTTTGAGGAAGACTGGCATTTATTTAGTTTGCAAACATCATATCAGTACATAACTGTGACTCCAACAACCTTGGGATAGTCCCAGTCCACACACACGAGTCAACAGAACGGCAACCAGTCTTTGCTAAAACATGAGCACACTCATTAGCATCCCTACGACACAAAGCCACACAAAATTCAGGGAAAAGTGAAGCTCGAACTTTGACTTCCTGTATCAACGGACCATATAATGACCTGTCAAGCTCAGCGTTCTTCAATTTCCTCACTGCTTCACTACAATCCATTTCCAGCATCACCTTCTGTAAACCCTGCTGATTCGCAAGCATAAGTCCTTCGTTTGCCGCCAAGAGTTCAGCTAGAAGTGGATCATGAACACCTGGGAGCCTGGAACATTTACCTGCAGTAAAGATACCATCAGGTTGTCTAATCAACACCCCAGCTCCACCTACTCCCAGTTTTGTATCTAAGCCGCCATCAACATTTATCTTGGACCAACCCTGAGGATGAGGACACCATCTTGCAGCAACTCGAGGAGAAGGAGCATGAAAGGACGGATTTAGCTGTCTCCATTCATCAGTAAGTACATTAACTCTCCTTGCAATTTCCTTAGGATTGTGCATAGGTTCTCCATGAGATACTGCATTTCTAGTCTGCCACACCTCATAAAGCATTGTGATAAATAGACCCAGGTCGTCCTCCTGTAGCACAGAAAATATATTCAACAACCAATTCAACACATCCTCGGCCTCCCTGCTATTCTCATTTAGGCGAGGCCATTTCTTACTTCTTATGTTCTGTAATTCCATCCATGCTTCTGTAACGTACCCACAGCTCCAGAAACAGTGTGCAAAAGATTCATCTCTATAGCAAAAAGGACATCGAACATTGAACTTTATTTTCCTCCTAGCCAATTCCACACCTACAGCAATACTGTGAAGAGCAAGTCTCCAGGCATGAATCTTCACTTTGCCTGGAACATTGCAACTCCAAAGCTTCAACCAACCATTATGACTGGCAACACTGGAAGAAGATCCGCCTTTGCTATCCCTGCGCTTAATAAATTGATCATACCTTTTAATCCTGTAAGCCGACTTAACAGAAAAGACTCCATCAGCAGTCCAATTCCATGCCAAGTAATCATCCCCTTCCCAGTTACCGACAAACAACTGCAAGATATCTTCAGCATCAGTTTCGTAAAAAATTTCCTTGATAAGGTCGACATTCCACTTCTTTGTGCCCGGCAAGAACAGATCCGACACTTTCTGAACTGATGTATCAGTTTTGCGTCCAAGAGGCCGCGGACAACCACTCCTTGGTATCCAATTATCTTGCCACACATTGACTCTCTGTCCATTCACAATACGCCAAATTAGCCCTTCTTGCAGAAGATTTCTCCCATGCAATATACTTCTCCATGTCACAGAGGAATTCCTAGGCTTCTTAGTAGCATCCAGAAAGCTTGTATGCTTGAAGTATCTCGCTTTTAGTACCCTTGCACAAAGTGTATCCGGCCTTGTGATAATACGCCAACCCTGCCTTGCCAAAAGAGCTTGATTAAATATTTCCATATCTCTGAAGCCAACACCCCCAACATTCTTTGGCTTTGACATCTTCTCCCAGCTTATCCAGTGAACTTTGTGCTGGCCGTAAGAAGCGCCCCACCAAAACCTTGACATGATAGAGACAAGCTTCTTGCACAAGAATTTAGTAAAAGTGAAACAACTCATAGAGTAAGCTGGGACAGCCCGCAACACAGATTTTATCAGAATTTCCTTAGCAGCCTTTGAAAGGCCTTGACCATTCCATCCCCGCACCTTACTCCATGCCTTTTCTAGCACATACTTAAAGGCCCCATTTTTGGATCTGCCTACCATAGTTGGCAAACCCAAATACTTCTCACTGAGCGCTTCGCCTCCTATAGCACAAATCTGTTGCAACTGACCTTTCATTCCTAGTTCCACACCAGGACCAAAGAAAATAGAGGACTTCTGTAAATTAACCCTCTGACCAGAACTAACCTCATAACTCTGCAAAATCGACCGAAGAGTCAACAGGCTCTCCTCCGTTGCTTCCAGAAATACCAGACTATCGTCAGCAAAGAGGAGGTGGGTAATATGTGGCCCATGAACTCCAAACTTAATACCTTTGATTCTTCCAGCTTCCTGCGCTTGCCTAATAAGCCCGGAAAAACCTTCCGCACATAGGATAAAAAGGTAAGGGGAAATAGGATCCCCTTGCCTAAGGCCCCTAGAAGGCACAAAACAATTAGAGCATTCTCCATTCAATTTGACCTGGTACTTAACTGTGGAAACACATCTCATCACCATCCCAATCCACCTCTCAGAAAATCCCAAATGTCTGAGCACCTCCTGCAGGTAGCCCCACTCGACTCTGTCATACGCCTTCATCATATCGAATTTGACAGCACAAAGCTTTTTCTTCCGGTTCCGGCTCATGATTGAGTGTAAACACTCATAGGCGATAAAGACATTATCGGTTATAAGGCGCCCTGGCACGAAAGCGCTCTGCTCCTCTGAAATCATAATAGGAAGGACACACTTCAGCCTGTTCGCCAACACTTTCGAAGCTATTTTGTAAAGCACATTACACAGGCTTATCGGTCGGAACTGAGACAAATTCTCAGGCCCCGGGATTTTCAGAATTAAAACCAGAGTTGTTTCATTTAACTCTCCTGGGAAATCTCTTCCATCCAAAAAGTCCCGAATCGCAGCACAAATCTCGTCACCAATAACCTCCCAATGCTTCTGATAGAATAGTGCTGGAAATCCATCAGGTCCAGGAGCTTTTGTGGGCCCCATTTGAAATAGGGCAGAACAGATCTCTTCGTTCGAAACTTCTGCATCTAGAACCTCGACCATTTCTGTAGTAACAAACGCAGGAATATTGGAGAGGACCTGTTGCAATCCCTGTACCCCTTCAGATGTGAACAGATTGCTGTAGAAATCCCTTGCTAGTGATCTCATTCCCTCATCGGTATTAACTTTCCTTCCTTCAGCATCCATTAGATATTTGATAGTATTCTTTCTTTTCCGATGAGAAGCTCTTGCTTGAAAAAATTTAGAATTCCAGCTGATCTCTCGGCAATTTTGGCTTGATGATCTGCCAGATGATGTAAACGTTCGGAGGGCCAGCGGGTTTGCTGCGCCAGTGTGATTTATGGAATCGGGGTGTTCCATTTAAAAAAAAAGCTTATAAAATAAGCCGCTCCCTAAATTTATTGAGACTTGTAAATTAGTTATCTCATAACTAGTTCAAAATGTGTAACAGCTAATGAAAAAAGCTGGGTATGAAGCGGCTTATTTATTAATCCCCCAAAAGTACTGGCCCAGAAACTAGAATGAAATCACCAAATTACAATTAATATCAACCATAAATTCAAGACAGAAAGAAATCTGGACACAAAACATTGAGACAAAGTACTGCTGCCATACATAGCGCTTATGGCACCCCTAACAAACCGAACACACAATAGAAAAACTAGAACGAAATCACCAAATTACAATTAATATCAACCATGAATTCAAGACAGAAAGACCAGCCCAAATTCAAGACAAAAAGCCTCTGGCCGAAGTTTCCAACACGGATCTTAGCATACAATCAAACATGCAAAAATTCGAATAAAGATGAAGAAAATGTTGTTGACGGTAAAACAGCAATTCTGTTTATAAAACTGGAGTATTTATCTAGCCAAGCACCTCGAAGTATTCAAATCTGGACACAAAACATAGTACTGCTGCCATACATATTTTAGCGCTTACAGCACCCCTAACAAACCGAACACACAATAGAGAAACAAACTACCGAACACACACATCGCTTCCGAAACTACAACGACAGACACAGACGCAAAGCTCTCGATCGATCACCTACACCAAAATCCTACACAGGAACATTCATATTGCGCGCATGTCGACAACAACATAATTAAGGCGCGCAGCAGCCACACCACACCGGAGGCGGAGGGGATCAGCGATACGAGGAGGGGCCGTGATGAGAGTGGCGAGACAAGATCTTGCCGACGACCCTCATCACCTTCTCGGCGTACACCTGCCAGACGCCGTTCCCGTGCAGCCTGTAGATCCGCCGCGCCAGCCCCAGCGTCTCCTTGGGATACCTCTGCACGCACGCCATCGATCACGGTCAGAGCCAGCCATGGCCACACGGGGATCTAGAAAGAGAGAGCTTAGGTGCTGGTTGTACTTACGTCTTTGGCGGCCTCGAGCATCCTGTGGACGACGTAGTTGGAGGAGCGGCCCTGCACGAGCTCCACCAGCTGGGCGTCGCCCATGCTCATGAACTGGGCGACCACGAGGTTGAGCAGCCCCGCCTTGTTGAAGCACGCCTCCACGACGTAGCTGCCGGAGCGGTGCAGGGACAGGCCCACCGCCTGCCCCATCAGCCGCTGCACCAGCTGCTGCCGCGTCTGCGCGTCGCCGTGCTCCAGGGCGTGCTGCACGAAGTAGTTGCTGCAACCACGCATGCATTCATCCACCATCATCAGTACTGATATTGGTCAGTCCGTAACCATGGATCGATGGTCGATCCTTCCGGGGAAGGTAGACTACGCACCTGTACTCGCCCCTGGCCAGGTCGATGGCCTTGTCGAGCAGGGCGGCCCGTAGTTTGCCGAACTCGTCGCCTCTGGCATTGTTGAAGCACTCCACCAGGCACTTGGACCCGGCCGGCGACCGCGAGTAGGCCATCGCGTCAAGCGTGTCGCCATCGAGGACGGCGACCACCAGCAACTATATAAACATACATCGACAACGAGCAAAAGGGGAAATAAATCAGCCCTGGCCGGCACGCATATGTGCAGCATGCATGTAAGAGCTTACCTTGGTGTCCTCGTATCTCATGGTGGCAAAGCAGTGGTGAAGCACCTGGTCCCCTTTGAGGTCCAGCAGCACGTTTTCAAACAGGAAGCGGTCCACCAGCATCGCGCACAGGTAAGGGTACGGCGCCGCCGCCGCCATGAGCTCCGCCAGGCAATCCTCCCTGCATGCATGGACCAATTAGCACATACATCCTGCACTACTAATAGCTAGGAGTCTGCAGGAGCAATGTGTTTCGTGCGACGTACCCGTGGTCGTGCTTCATCAGCGGCAGCAGGTTGTGCCTGCAGTAGAAGGCGGCCTCCACGATGTCCTTGACCTCGCCAGCCCGCCCCGCGCAGGCGCGCAGCAGCGCCACAAACACCGCGTGCCCGTCCCTGCTGTCCATGAAGTCGTGCATGCGGTGCGTCACCCCGGCGAGCACGTTCAGCCGGATCTTGTCGACGCCCTCCTCGAGCAGCTTCACCACGTGCGCGGGGGACTGGGGGAACGTCACCACGTGCACGTCAATCGGGGCCTTGAGCAGCCGCGACCGGGTTTCCTCCAGCGTCCGGGCACGGCGTGGCTGGGCCGCCGGCGCCGCCCTGTACGGCACATAACCCGCCTGAGCCTGAGCGGCTCTGATGGCTCTCAGCCTCAGATCCATGCGCTTGTCATCATCGGGCGCGGACCAGGCGTACGCGTCGGCGCCGGATTGGTTGGAGATGGCATACTGCTGCTGATACAGGTACTGCAGGCTGGCGTTGGCGTTGGTGCTCGCCGCCACCGGCGAGGCTACTGGTTGGTACTGGCTGGCGCTGGCGCTCAGAGTGTACTGCTGCTGCTGCTGCTGGCTACCGCTCTGGCCCTGCGTACTGAAGAAGTTGCCGCCTGCGGAGTTGTACCACGCGCTAGGGTTATTGGCCGCTGCGGCGGCCCTGTCGTACCACGCGCTAGGGTAATTGGCCGCTGCGGCGGCGCCCATCGGCGAGACGTACGGGCCGCCGCCGCTCGATGAGCCCATCTCCTCCCACCGGTAGGCCTGGTGCTGCTGTGACTGCTGCGACCAGGACTGCCGCGCAACCTCAAGCCCTGACGCCATCAACAGCCTCGTCCTGAACTGCTGCTCCGGCATCACCGGCGGCGCGGTCCTCTGCCGCAACCACGCCGCTCTCTGCTGCCGCTGCAGCGCCTGCTCCTGCTGCTCCCGCGGCTGCGGCGAGGAGTTGCCGAGGCCCATCGCGCCCAGCGAGGCGGCGAGGTCGGGGTGGCCGGTGGACTTGCTGTCGTTGTTGCTGGCGTCGCTCCGTCCGCTCCGATCCATGGCGTCGTCGATCGCGTCCGTACTCCGAACCGAGGAGATCATGGTGCGAAGCAATTGGGGGCGGTGCACGCTGGTGATTCGCGGGCCTTCGGTGCGCTTTATGTAGACGCCGTGCGGTGCCGGGCGTGTCGGAGTCCAACTAGGGTATCGGCGAGCCGGCGGTCTCTGCGTCTCCGGTGCCTGCTGGAATCGAAACGTATTTGTAACAGACAGGCGTGCGATCGCAAAGATCGGGGGAGAGTCTCGTGCTTTCCAAATACAAAGTGTACAACAGTGCGGGACCTGCTTTGACTAGAGATAAACTGCCGATTTAAGTTGTCTCTGTCGTATCTGCCGTGGTTCCTTCGTTCAGAACAAAAATCGTTTTATCTGCACAGTTAAACTATTGTGTGCCCTTAGTTTTTCCCCTCCTACAAGCCGTATTTTGTTTCAGTGTCGGTTGAGAAAAAAAAAATCCACCAACAGAAAGTCAGTTAAAAAAAGAAAACATGAAAATTCTTCGACAAGCTGAGAAAAAACAGAGAGCCATTTTTTACCCTTTGTTTAAAAACATGAAAAAAAAAGTTATATGCAAAAGCTTTTTAGACTGCAGTAACCAACATGTATTGCCTTGTTTGGCGTCCGGGGCAAACACCGAGTATAAAGAAAGAAAATCCTTCCCCATGCCACTCTCGGCTTTACCATCCCTCCCTTCGCACAATATCACATCGTGTTGCACGAGATTCATCCCCCTCCCCTAGCACGAGATCACACCATGCCACACGAGATCCGTGCCGCCCTGCATAAGGTCTCATCGTGTCACGCGAGATCCATTCCCCTCCCCCGACACGAGATCTCATCATGTCACACGAGATCCATCCTCCGATCCCTCCCGCTCAAGATCCCATTGTATCGCGCGAGATCCATACCCCTATGTGCACGAGACCACATCGTTGGGCGAGATCCATCCTAATGTCCACTTCTTCCGCGACAACGGTGGCTCCTCTACCACCCCGCCACGCAAGACGCATCGTAACCCTTCCCGCCGACCGCCATTAATCACGCATGCGAGGTGTGGGATCTTGGGGACTTACCGGTGGTCACACGAGATCCCGTGAGATTTGATGATGGTTGTCCGCCATGGTGCTTGGGCTGTGCCCCCCACTTGGCTCGCGGCTCGACGGTCCTGCTAGCCTCTTGCTCTGCTCCCTGCTTAAACAACCATGATGTCCCAATGTCTTCCCCTTACCAGGCTTGAGCTCCTCCTGCAGCGGCGACCCCCCCCCCCCCCCCAATTTTGCCAGTTTTTGAGAGAAAAGGGTGGATAAGGATGTTGACAAGGAAAAGAGTAAATGCCTCATGTAATAAGGATGAGCTCATGAAAATTCGAACCGCGATGGTTTTTGACACACGTGACCGATGACTTTCACCTATATCGGATGGGTGGACCCCAACCATGAAAATTCGAATCAAACCATCCATGCATGCAAAAGACAGCAACACATCGCCATATTAAAACATGTTAATTAGAAAAAAATTAATTATTAGGAAACAAATCACGCACTAGATTATGTCCACTAATAAAATAGTGAGTTGTGTGAATCCCACAAATCATGCCCGCTTATTCACAAGCACGAACACTCTCCACTTCTTAAAAAAGGGCGAGTTGTGTGAATCCCAAAAATCATGTCGTACCTAGCACGGTTCATTCGAACAGATAAACACGTTTTTATCTCTACTTATTACACTACCGTGCCATTATTTCATTCCGAAGCCGGTTAAGAAAAGACCCCCTAAAAAGGTCGGTTAAGAAAAGAAAAATGGGAATTATTTTACAAGGAGAGAAAAAAACTAACAACCATTTTTTATCCTCGTTCGCAAAAGTACTTTAGGATGCCGATAGCCAACAAATATTGCTTTCTTTGGTGTCCGGGGAAAACACGTAGAAAAAGAACAACCCCTCCCTCCCCCCCTCCTCTCACACAATATCACATTGTGTTGCACATGATCCATCCTCCCTCCCTTCACACGAGATCACATAATGACATGCAAAATCCACCCCTCCCCTACACGAGATCTCATCGTGCCGCGCAAGATCCACTCCCCCTTCCCCGGCATGAGATCTCAGCGTGTCGCACAAGATCGATCCTCCCAACCCCTCCCACTTGAGATATCCTCGTGTCGCGCGCGAGATCTATGCCACATGCGCATGAGACCACATCATGTTGCGCGAGATCCATCCCAATGCCCATTTCTTCGGCTGCGACGGCGACTCCTCTAGCCACCCGCCACTCGAGCCGCATCGTAACCCACCCCCGTCCGCCATTAATCACGCATGTAGAAAAAGGGAGGTGTGGGATCTTGGGGCTTACCAGTGGTCACGTGAGATCCCGCGAGATTTGACGGTGGTTGGCCGCCACGATTCTAGGGCCGTCAACCCCTGTCCCCTCCCATTGGCTTGTAGCTCGACGATCCCGCTAGTCTCTTGCTGCGCTCCCTGCTTGAACAACCATGACGACGACCACCAATGTCTTCCCCTTACTAGGCCCAGGCTCCTCCCACAGGGGCTATCTGCTACTCCCCTTTGATTTTGGCAGTTTTTGTGAGAAATGGGAAGATGAGGGTTTTGGAAGGAAAGAATTAAATGCCTCATATCATAAGGATGACCTCACGAAAATTCGAACTACATTTGTTTTTGACACACGTAACCAATGGCTTCACCAATATCGGACATGTGGACCCCAGCCAGCAAAGCCTTGCGTCATGCGCACGTGTTCCCCCTACACCGGTGCGCCGTTTTTTAGTTCCCCCTATGGGACCACGTGCCCGACACCGTCCCACCTACGCATTGTCGATCGTCTCTCCATGTGTTCGAACGGTTTAGATAAGATGCATTTTAGAGCAGACTAAATAGCACTATTGCACTATTTAGTACTTGGGAGTATTTTTACGGTCCTTAGGTTTCATCAGTAGCTGTAGCATTTTTGTCAAATAAACATTCATGCAAGGATAATAAAATTGGCCACATAAATTATTCTCTACAACACATTTTTTGATGAACCTGACATTATATTATGTAGTGTAGACACTAGCTCCATTCCATCACTACTTATACAAAAGCGAGTCGTGTGAATCCCACAAATCATGTCCGCTCATTAACAAACAACAACGTTCCAGATTCTTGAGATCATGTATCACATCAAAAGAACTTAATTAGCAAACAAATCACACACTAGGTTATGTCCACTACAATAAAAGAGTGAGTTGTGTGAATCCCACAAATCATGTCCGCTCATTTACAAAAACGAACACTGATATCGGGGTGCACCCCTCAATTCTTTTTTATAGGCGACACAACAGTGAGGCTCAATATGGTTAACCTATGCAAGTACCAGATTTGACAGTAAAATTGTGTGATTAATGTGTAATCACCATTGTTCCCAGCTAGATATGAAAGACTAATCTGAATTGAATAAATTGCTGAAATTGTGCATTAGATCTACTGACCTATTGAATAATCTTATGTGTATGCGACTCTATAATTTCCCTTGATTCCGAGCGAGATAGTAATCAATCATAAAGATCCGATCATGCCCTCTAAATATCGATGTTAGATAATAACCCTCTAAAACGTGAAATCTGAGAGGGGGGGGGGGGGGGGGGGCTAGTGATCTTGGGAATTCATGTCCGTCTCCAACAAACAATCATGTAATACAAACAGGGAACATGCAGTAGTTCAAAATAACAAATAGAACCGACGGATAAAAAGAATTTGAGGATCTATTCCAAGCTTATCCATTTGCAAGAAATTAACCATGGAGCGAGCAACGATCTAACCCGAACAGAAGACAAGAGTGCATTGTAATAGCCCAAGAGCAAGACCACCATATATTTGTTATATATCATTTGACTTGCATGCTATGTGATGTGTGTTTTCTTTTATTTTTGCATCATGCATCATCTCCATCATATTGTTGTGCTTGTCTTCTTTTGTTTGATCTTGTGTTTGCAACTCCTCCTAGTTATTTTTGATCCATCCTAAACTTCACGTCATGATCATTACACCAAGCACATGAGCATTTTCCGCTTACATCCAAACCCATGTTCAATTTTCTTCAGGTCTATGCAAGCTCTCTAAAATCCCATATGCCTCTATCAACTTCTTTTATTTCAAATGGGATATTTGAGTTCCAATTCAATTCCTCAAATAAATTTTCCTGATGTGCTCATAATTCACATTTAATTTGTTGAGCCCCCTCCTAAAATCTCAACCTATTTTGAGTCCATCTTCATGGGTTCACTACAGGAATCAACTGATTTGCCGTCTGCCATGGCTGACGGCAAAGGACCAGAAAGCTGACGGCAAAGGTCTTTGCCGTTTGCCGTAGACGGCAAACTTGTCCGGCACTAGAAGTTATGGTAAAGAGGTTGTTTGCCGTCTGTTTTCGCACAGCGGACGGCAAAGAGGTTTGCCGTCAGCTTTCCTAGGCAAGCAGGCGGCAAATAAAGTGGACGGCAAAGAATAGACGTTAGCCACATTAGGTGGCTAACGGGAGACTTTGCCGTCAGCCGGCTGACGGCAAACATGCCCTCCCTTTGCCGTCTGCTTCCTGACGTCAGCAGACCCGTCACTCCTCCCCGCTCTTTGTTGTCTGCCACAGACGGCAAACCACACCATCCTTTGCCGTCTGCCACGGACGGCAAAGTGACCAAATGGGTCAGCCCCAGTGCTCCCAGGTTGCTGCCACGTGTCAACTCTGCCGTCTGTGGCAGACGGCAAAGTGCCTGTATTGCCCCTTTTTTTCTTCTATTTTTTGCTATATCCATGCATTTTCACAGCAATATATATATATATATTTGACAGGGTAAGTTTCACAGCAAATATATGAGATATCCAACACATAAGTTTCATCCATACATACATAGTTTCATCCATATTACAATAGTTTCATCCATAGGTAGCAAGTTCCACATTGTTCATCGATACAAAATCAAAACAGAAAGTAAAAACAAGCACTCCATCCAAGCTTCTGTGAAGTGAATGAAATCTGCAAAATGGGAAATAAGAAAGTTAGAAGAAGAAGACTAAGAAGAAGAAGAAGAAGACTAGAAGAAGACTAGAAGAAGAAGAAGAAGAATATGACATTTATGAGCTTACCAAGGTTATCATGCCATTTATGAGCTAAGTAAGCTAAGTATATGACATTGATGAGCTTACCGAGGTTATCATGCCATTTTTGACCTAAGTAAGCTAAGTATATGACATTTATGAGCTTACCAAGGTTATCATGCCATTTATGAGCTAAGTAAGCTAATTATGTCAAAAATGAACTAAATAAGCTAAGTATAGGTCATTATTGAGCTAACCTAGGTAATTATGCCTTTTTGAGTTAACTAAGCATATTATGCCATTTTTGACATAAGTAAGATAGGTATAGGTCATCATTGAGCTAACCTAGGTAACTAAGCATATTAGAGCTAACTTAGGCATATTAGAGCTACTTAGGTCATTTTGAGCTAACTAGGTAAATGGATCACTTAAAAGATAGAAAGAAACGGAGAGAATATGGGGTGGCCAAGAAAACTGGATGTGGCAGATTAAGGATGGCGTGGTGGGGGAAAGAAAGTGGAGGCGAGGGGGTGGAAGATGTGATTTAGTAGGGTGGAGGCGTGGATGAGTGGGGGAACTGGTTGGTGGTTAGGGAGGGCAAGTTAGGGTGTGGGGGGGCGGGGGATTGTGTGGCTAGTTGGTGGAGGGGGTAGAGGGAGAATTTAGGAAGCGAGGATTAGTGTGTTAGTTTTGTGGGGTGGGGGGGATTGGATAGTACCCCTGGATGAATGAGAAGTGGGGTGCCTTTTGGAGCTAAGTAAGCTTATTATGTCATTGGAGGAAAATAAGCTAAGTATATGAATTTATGAGGTTACCAAGGTTATTATGCATATTTTTTGACCTAAGTAGCTAATTATGCCATTTTTTGACATAGGTAAAAAAAAAAAAAGAAAGAAAAAAAAAACAAAAAAAAAAAAAAAAAAAAAAACTCTAATTATATGTCTTATGGAGCTAACCTAGTAACTAAAAGCATATTAAGCTATTACTTCTGGTCATTTTTTTTTGGAGGAAACAAAGCTAAGTATAGGTCATTTTAGAGCCAACTTAAGTAAAATGGATCATTTTGGAGCTAAGTAAGCTTATTATGTCATTTTGGAGGAAAATAAGCTAAGTATATGGTATTTATGAGGTTACCAAGGTTATTATGCCAATTTTTTTACCTAAGTAAGCTAATTATGCCATTTTTTACATAAGTAAGCTAAGTATATGTCATTATTGAGCTAACCTAGGTAACTAAGCATATTAGAGCTAACTTGGCATATTAGAGCTAACTTAGGTCATTATGGTAAGCATATTGGAGGAAATAAAGCTAGGTCTAGGTCATTATGCATTTGTTAAGCAAAACACTAGAGAAAACTTACCATCATCACGGAGGTGAAGCACTGGGGCTACTCGTGCCGGTACCACCTGGACAAGGATCGTGCGATGCTTGTCTGGAGTTACGCTGCACCAAAGATCATTTGCATTGTCTCGTTAGCATGATGACACTCAAATGTTAAGACTTGTAACTAATGACCATTCAAATGAAACTCACCATGGTCCCCGGAGCAATGACTGGCATCGGCGGAGGGGTTTGACCGGTCTTCTCGCACACAGACTACACATTTGGTTTTGACGAGCCAGTCATACTAGTTAGTAATGAAATGAACATTACATGCATGATTTGGCTAATATGTAGAAGAAACTTACCACGAGGAGCTCGTACATGGCCCGGTTCGCCATGTCATTCCGTGTCCTCTCCTCCTCCAACAACCTAGCAGTCCTCTCCTCAAACTCCCGCTCCTTCTCCGCCGCCTGCCGGTCCCTCTCCTGCATTTTCACCCACAAGATAATTTCCCTCATAGCTGGCCTTCCAAGATTGAACCATGCCTTTGGCTTCGTCCAGTTCTGCTTTCCTTTCGGTTCTTGCATGTTTTGTAATGGTCTATCACATAGCGTCTCCTGATCGACTCTAGCCTTAGTATCATCCTTTGACTTCCCCTCTATGCCGAACAATGTACCAAAAAGGGCCTCAGCGATATTCTTTTCAGTGTGCATCACGTCGATGTTGTGTGGGCAAAGGAGGTCTTTGAAGTAAGGCAGATCCCACAAGCATCTCTTGTGAGTCCAGTCCTGTTACGAATTATACCCCTTGAAATACCCTGGACACTCTGGATCTGGCTCGAGAGCGTTTAACTGATCCAGGGTCTCTTGGCCTGTCAATGCAGGTGGTGCGGAGTTTTTGACAACTCTACCTTTGATGAAGTTCTTCTTGTCTTTTCTGAACTTATGACGAGGATCCAGGAACTGTCTATGCAAGTCGAAGCAAGAAAACTTGCGACCCGCCTGCAGCCAACGAAACTGAAGAGCTGCCTTGCATGTGAGGCACGGGAACCTTCCATGCACACACCAACCAACGAATAGCGCATACGCCGGCAAGTCATGCATCGAGTACATGTACGAGACACGCATTATGAAGTTCTGTTTGCTAGCGGCGTCGTATGTCTTGAACCCATTATCCCAAGCTTCTTGCAATTCATCCTTAAGCGGCTCCATGTACACATTAATATTCTTCCCCGGATAGTTGGGCCCTGGAATTATCAACGTCAGGAAAATGTTCTTTCTTTGCATAATCTGTCCGGGAGGGGGGGGGGAGATTGAGTGGAATGACAAATACAGGCCAACAACTGTATTGGGTTGCCGTCAGACCAAACATATTGAACCCATCCGTGTTGATGGCGACTCGAGGATGCCTTGGATCTGCCGCTTTTTGATCATGTAATGCATCGAAGTGCTTCCACGTAGCACCATCTGATGTGTGTACCATCATCAGATTCCCATCTGCATCTAGTTTGGTTCTTTTGCCCATTTTGTGCCATGTCATCTGTCTGGCCGTCTCTTCGACCAGGAAAATACGTTGAAGTCTTAGTACGATTGGCATATACCGAAGAACATTAACGGGGATTTTGGTCTGCATCTTCTCACCCATACCATTGTCTACCAAACATACCTGGAAGACTTGCAAATGGGACAATAGTTCAAGTCCACATACTCAAGCCTAAATAAAGCACATCCTTTCTCACAGGCATCTATCTTCTCATAGGGCATCTTAAGTGCATGCAGGATTTTGTCCGACTGGTACAGGTTTGTGCTACTTCTTGAGCTTGCGTTGGTTTTTCCCTTGAAGAGGAAAGGGTGATGCAGCAAAGTAGAGATAAGTATTTCCCTCAGTTAGAGAACCAAGGTATCAATCCAGTAGGAGACAACGCACAAATCACCAATACCTGCAATAACAATCAAACAACTTGCACCCAACACGATAAAGGGGTTGTCAATCCCTTCACGGTTACTTGCAAAAGTGAGATCTGATAGAGATAGATGAAACAAAACAAAACATAAAGTAAATATTTTTGGGTTTTTTGGTTTATAGATCGGAAAGTAAAAGATTGCAAAATAGTAGATCGGAAACTTATATGATGGAAAATAGACCCGGGGGCCATAGGTTTCACTAGAGGCTTCTCTCAAGGTAGCAAATAATACGGTGGGTGAACAAATTACTGTCGAGTAATTGATAGAAAAGCGCAAAGTTATGACGATATCCAAGGCAATGATTATGAAATATAGGCATCATGTCCGTGTCAAGTAGACCGAAACAATTCTGCATCTACTACTATTACTCCACACATCGACCGACTCCTGCCTGCATCTAGAGTATTAAGTTCATGAAGAACAGAGTAACACATTAAGTAAGATCACATGATGTAGAGGAATAAACTCAAGCAATATGATGTAAACCCCATCTTTTTATCCTCGATGGCAACAATACAATACGTGCCTTGCTGCCCCTACTGTCACTGGGAAAGGACACCGCAAGATTGAACCCAAAGCTAAGCACTTCTCCCATTGCAAGAAAAACCAATCTAGTTGGCCAAACCAAACCGATAATTCGAAGAGAATTACAAAGATATCAAATCATGCATATAAGAATTCAGAGAAGATTCAAATAATATTCATAGATAAGCTGATCATAAATCCACAATTCATTGGATCTCGACAAACACACCGCAAAAGAAGATTACATCGGATAGATCTCCAAGAACATCGAGGAGAACATGGTATTGAGAATCAAAGAGAGAGAAGAAGCCATCTAGCTACTAGCTATGGACCCGTAGGTCTGTGGTAAACTACTCACGCTTCATCGGAAGGGCAATAGAGTTGATGTAGAAGCCCTCCGTGATCGAATCGCCCTCGGCAGGATGCCGAAAAAGGTCCCAAGATGGGATCTCACGGGAACAGAAGGTTGCGGCAGTGGAAAAGTGTTTTCGTGGATGCTTCTGGTGGTTTGGGGATATATGTGAATATATAGGACGAAGAATTAGGTCAGGGGAGTCACAAGGGGCCCACAAGGCAGGGGGCGCGCCCTACCCCCTGGGCGCACCCTCCCCCCTTGTGGCCGCCTCATGGCTCTTCCGACTTGATCTCCAAGTCTCCTGGGTGTCTTCTGGTCCAAGAAAAATCATCGCGAAGGTTTTATTCCGTTTGGACTCCGTTTGGTATTCCTTTTCTGCGAAACTCAAAAACAAGGAAAAAACAGAAACTGGCACTGGGCTCTAGGTTAATAAGTTAGTCCAAAAAATAATATAAAATAGCATATTAATGCATATAAAACATACAAAACAGATAATATAATAGCATGGAACAAAAAAAAATTATAGATACGTTGGAGACGTACCAGTTTGCAGGCATTACATGGCCTTTGGGTAGAAAGCGTCCAAATACTGTCATCATCGCGTCGTAGCATTCTCTGCCCAAGTTGAATTGAGCCTTCAGAGCCATTACTTGTGAGATGGCATCTAGCTGACAAAGCTCAGTGTGCTCGTGGAGAGGACGTTTTGAAGACTCCAACATTTCATTGAAGGCCTTTGCAGATTCCTGCATCTCATCGTCTGAATCCCGAGCATCATCAAAGTCTTGCACCATGTCTTCCATCCCGGTACCATGCTCGTCGGTGCGATGACGAACCACCTCAGCTCTGGCACGTTGGGCAGACTCACCATGAAATGTCCACACCGTATAACCGGGCGTAAAACCACTCTTCTGCAGGTGTTTACCCATTTCATCCTTTGTCCTCTTGTGCCAATTGTCGCACCGGACACAGGGGTGCTACTTCTTGAGCTTGCTTTGGTTTTTCCCTTGAAGAGGAAAGGGTGATGCAGCACATTAGAGATAAGTATTTCCCTCAGTTAAGAACCAAGGTATCAATCCAGTAGGAGAAATGCGCAAGTCCCCAATCGATGCACCTGCACAAACAATCAAACACTTGCACCCAACACGATAAAGGGGTTGTCAATCCCTTCACGGTCACTTGCAAAGGTGAGATCTGATAGAGATAAACAAAACTAAACAAAAGATAAAATATTTTTTGGGTTTTTTGGTTTATAGATCTGAAAATAAAGATTGCAAAATAGTAGATCGGAAACTAATATGATTGAAAATAGACCCGGGGGCCATAGGTTTCACTAGAGGCTTCTCTCATGAAGGCAAATAATACGATGGGTGCACAAATTACTGTCGAGCAATTGATAGAAAAGCGCAAAGTTATGACGATATCCAAGGCAATGATTATGTAATATAGGCATCCCGTCCGTGTCAACTAGACCGACTCCTGCCTGCATCTACTACTATTACTCCACACATCGACCGCTATCCAGCATGCATCTAGAGTATTAAGTTCATAAAGAACGGAGTAACACCTTAAGTAAGATGACATGATGTAGAGGAATAAACTCAAGCAATATGATGAAAACCCCATCTTTTTATCCTCGATGGCAACAATTCAATACGTGTCTCGCTACCCCTACTTTGTCACTTGGTGAAATCACGCAAGATTGAACCCAAAGCTAAGCACCTCTCCCATTACAAGAAAAACCAATCTAGTTGGCCAAACCAAACCGATAATTCGAAGAGAAATACAAAGATATAAAATCATGCATATAAGAATTCAGAGAAGATTCAAATAATATTCATAGATAAGCTGATCATAAATCCACAATTCATTGGATCTCGACAAACACACCGCAAAAGAAGATTACATCGGATAGATCTCCAAGAACATCGAGGAGAACGTGGTATTGAGAATCAAAGAGAGAGAAGAAGCCATCTAGCTACTAGCTATGAACCCGTAGGTCTGAGGTAAACTACTCACGCTTCATCGGAAGGGCAATAGAGTTGATGTAGGTGCCCTTCATGATCGAATCCCCCTCCGACAGGATGCCGGAAAAGGCCCCAAGATGGGATCTCACGGGAACAAAAGGTTGCGGCGGTGGAAAAGTGTTTTCGTGGATGCTTCTGGTGGTTCTGGAATATATGTGAATATATAGGAGGAAGAGCTAGGTCAGGAAGGTCATGAGGGGCCCACAAGGTAGGGGGGCACGCCCTCCACCCTTGCCACCGCCTCGTAGCTCTTCTGACTTGCACTCCAAGTCCCCTGGGTGTCTTCTGGTCCAAGAAAAATCATCGTGAAGTTTTATTCCGTTTGGACTCCGTTTAGTATTCCTTTTCTTCGAAGCTCAAAAACAAGGAAAAAACAGAAACTGGCACTGGGCTCTAGGTTAATAGGTTAGTCCCAAAAATAATATAAAATAGCATATTAATGCATATAAAACATCCAAAACAGATAATATAATAGCATGGAACAATAAAAAATTATAGATACGTTGGAGACGTATCAAGCATCCCCAAGCTTAATTCCTACTCGTCCTCGAGAAGGTAAATGATAAAAACAGAATTTTTGATGTGGAATGCTACCTAACATATTTATCCATGTAATTTTCTTTATTGTGGCATGAATGTTCAGATCCATAAGATTCAAAACAAAAGTTTAATATTGACATAAAAACGATAATACTTCAAGCATACTAATAAAGCAATCATGTCTTCTCAAAATAACATGTCCAAAGAAAGCTATCCCTACAAAATCATATAGTCTGGCTATGCTCCATCTTCATCACACAAAGTATTCAAATCATGCACAACCCCGATGACAAGCCAAGCAATTGTTTCGTACTTTTTGATGTTCTCAAACTTTTTCAACTTTCATGCAATACATGAGCGTGAGCCATGGACATAGCACTATAGGTGGAATAGAATATGTTGGTTGCGGAGAAGACAAAAAGAAGATAGTCTCACATCAACTAGGCGTATCAACGGGCTATGGAGATGCCCATCAATAGATATCAATGTGAGTGAGTAGGGATTGCCATGCAACGGATGCACTAGAGCTATAAGTTTATGAAAGCTCAAAAGAAAACTAAGTGAGTGTGCATCCAACTTGCTTGCTCTCGAAGACCTAGGGCAATTTGAGGAAGCCCATCATTGGAATATACAAGCCAAGTTCTATAATGAAAAATTCCCACTAGTATATGAAAGTGACAACATAGGATACTCTCTATCATGAAGATCATGGTGCTACTTTGAAGCACAAGTGTGGAAAAAAGGATAGTAACATTGCCCCTTCTCTCTTTTTCTCTCATTTTTTTTATTTTGGGCTCTTTGCCTCTTTTTTTCTTTTTTTTTCTTTTTTTGTATTTTTCGTCCGGAGTCTCATCCCGACTTGTGGGGGAATCATAGTATCCATCATCCTTTCCTCACATGGGACAATGCTCTAATAATGATGATCATCACACTTTTATTTACTTACAACTCAAAAATTACAACTCGATACTTAGAACAAAATATGACTCTATATGAATGCCTCCGGCGGTGTACCGGGATGTGCAATGACTCAAGAGTGACATGTATGAAAATTATGAATGGTGGCTTTGCCACAAATACTATGTCAACTACATGATCATGCAAAGCAATATGACAATGATGGAACATGTCATAATAAAACGGGACGGTGGAAGTTGCATGGCAATATATCTCGGAATGGCTATGGAAATGCCATAATAGGTAGGTATGGTGGATGTTTTGAGGAAGGTAATAGGTGGGTGTATGGTACCGGCGAAAGTTGCGCGGTACTAGAGAGGCTAGCAATGGTGGAAAGGTGAGAGTGCGTATAATCCATGGACTCAACATTAGTCATAAAGAACTCACATACTTATTGCAAAAATCTGTTAGTCATTGAAACAAAGTACTATGTGCATGCTCCTAGGGGGATAGATTGGTAGGAAAATACCATCGCTCATCCCCGACCGCCACTCATAAGGAAGACAATCAATAAATAAATCATGCTTCGACTTCATCACATAACGGTTCACCATACGTGCATGCTACGGGAATCACAAACTTTAACACAAGTATTTCTACAATCCACAATTACTCACTAGCATGACTCTAATATCACCATCTTTATATCTCAAAACAATCATAAGGAATCAAACTTCACATAGTATTCAATGCACTTTATATGAAAGTTTTTATTATATCCCTCTTGGATGCCTATCATATTAGGACTAAATTCATAGCCAAAGAAAATTACCATGATGTTTAGAGAGACTCTCAAAATAATATAAGTGAAGCATGAGAGTTCAATAATTTCTACAAAATAAAGCCACCGCCGTGCTCTAAAAAGATATAAGTGAAGCACTAGAGCAAAATTGCCTAGCTCAAAAGATATAAGTGAAGCTCATAGAATATTCTAATAAATCACGGTTCATGCGTGTCCCTCTCAAAAGGTGTGTACAGCAAGGATGATTGTAGCAAACTAAAAAGTAAAGACTCATATCATACAATACACTCCAAGCAAAACACATATCATGTGGTGAATAAAAATATAGCCTCAAGTGAATTTACCGATAGATGAAGACGAAAGAGGGGATGCCATCCGGAGCATCCCCAAGCTTAGGCTCTTGGTTTTCCTTGAATATTATCTTGGGGTTCCTTGGGCATCCCCAATCTTAGGCTCTTGCCACTCCTTATTCCATAGTCCATCAAATCATTACCCAAAACTTGAAAACTTCACAACACAAAACTCAACAGAAAATCTCATAAGATCCGTTAGTATAAGAAAATAAATCACCACTTTTGGTACTGTTGTGAACTCATTCTTTATTTATATTGGTGTAATATCTACTGTATTACAACTTTTCCATGGTTCATACCCCCCGATACAACCCATAGATTCATCAAAATAAGCAAACAACACATAGAAAATAGAATCTGTCAAAAACAGAACAGTCTGCGAAGATCTGAGTTGTTCTAATACTTATGTAACTTCAAAAATGCTGAAATATTATGAAAACAGAGGCAATTTGTATATCAATCTTGTGTAAAAAATATAGGGGTTTTTCATGCTCCAGAGAATTTAAACAATTCTGGGACTGGAAGCAAAAGGTTCCCACTCATCATAAAGTTATCTAGGGATAGAAACTTCCAATTCAAGCTTTTCTTTAAAAGATTTCATCATAGCATCAATGATATGTTTAGTAAAAGCTTTATTTTTATTATAAGCATGAGGAGAATTCAACATGGATTGTAACAAGGAAATACAATCTATTAAAGAACAATTATCATAATTAAATTCCTTGAAATCCAAAAGAGTGGGTACATCGCTACTTAAAGTTTTGACCTCTCCAATCCCACTTTTATGAATTTTTTCATCTAGATCTATAAACTCCAAATCATTGGGATGCCTTTTAACTAAATTTGACTCATCTCCAATCCCATCTTCATCAAGATTTATATTATAAAACAAAGATTCAATAGGAGTCACATCAATCACTTTAAGATCTTCATCATTATTTTCTCACAAACCAATCTCGCTTAGCACGCATCTTAGCTGTTCTTTCTTTGCACTCATCAATGGAAATTCTTATAGCTTTTAGAGATTCATTGATATCATGCTTGGGTGCAATAGATCTAATTTTCAAAGAATCAACCTCAAGAGAAATTCTATCAACGTTCCTAGCCAAATCATCAATATTAAGCAATTTTTCTTCAACCAAAGCACTGAAATTCTTTTGTGAACTCATAAATTCTTTAATACTATTCTCAAGATCAGAGGGCAGCTTATTATAATTTCCATAAGAATTGTTGTAGGAATTACCATAATTATTAGAGGAATTACTAGGGAACAGCCTAGGATTAAAATTGCCTCTATACGCGTTATTACCAAAATTGTTCCTAGCAACAAAATTCACATCCGTAGATTCATTATTATTTTCAATCAATGTGGACAAAGGCATATCATTAGGATCGATAGAAGCACTCTTGCTAGGAAACAATTTCATAAGCTCATCCATCTTTCCACTCAAAACATTAATCTCTTCAATTGCATGCACTTTTTTACTAGTGGAAGATCTTTCGGTATGCCATTGAGAATAATTAACCATAATATTATCTAGGAGTTTAGTAGCTTCTCCTAAAGTAATTTCCATAAAAGTACCTCCCGCGGCCGAATCTAAAAGATTTCTAGAAGCAAAATTCAATCCAGCATAAAAATTTTGTATGATCATCCACAAATTTGAACCATGAGTAGGGAAATTTCGTATCATCAAGTTCATCCTCTCCCAAGATTGTGCAACATGTTCATGATCAAGTTGCTTAAAATTCATAATATCGTTCCTAAGGGAGATGATCTTAGCGGGAGGAAAATACTTGGAAATAAAAGCATCTTTACACTTATTCCATGAATCAATACTATTTTTAGTCAAAGATGAAAACTAAGTTTTAGCACGATCTCGTAGTGAGAACGGAAATAGCTTCAATTTAACAATATCATTATCCACATCTTTCTTCTTTTGCATATCACACAACTCAACAAAATTATTTAGATGGGATGCGGCATCTTCACTAGGAAGGCCAGAAAATTGATCTTTCATAACAAGATTCAGCAAAGCGGCATTAATTTCATAAGATTCCGCACTAGTGGTGGGAGCAATCGGAGTACTAATAAAATCATTATTATTAGTATTGGAAAAGTCACACAATTTGGTATTCTCTTGAGCCATCGTGACAAAGCAAGCAATCTAACACACGAGCAAACAAAAAGCAAACGAAAAGACGAACGGAAGAAGGGCGAATAAAAAGGCAAATATTTTCGAAAATCATTTTAGAAGTGGGGGAGAGGAAAACGAGAGGCGAATGGCGAATAATGTAATGCAAGAGATGAGAGTTTATGATGGGTACTTGGTAGGATTGGCGTAGATCTCCCCGGCAACGACGCTAGAAATTCTTCCTGCTACTTCTTGAGCCTACGTTGGTTTTTCCCTTGAAGAGGAAAGGGTGATGCAGCAAAGTAGAGATAAGTATTTCCCTCAGTTAAGAACCAAGGTATCAATCCAGTAGGAGAAACGCACAATTCCCCAATCGATGCACCTGCACAAACAATCAAACACTTGCACCCAACGCGATAAAGGGGTTGTCAATCCCTTCACGGTCACTTGCAAAGGTGAGATCTGATAGAGATAAACAAAACTAAACAAAAGATAAAATATTTTTTGGGTTTTTTGGTTTATAGATCTGAAAATAAAGATTGCAAAATAGTAGATCGGAAACTAATATGATGGAAAATAGACCCGGGGGCCATAGGTTTCACTAGAGGCTTCTCTCATGAAGGCAAATAATACGGTGGGTGAACAAATTACTGTCGAGCAATTGATAGAAAAGGTCAAAGTTATGAAGATATCCAAGGCAATGATTATGTAATATAGGCATCATGTCCGTGTCAAGTAGACTGACTCCTTCCTGCATCTACTACTATTACTCCACACATCAACCGCTATCCAGCATGCATCTAGAGTATTAAGTTCATAAAGAACGGAGTAACGCCTTAAGTAAGATGACATGATGTAGAGGAATAAACTCAAGCAATATGATGAAAACCCTATCTTTTTATCCTCGATGGCAACAATTCAATACGTGTCTCGCTACCCCTACTTTGTCACTGGGTGAAATCACGCAAGATTCAACCCAAAGCTAAGCACCTCTCCCATTGCAAGAAAAACCAATCTAGTTGGCCAAACCAAACCGATAATTCAAAGAGAAATACAAAGATATCAAATCATGCATATAAGAATTCAGAGAAGATTCAAATAATATTCATAGATAAGCTGATCATAAATCCACAATTCATCGGATCTTGACAAACACACCGCAAAAGAAGATTACATCGGATAGATCTCCAAGAACATCGAGGAGAACGTGGTATTGAGAATCAAAGAGAGAGAAGAAGCCATCTATCTACTAGCTATGGACCCGTAGGTCTAAGGTAAACTACTCACGCTTCATCGGAAGGGCAATAGAGTTGATGTAGATGCCCTCCGTGATCGAATCCCCCTCTGGCAGTGTAACACCCCCAGTGGGTAACTACAGTAATCCCATTTTGATAATTCCATGTCATCATGATCAATAGTGCCAAATCATCTTTTGCATCATTTTGCATTCAGCTCCTAACTAAAAATTCAAATTAAAATTAAAGTGGAAAAAAAAGTTGTTCAAAACAGAAACTAAAATGTTCATTAAATAGCATATAATCTAGAGGCAATTATAAAATTGTAACCAACATTAATTAAAGTAGTTGAATGACTCAAACAACTAGGAACAGAAATACGTACCTCCATTTGACATTAATTAAAATGCAAACAAAATCACATTTGGCTCCAAACCTTTTTCTGTCAGTGCTAGATACTGCACTATATTTATTGGACCAGATAACCTATTTTACAAAACTGTATTTGAGGTTACACAATTTGCAAAGTTGAGAAATAAAAGAAAATAAAAAAGGTAAAAATAAAACAAAGAAAAAAAAAAGGAACCCCCCCCTCGCTGGGCCTCGGCCCAGCTGGCCACTGGGCTAGCCGGGCCGGCCCAGTCGGCGCCCCACTCCCCTCCTCCATATCCCCACCAGGGGGAAACCCTAGCCCCGATCCACCCCATTCCCCCCCGTCTGGATCGCCCATATCGCCGCCCTGGACGTCGCTGCCTCGACCCGATCTGGCGCCGCGCCGCCCCGACGCTGCACCATCGCCGTCGCCGTTGCCGGATCGCTTCCTCGTCCACAACTCCCCTTCGCCGGACTCCCACACGCCTCGCCGACCCCGATCCCCTACAAACGGGGGTGAGCTGCGCGTTCCCCCCCTCCTCTCCTCTCTTCCCGCGTCGGCCGTGTCCGCTCACGCTCCCGGCACCGCCCGCGCCGCCCCGCTCGTCTGCTGCCGCCGTGCTGCCGCAGCCCGACCGCGACCCTTCCCCCGCCTCATGTGGCCTCACCCCGTCGCGCCCGCCTGTCGTTCCCCCACGCGCGCGCCCGTGCGAGGCTGCACCTCTGCAGCGGCGCTAGCTGCCCGCTGCTCGCTGCTCCGGCTAGCCGCGCGGACCCCAACTAGCGCCTTGCCCACACCCCCGCGCTGTCCGGCCGCCGGCACCAGCCGCGCGCCCGTGCCCCGCGCCGCGGCTCCGGCTAACCGCGCCGGCGCCGACGTCGCCCCTTGCTGCGGCCTCGCCCGCTGTCTGACCCGCTCGGGTCCGGCCCCTCGGGCACGCGCCCGCAACCGCGCGCCCGCTAACCCCTTGGGCCACTGCCCAAGGGGCCCCACGCCCCTGTTAGAAAAAATAAAATAAATAGAAAATAAAATAAATGAATAATTAAAGTTAATAATTAATTAATTAACTTAATTAATTCTGATTAATTAAAATGATTAAGTTTAATTAACCTAATGACCTGATTAACCTAATTAATCTATAATTAAGCGAATTAATCAAACCCTAATTAACCCTAACAGTCTGCTGACCTCATGCTGACGTTAGCATTCACTATTTCGGATAATTCGAAATTAATTAATTAAATAATTCCAGAAATTAATAAAAACTTTAGAAATCATATAAAATAATCCGTAGCTCAGATCGAAAAACTTTGTACATGAAAGTTGCTCAGAATTTTGAGACGAATCCGGATACGCGGTCCGTTCATCTGTCACACGTCCCTAACTACCCGAACATGGAACCGTTCCCCTCCGGTCACCTGTCTGATAAATGTCCGGAACTGGGAAAACATTCCCGGATGGATTCCTCCTTCCTCGGTAACGTGCAACCATACGTTAGGACACACCCGACACTGCATATTGTCATGTTATACATTGTGTAGCACTTGTTTGCTTAGTATTTACTGTTTCTTCCCCCTCTTCTCTCTCGGTAGACCTTGACACCGACGACGTCCCCTAGACCGACGCAACTCAGGAGCCCGACGCCACCGTTGATGACCTTGCCTTTGCCGCAAAGCAACCAGGCAAGCCCCCCCTTTGATCATCCCGATATCGCCCATTCTAATTTCTCATGCTTGCATTAGAATTCCTGCTGCTACTGCTTTACCTATTCTGATGCATAGCCTGTTTATTGTAACCTGCTGTTGATAATTACCTGCATATCCTAAACTGCTTAGTATAGGCTGGGTAGAGACCTATCAGTGACCCCACTTATCCCGACTGCCCCGCTGGATAATCCGAAGACCCGATCAACGGGATTGAAGACCAGGCCCCGGCACCGCACATCACCCCCTTAGTTGTAACGACACTGCAGCGTTACTATCGAGTGCCGAGGGTGATACCTCGTGTAGCACTTCTGATGTTAACTCTGTAGAGTAGCTATTTGGTCGTGGTCATCGAGGGTGATTCCTCCTTCACCACTTCCGGTAACGACGCTGTCGTGCAACACATCAAGTGTGAACCCATCGAGGGTGATTCCTCCGAGTTCACCTTGACGGATACATCGAGTAAGAATCCAACGAGGGTGATACCTCGGATTCCCCTGATGTTATGGACACACGGATACTTGGACTGTACTATTGTTACTTGGAAAGGCGGGTCGACCCTGAAGGGTACCCGCGTGTGATGTGAAGACGGGTTGCCTGTATGGTGCCCGAGTGATGAATACGAGGCGCGGCCGGGCATTCTTAACCCTTGCAGCAAGTCCTCGAGACGGGGCGACGGGGTCACATCTTTCGTGAGTCTCTGCTCATTACCGCAAACCCTAGTCCACTAACGATTTGGATATTTGATCCGAGCAGGCCTTTGGCCTGATAGCACTAACCATCACGTGGGCATAGTATGGGCGTTCTGCATCGTAGCATCAGCCGACAGTTCTGTCAGACGTCCAGTTCAGCATTGTGGCCGGGTCGGATCGTGCCGTTGGCGCTGGTATCCACCCTGCTCGCAACGACCCGGAGTGCACAGGGCGACGGCCCAAGACCCCTGAGCGCTTAGGATGTAGACCGGCAGGGACCTCTCTGCTGAGATGTAGGTACGGCTGCGGTGTATCGTTTGGCCGAGGCCGGGCATGACCCAGGAAAGTGTGTCCGGCCAGAGTTCATCGAGCGCGTTGGGTAAGTTGGTGCACCCCTGCAGGGAAGAAAACTTCTATCGATAGCCGGTCCTACGGTAACGGACACTCGGAGTTGTATCCTGATTGATACAATTAGAACTGGATACTTGGATACTATGGCTCTGGGATTGCTTCTCGCAGGGAGTCGAGAAGGGATCTCAGGACGAGGTTGATGACTGTATGGCTCTGGGATTGCTTTCTCGTAGGGAGTCGAGAAAGGATCTCTGGGTGAGGTTGAGACTTAATGATACTGCTACATTATATTGATCTGTTCTGCTCTCTTCTATTGCTGCAAGACCGATGAAGATGCTAGTCTTCGATAGGACTAGGCCTCCTCTCTATTCTGGCATTTCTGCAGCCCAGTCCACATATACAGCCTCTCTTTGAAAATGTTGCATATGTAGTGTAGATCCTTGCTTGCTGAGTACTTCTGAGTACTCACGGTTGCTTTGTTTTCCTTTTTCTCCCCATATCAGTTTGTCGTGACCAGATGACGGAGCCCCTGAGACAGCTACCCCCGCCGACGATCGACTACTACTACCACCCCAAGGGTGGTTACTACTACGAGCTTGCTGACGACCAGGAGTAGGTTCGGAGGGTCCCAGGCAGCAGGCCTGCGCCTTTCGATCGTTGTGTTTTATTTTGCCCCGCCTTCCTAAAGGCCTTTCTGTTTCTCTTTTATATCTGTACTCAGATATCTGATGCTTCCACTGACGCTTGTATGCCATCGAGCTATGTATTCGAGCCCTCGAGGCCCTGGCTTGTAATATAAAGCTTGTATGATTTTATTTATGTTTTAGAGTTGTGTTGTGATATCTTCCCGTGAGTCCTTAGGCTTGATCGTGTGCATTTGCGTGTATGATTAGTGCACGATCGAGCCGGGGGCGTCACAAGTTGGTATCAGAGCCGACTGTCTGTAGGAATCCCCCTTTCCAACTCCTTGGTCGAAGTTGAGTCTAGTACTCAAAAACTGTTTTACTAACTTGGAGACGTATCAAGGGGCACCAGGTTTTTCTCTCGCCATTTGTAAATGCGGCTCTCACAAACCCCTTGGTTTTTGTTAACCATTCATTGGTCATGTCTTTCTGAGTAGTGTGACCGGTGTACATCCACGCACAATCACTCATCTTGCCTAGCTACTGGACATGCAAGAAATATATATATAATTCAGCATGTCTATTCATCAGTTAATCTAGTTTGTCAATTTTATTACGTCCATGGACCTACACGCTAATAGGTAAAGATAGGTCCTAATCCCACACAAGTATGTGTAGATTGGGTTCGTTTTCCCATGCACTGCTCCGGATCCGACGCATAATTTCGGCAACACCTCCCCGCTGTTCTCCTGATACACGTCTCTGCAATAAACAGAGAGAATGTGTACCCGAAGAACAACAGGGAGGCACTGACGAAATTATGCGTCGGATCCGGAGCAGAGCATATGGGAAAACGAACCCAATCTACACATACTCGGGCTGTCCATGGATAACGTTGGATAATTCGAAAGAATCACGGTTATAAATATGCAAATGCATGCATATTTATAATTGTAACCCTTTCGAATGGGAGATGCATACTGGTCACGCATACTGATGATTGAAGTCACCTATAGCTAGCAAATTTTATTGGCACGAAGACCAGAACAGAGCAAATAATGAAGGGGGGGGGGAGGAGGAGATGTCATTTGTGCTCACCCACGAACGCAGGGGCGGAGCTCGTTGAACACCAGACCCTCGCAGCGATGAAACAACATTTAAATCCAAAGATGAGTAACATAGCATTATTGTTTTTTCATCAACCTAACTAAGTATTTACAACAGGATGCCACCGAAATATATGCCATTCAGGGTTCCATCAACGTCGAGGCACCCCTAACCTATATAGATGTCATTTAGGCTTTCGTCGACGCCAAGGCACCCCCTAACCTAAAAAGCCATCATTTATGGTTCCATCAATGCCGAGGAACCCCCTAACACACTCGTCCCCGGGCGCCCTCAGGTATGGCGACGCACGGTCGATGGGTCAGCACTCGGACCGGGGGATTCTCGGCCTTGGCGACGGCGCCGGGATCGGCGGGACCCACTAGCTCCACCATCTATCCCCTCGGCTACCGGCGATCCTCGACCCTCTTCCCCGACCCTCGACCCCTCGGCGACTGGCGATCCTCGACCCTCGTTCCCGACCCTCGACCCTAGTTTTGGTGACCGGCGATCCTCGACCCGGTTCCGTCGGCGCCGACGCACCCCTAACCTATATAGATGTCATTCAGGGTTCCGTCGACGTCTTTTTCTTCTTCTTCTTCTTCTTCTTCTTCTTCTTCTTCTTCTTCTTGATTTCTTCTCCTCCTCCTCTTTTTTTTTTCTTCTCTTCCTCTTCTTCTTCTTCTTCTTCTTCTTCTTCTTCTTCTTCTGAGGTGGGTGGGGTCCAGTGGAGGCCAGCGCTGTAACTGCCAACCCCCCCCCCCCCACCCTTTGCCGTCTGCTAGCAGACGGCAAGAAGTTTGTACCTAACGGCTAACGGCCCCATCCCCCCCATGCCTCCTCCTCTCTTCTCTCTTTCGTCTGCCTTGATCTTCTCTCCTCCCCCGACCCCCACCATCCGCCTCGCTCCCGCCTTGCCCCCCCCCCACCTCGCCCCTTCCACCCCCTACCACCCGCCTCTTCCTCCTCCTTCCTGCCTGCCCTGCCCCTCTCCAACTCCCCTCCTCCCTTCGCCTCGTACTATGTCTCCAGGTCTCCTCCCTTCTCCCTCCGTCCCGTCCCCATGCTCCGCCTCGCCCTCTCTTCTATTCCTCCCTATCCCCTCCTTATTCTTGCCTCTTCACTCTGTCCCCTCAAGGATTCCCTGGTGTATCTGTTTTTCCCCTCCTTGCCTTTTTCCGCCTCCTCCACCTTTGGCCCGACCGCTCCTCGCCCTCGTCCGTGGCGACGCCCTCGCAAAGTGAGCTCTCTCTCCTCTCTCTTTTTTCTATTTCTTACGATTTAGTTTGAGTTTTTTTTTCTATTTTTTTAGGTTTAGGTTTAGATTTAGAGTTCAGTGTTAGGTTAAAAAGATGAAAGATGAAAAAAAGATAAGAAAAAGAATAGAAGAGAAGAAGAAGGCGAGAGAAGAACCTCCCTCTCCTTCCCGCCCTCCTTCCTCCTCCGCCTCCTTCCTCTCGCTCTTCCTGCCTTCTCTCGCCCCCCTCTCCCGTCCGCTCCTCCCCGCCCCCCCGCTCCTCGCTCTCTCTCCCTCCTCCTCCCTCCCTCCTCCCTCCTCCTCCTCCTCCTCCTCCTCCCTCCGCTCATCCCTCCTGCCTATCTCCTCCTCTTCCTCCTCTTCCTCTGCTTCCTCCTCCTCTCCTCCGCTCTCTCCTCCTCCTCCTCCTCCTCCTCCGCTCCTCCTCCTCCTCTTCTCCTCCTCTCCTCCTCCCTCCTCCTACCTCCTCCATCCTGCTCCTCCAGTATAATCAACTACTTCCCATCCATTGCATTACCGATCCTCCTCCTCCGCCGCGCTCTACTCTCCAATCATCACTAACCTCATCCTCCCTCCTCCTGCCTCCTCTGCTCTTCTCCTCCTGCCCCCCCCCTCTTCTCTTCTCTCTCCCCCCTCCTCTCCTCCTCTCATCATCGAATCATCAATAAGAATAGACTCACAGCAATGACGTCTACTTCCCCCTGACATTCCATAATCTATAGTTTGGTCGCTCGTCTGCCGCGCCTGGTCGTCCCTGCGGTCGCTCTCTTCAACAAACTAGGGTCGAGGGTCCGGGAACAGGGTCGAGATCGCCAGTCGCCGATGGGTCGATTCGGGAAGAGGGTTCGAGGATCGCCCTAGCCTATTATATGGTCTCGTCATTTTTGTCCCCCCCCCCGCCGTCGCCAAGGCCGAGAATCCCCCCGGGTCCGAGTGCTACCCATCGACCGTGCGTCGCCATAAATCCCTGAGGGCGGCCCGGGGACGAGTGTTGTTAGGGGGTCCTCGGCATTGATGGAACCATAAATGATGGGCTTTTTAGGTTAGGGGGTGCCTTGGCGTCGACGAAAGCTAAATGACATCTATATAGGTTAGGGGTGCCTCGACGTTGATGAACCCTGAATGGCTATATTCGGTGCGATCCTGTTGTAAATACTTAGTTAGGTTTGATGAAAAACATAATGCTATGTTACTCATCTTGGATTTAAATGTTGTTTCATCGCTGCGAGGTCTGGTGTTCAACGAGCTCCGCCCCTGCGTTCGTGGGTGAGCACAAATGAACATCTCCTCCTCCCCCCCCCTCCTTTCATTTTGCTCTGTTCTGGTCTTCGTGCCATAAAATTTGCTAGCTATAGGGGACTTCATCATCAGTATGCGTGACCAGTATGCATCTCCCCATTCGAAAGGGTTACATTATAAATACATGCATTTGCATATTTTAAACCGTGATTCTTTCGAATTATCCAACGTTATCCATGGACAGCCCGAGTATGTGGTAGATGGGTTCGTTTCCCATAGCTCTGCTCCGGATCGACGCATATTTCGTCAGTGCCTCCCTGTTGTTCTTCTGGGTACACATTCTCTCTCCCTTTTTTATTGCAGAGGACGTGTAATCAGGAAACAGCGGGGTGTTTGCCGAAAATTAGCGTCGGATCCGGAGCAGTGCATGGGAAAACGAACCCAATCTACACATACTTGTGTGGGATTAGGACCTATCTTTACCATTAGGGTGGTCCATGGACGTATAAAATTGACAAACTAGATAACTGATGAATAGACATGCTGAATTATATATATATTTCTTGCATGTCCAGTACTGGCAAGATGAGTGATTGTGCGTTGGATGTACACGCCGGTCACACTACTCAGAAAGACATGACCAATGAATGGTTAACAAAACCAAGGGGTTTGTGAGAGCCCGCATTTACAAATGGCGAGAGAAAAACCTGGTGCCCCTTGATAGCTTCTCCAAGTTAGTAAAACAGTTTTTGAGTACTAGACTCAACTTCGACCAAGGAGTGGAAAGGGGATTCCTACGACGTCGGCTTCGATACCAACTTGTGACGCCCCCGGCTCGATCTTGCACTAATCATACACCAAATCACACGACACCCTAAGGACTCACGTGAAGATATCACAACACAACTCTAAAACAAATAAATCATACAAGCTTTATATTCAAGCCAGGCCTCGAGGGCTCGAATACATAGCTCGATGGCATACAAGCGTCATTGGAAGCATCAGATATACTGAGTACAGATATAAAAGAAGAAACAGAAAGGCCTTAGGAAGGCGGGGCAAAATAAACACAGAAACTATCGAAGGCGCAGCCTGCTGCCTGGGACCCTCCGAACCTACTCCTGGTCGTCACAAGCTCGTAGTAGTAACCACCCTTGGGGTGGTAGTATAGTCGATCGTCGGCGGGTAGCTGTCTCAGGGCTCCATCATCTGGTCACACAAACTGATATGGGGAGAAAAAGTAAAACAAGCAAACCGTGTAATCAGAAGTACTCAGCAAGCAAGGATCTACACTACATATGCAACATTTTCAAAGAGAGGCTGTATATGTGGACTGGGCTGCAGAAATGCCAATAGAGAGGAGGCCTGAGTCCTATCTATCGAAGACTAGCATCTTCATCGGTCTTTGCAGCAAGCAAATAGAGAGAGCAGAACAGATTAATGTAAGCAGTATCATTAAGTCTCAACCTCACCCAGAGATCCTTTCTCGACTCCCTACAAAAGCAATCCCGAGCCATACAGTCATCAACCTCGTCCTGAGATCCCTTCTCGACATCCCTGCGAGAAGCAATCCCAGAGCCATAGTATCCAAGTATCCAGTTCTAATTGTATCATTCAGGATACACTCCGAGTGTCCGTACCCGTAGGACCGGCTATCGATAGAAGTTTTCTTCCCTGCAGGGGTGCACCAACTTACCCAACGCGCTCGATGAACCTGGCCGGACAACTTTCCTGGGTCATGCCCGGCCTCGGCCAAACTATACCCGCAGGCCCCGTACCTACATCTCAGCAGAGAGGTCCCTGCCGGTCTACATCCTAAGCGCTTCAGGGGTCTTGGGGCCGTCGCCCTGTGCACTCCGGGTCGTTGCGAGCAGGTGTGGATACCAGCTGCCAACGGCACGATCCGACCGCCACAATGCTGAACTGGACGTCTGCAGAACTGTCGGCTGATGTACGGGTGGTGGTGGGGGGGGGAGGTGGGTGGTCGGGGGATAACTGTTAAAGGTTTTAGATGGGATGATTAAGGGGGGGAAAATGAGTGTGAGGTGAGGGTTGGATGTGGAACGATGTGTCATGGACGTGGGATTCTGGAGTGCGAAGAGGGAGGGTTGGAATGCGGCGTGCGGTCATAAGCGGTAAGAGTGCGGTGATAACTAGGGAGTGTAGGGGTAGGGTAAAAAGGTAAAGTAATCGTTCCTGCCCTCCCTATGCATTCCTTAGCTGGCCTCGGGACCGTGATGGTTAGTGCTATCAGGCCAAAGGCCTGCTCGACAAATATCCAAATCTTATGGACTAATGGTTTGGCCGGTAATGAGCGAGACTCAACGAAAGATTGTTACCACCCCCCCCCCCCCCGCCCGTCGGCTGTGCACCCCGTCTCGAGGACTTGCTGCAGGGTGTAAATGCCCGGAGGGTGTGGTGGTAGGTGGATTTGGATCAAGAGGGTGTTTGAATGGTAAAAGGGGACGGTTACGTGGGGGGGGGGAAGTGAGAGGTTTTTGGTGACTAGGAGGTACTTGTCGGGCGCTCCTGCTTCTTGCCATCACTCTATCATCACTCGGGCACCATACAGGCAACGCCTTCCCTTCACATCACACAAAACACATCCTATTCTCCCTTTTTTTTTTTTTTTTGTTTCAGGGTCGACCCGCCTTTCCAAGTACAATAGTACATCCCCAGTATCCCGTGTGTCCATAACATCAGGGTAATCCGAGTATCACCCTCGTTGGATTCTTACTCGTGTATCCGTCAAGTGAACTCGGAGGAATCACCCTCGATGGGTTCACACACTTGATGTGTTGCACTACACTGCGTCGTTAAGCCGTGGGGAATGGTGAAGGAGGAATCACCCTCTATGACCCACGACCAAATAGCTACTCGTAACCAGTTAACATCAGAAGTGCTACAACGAGGTATCAACCCTCGCACTCGATAGTAACGCTGGCAAGTGTCGTTACAACTAAGGGGGTGATGTGCGTGCCCGGGGCCTGTCTTCATCCCGTTGATCGTGTCTTCGGATTATCCAGCGGGGGCATCGTGGATAAGTTGGGGTCACTGATAGGTCTCTACCCAGCCTATATACTAAGCAGTTTATATATGCAGGTAATTTGCTAACCATATCATCACATTTTCCAATACCCCAACAGGCTAGGCATATCAAAGTAGGTAAAGCAGTAGCAGCAGGAATTCTAATGCAAGCAGAGAAATTAGAAGTGGGCGATATCGGAATGATCAAAGGGGGGGGCTTGCCTGGTTTTTGCTTTGCGGCAAAGGCAAGGTCATCACGGTGGCGTCGTGGCTTCCTGAGTTGCGGGGTGAGATTGTTGCGTCGGTCTAGGGGGGGTGAAACGGCTGCGTCGTTTTTCTTTTTGTTCGTCCACAATTTTTCTCACACCACTCCCTATCGGTTTTCCTGCCTATCACGCTCTAATTCTTTCCTCCCTCCGTGCTCTTCTGTCCTGTATGGCGGGTCAAAGTCCACGTCTCTCAGTGGGCTACGTACTGCTAAAGTGTGTAGGAGGGCCCACTTTGCTCTCTTCCCGTGGTGGTGCCTCTCTTTTCGTTCTGTAAGTGCACCATACGCGGTGTTTTTTCTTGTCCCGCAGCGCTTTCTTGGGCTCCTCTCCTCTTTTTCCTCCCCTCTATCCCAGTCGTCTACAAGTCAAACAAGTGCTACAACTACCAAAGGTATAACATGACAATATGCATTGTCGTTGTTGTTTTCCCTAACTCGCGTGGGTTTTGCAGGATGCCTTCCCGCTTCCCCATCTATCTTCCTTCTTCTCCTCCGGTGAAGTTTTTTCCCAGTTCCGGACATTTTCAGACAGGTGACTCGGAGGGGAACGTTTCCATTTTCGGTAGTTTAGGGACGTGGGACATATGAACGGACCCGCGTATCCGTATTCCGTCTCAAAATTCGGAGCACTTTCATGTACAAAGTTTTTTCGATCTGAGCTAAAAACACGGATTATTTAAGATGATTTAAGTTTTTTATAATTTCTGGAATTATTTAATTAATTACTTCGAATTATCCGAATAGTGAATGCTAACAACGTCAACCCCCCCAGCATGAGGTCACGACTGTTAGGGTTAATTAGGGTTTGATTAATTCGCGTAATTATAGATTAATTGGTAAGGTTAATCAAGGTCATTCAGGTTATTAAATTTATCAAATTTTAATTAATCAGCATAATTAAGTTAATTAATTAATTTTAACTTTCATTATTCATTTATTTTATTTTCATTTATTTTTTTTTCTAACAGACAGGGCGTGGGGCCCCTTGGCAGTGGGCCCAAGGGGTTAGCGGGCGCGCGTTGCGGGCGGGCGTGCCCGAGGGGCCCGGACCCGAGCGGGTCATACAGCGGGCAGGCCGCAGCAAGGGCGACGTCGGCGCCGCGCGGTTAGCTAGCCGCGGAGTGCGGTGCACGCTGCGTGCGCGGCTGGTGCCGCCCAGGCGCTTCTTCCTTGCCCCCCACCTCTCTTTTTTGTGTTTTTTTTTGTGTCCAATGGCGCTAGTTTGGGGTCCCCGCGCGGGGCTATCCGGAGGGAGCGATCGAGCAGCTGCAGCTAGCGCCGCATTCCAGATTTGCATCCTCGCCACGTTCGCGGTTCTTTGTTTTTAACTACAATTAGTCTTTGTTCTCTCGCTTTTTGTTCTTGGCCCCCTTTCATTTTTCCTTTTCTTCTTATACTTCCTTTGAGTTAGGTAGTAGTAGGGCTCTTTTCTTCCTTCCCCCATGGTCTTTCCCTACAGGCCGGTCGCCTACGATCCGGAAATTCTCATTCGTTTGCTCTGTCATTTGAATCGTGTTGTTGGACCGCCCCGGGGAGTCGGACGACTGGGAGCGTGGGAGAGTGAGGAGGTTAGGGGCCGAGGTGGTAGTTGACGTGGGGGGAGATGGGGTAGGAAGTGTTCTGTCTCATTTCTTGACACAGTGGGGATTTTTTCCGAAGGTATCCTAGCCAGATGTGAGTTGTAGGGCGGGGTAGGGTGGAAGGACTACTTTTCTTCTTTTAACACGGCCGAACGCGGGCATAGAGGAGAGGAGGGGGGGAACTCGCAGCTCACCCCCGTTTGTAGGGGACGGGGTCGCGAGGGCGTGTGGGAGTCCCGGCAAGGGGAGTTGTGACGAGGAGCGATCCGTCAACGGCGACGGCGATGGTGCAGCGTCGGGGCGGCGCGGCGCCCAAGGAATTCCGGGTCGAGGCAAGAAAAAAAAACCCGCCTTCCGTGCGCTATCTTTTCTATCCCTACGTGTTGTCAGTTTTTTTTCTCTTTGCAAGGGTTTCCCCCTGTGGGATATTAGGAGGGGAGTGGGGCGCCGACTTGGGCGGGCCCGGCCCGTCTAGCCCACAGTGGCCACTTGGTCCTAGCTGTGGGTTTTGGGTGTTTTTTTGCCTCTATCCTACTCTCTTTGGGGGGTTCCTTTTTTTTTTTTTTTTTTCTTTGTTTTTTTTTACCTTTTTGAATTTTCTTTTATTTCTCTCAACTTTGCAAATTGTGTAAACCTCAAATACAGTTTTGTAAAATGGTTGTTGCTGTGTCCAGCATAAATATAGTGCAAGTAGCGAGCACTGACACAGAAGGTTTGGAGCCAAATGTATTTTGTTTGCATTTCTCGATTATGGGTGTACTATGCCTAGCAAATGGAGTGTCGTTATGTACTGTGTGTCCTAGTTGTTTGCCTGTCATGCTAACTTACTTCGATAATTTCACATTTGTGTCGTTGTGTCGTGTGCGTGTCGGGTTAGTGGTGTTATGGCCCGCGCCGTTCCGGTTGTGTTACCTGAATTTCCTCTTCTTGGTTATTTTCGTCTGTCCTACTTTTCGGTGATAATTTGCGAGGGTTGTCTTTTTTAATACTCATGACGGTTATATAGGGTTCTATTTAATGAACGTCTTTTCTCGGTCGATTCATTTTTCGTTCTTGTTTTGGTGTCTGAACATTACTTTCTATAAATTTATTTTTCTAGGCTCACTTTCATTTTTAATGATTGGACTTATTTACGGAGGTTAGAGGAGCTGAATGTTGGGATGGTCAATAAACAGACCTGGGCGGTCAAAAGATGCAGATTGAATGCTCGGCGAGCCTTTATTAGATCGTGAAGGATCACTGCGGTTGATGACATGCGAATATCACAAAGATGGTATTATCGGTAGTTACCCACTGGGGCGTGGGTGTGGTACTGCCAGAGGGGGATTCGATCAAGGGAAGGGCATCTATCCTCTACGCTTGGCCTTCCGATGAGCGGTTAGGTTTCTAGACCTAACGGACATAGCTGTAATATGCTGGCTTCTTCCGTCAGTCTTTTACTCAATAACAACGTTCTCCTCGATTTTTGGATGATATATCCGATGTATCTTCTTTTCGGTTGTGTTGTCAAGAATCGCGAAATTGTGGATTTAATGATCAGCTATCTATGAGATTATTTGAATCTTCTCTCGATTCTATATCATGGATTTTGATATCCTTTGTATTTCTCTTGAATATCGGTTTGGTTTGGGCCAACTAGTACTGGTGTTTTTCTTGGCAATGGGAGAGGTGCTTAGCGTTTGGGTTGAATCTTGCGGTGATTTTCAACCCGTGACAAAGTAGGGAGCGAGACCGTATTGAATTGTTGCCATCGAGGATAAAAGATAGGGTTCCACAGTTCATTATTGTTGAGTTATTCTCTCACATCATGTCATCTTACTTAAGGCCGTTCTCTCTCTTTTTCACTTTCTTCGTTCTGTTATAACTTAATACTCAAAGCGATGCTGCTGGATAGCAGTTTGATGTGTTGGTAAGTAACGTAGTAGATGCCAGGAAGGAGTCCAGTCTACTTGACACGGACATGATGCCTATTTACATAACATTGCCGTTGGATATCTTCATACCGAGATCCTTTTCTCTTCAATTTGCTCGACATAAATTTGTTCACCCACCGTATTATGTTGCCTTCTGAGGAAGCCTGCTAGTGAAACCTATGGTCCCCCGGGTCTATTTAATTTTCATATCGTTTTCCCGATACTATTTTGTCAATCTTTATTTTCAGATCTATAACCAAAAAACTCCAAAAAATTTTTATCTTTGTTAGTTTGTTTATCCTATAGATCTCACACTTTGCAGTGACCGTGAAGGGTATGACAACCCCTTTAATCGACGGTGGGTGCAAAGTGTGTTCGATTGTTTGTGCCGGGTGCATCGATTGGGGAATTGTGTCGTTTCTCCTATCTGGATTGAGACCTTGGTTTTAACTAGGAAATACTTATCTGTACTTTTGCTGCATCACCCTTTCCCCTCTTCAAGGGAAACACCAACGTAGCTCAAGAAGTTAGCACGGCAGAATTTCTAAGGGCTTGCCGAGGGGAGATCTACGCCATCTACCAAGACCCACTCATAACTCTCTTCCGCGTTGCATACATATTCCGCCCATTCGCGTCTAGTTTTCCCTCTCCCCACTTCTAACATGATTTTCCGAAAATATTGCCTTTTTATTTTCGCTTCCGTTGCTTTCGTTGTTTTTTCGCTTTTTTGTTTGGGCCGTGTGTTATGATTGCTTGCTTGTGCACGATGGTAACGCAGCTAATCCAAATTGTGTACTTTTCCAATACTATAATATGATTTTAGTTAGTACTTCCGTTGTCCTACCACTAGTGCGGACTCTATGAAATTTACATGCGCTTTGCTGGAATCTGTTATGAAATAAGCAATTTCTGGCCTTCTAGTGACCAATGCCGCATCCCATCTAAATAATTTTGTTGGGTGTGGATCTCAAAAGAAGAAGATGTGGCTAATGATAGTGTTAAATTGAAGCTATTTCGCTTCTCCCTACCGAGATCCGTGCTAAAAGTTAGTTTTCCATCTCCCTTGATTAAAAAAAGTAGTGATTCATGGAATAAGTGTAAAGATGCTTTTATTTCCAAGATTTTCCTCCCGTCTAACGATCATCTCCTCTAGGATCTACGATATATCGAATTTGATAGACCAACTTGATTCATGAACATGTGCACCTACTGGGAGAAGGTGAACTTGAATACGAATTACCCTAGTCCATCTGTTCACAATTTGTGGTATGAACATACAAAGTTGTTTATCTGGGATTGCATTTTGCTTCTAAGAGAAATCTTTTAGATCGTCGGGGCCGCGGGAGGTACTTTTTTGGAAATTACTTTAGGAAAGCTACATAACTCCTAGATAATATTAATGTTAATTATCTTACATGGCATAACCGAACGATCTCCAATAGTAAAAAGTGCAAGCAATGTGACAGAGATAATGTGTTTTTGGAGTGGCAAAGATGGATGAGCTTATGAAATTGTTTTCCCTAGCAACGAGTGCTTCCTTCGATCCTGACGATACGCCTTCGGTCCACCATGATTGAAAAAATAATGGAATCTAGGATGGTGATATTTGTTGGCTAGAACAATTTTGGTAATACGCGTACTGAGGCAATTTGTAATCCTGCCTTGATGGCTTGTTGCCCTAGTAATTCCTCTAATAACGGTAATGATGGTAATGTGCCTAAACAATTGCTTATGGGAACTATTGCATATAATCGCTGCCTTGGTCTTGAGAATAGTATTAAAGATACTGTATGAGTTCACTCCAAAATATTTCTACAGTGGCTCTGGTTGAGAAAAAATTGCTTAATTTATTGATGATTTGAGGCTAGGGCAAGTGATAGAGATTTTTTGAGTATTCTTGAAAATCAGATTCTATTGCAACCCAAGCCATCGATTCAATGAATCGTTCTAAAAAGACATACAGCAAGTTTCCTTGATGAGTGCAAAGAAGAACAGCTAAATGCGCTTGCGAAGGCGATGATTGGTTTGTGAGACAATAATGTGAAAGATCTTAAAGTGATTGATGTGACTCCTACTTGAATCTTTGTGTTATAATATAAATCTTGATGAAGATGATTGGAGATGAGTCAAATTTAGTAAAAGGCATCCAATGATTGGGAGTTTATAGTCTAGATGAAAAATTCCATAAAGTGGGGATTGGGAGCAGGTCAAAACTTTTAAGTAGCCAGTGTCCCCTCTTTGGATTCAGAATTTAATTATGATAATTGTTTCTTTAAAGATTGTATTTCACTTGTTAACAATCCACGTGTTGCAATTCTCCTCATGCTTATAATTAAAAATAAAGCTTTTACTAACATTATCATTGGGCTATGATGAAATCTTTTACAAGAAAAGCTTGAATTGAAGTTTCTCTATCCCTAGATAACGTTTATGGGAGAGGGAACCCTTTGCGGTCCAGATCCAATTGTTTGGTAAAAATTCTCCTGGAGCATGATACCCAACCCCTATTTTCTTTTCCACCGAAATGATATACAAATTGCCCTCTGTTTTTCATAATTATTCCTCAGCATTTTTGCAAGTTCATCGCTATTTCGACCACCCTCCGCATCTCGCAGCTGTCCCTGTTCGTTTGACCAGATTTATTTCTACTTGTTTGTTTTTGCCTTATTTGCATGCTATAGGGTTGTTAATCGGGGGTATGACACCTGGACAAAGTTGTAATACAGTCAGATATTACACAATTACTAAGACATGAGTTCACAACAGTACAAACGTTGTGATTATTTTTCTATCCTAACGGCATCTCTGAGATTTTCTGTGAGTTTGTTTGTGTGTGCAGTTTCTCAAGTTTGGGTATATGATGATGGCACTATGATAAGGAGTGGCAAGAGCCTAA
>CM022300.1:503843034-503970433 GCA_011799875.1 Thinopyrum elongatum
AGAAGAAACCCTACTTCCGACAGACAGACCTCAGTAAACTGCACTACCCACCTCCCCTCCTCCCTCTCCCTAGGCGACAACACAGTGGCTCCGCCACTGTGCGCGTTGTGAGTCCGAGACGAGCCCGCGTTGGGACGACCTAGCAGACGCCACCCCTTACTATAAACAAATATTCCTGCTGCGCCGATTGCGACACGCCCTAAAGCAAGAAGCGGAAGAGCAATATCATTCTCCGGAACGAAAGGGTGCCCGGACTGCACTCACACGCCAAACACACGTCCCCAGCACAGCTGTAGACATCTAACAGTTCACACATCAGAGTAAAACACGAAAGAAAGGTAAAACAATTCGTATCAAAGCTCAGTAACAGGGACACCGTATTTCTATGCACTGTAGCCAAGAACTCGCAACTACAACCCTATCAAACGATTCATATATAAGCAAGCTTATGAGCAATTTGTCATTCATCACAGGGCATTGACGGACCTCTCTGCTCACGTGGGCAAGACACATATTCATAGATAACGGTCACAAAATATTTGATATACACTATGTTCAGCAGGGGATAGGCATCCCAACTTAGAGTAGACGACGTGAACCACCAACCACGCCCATAACATCCTCCATGGACAGGCACCCCGTAGCTATATTACCTCGGGTACAGACTGTGAGAACGGTGTTCTGCGAGTCTCGCTGTATCCCTGGTGTTACTTCTTGCTACGACACTTAATGAGCTGTCCCCGAGACAAATGCATATGAGCTACCATAAGAGACGACGACACAGACCATAACCTGCAACTTTCTTGTGCACTGTAGTGGAGGTTATCCTTGAGATCAGTGAGCATGTAAGGCACTTCCGAACTGGGCGGGAGGTCGTGAGCAACATTGGCCACTACTTCTCATGCCCAACTAGTTGTTAACTGCGCTGGCTATCTATGCCCCTCCCTGTGCTCGCCAAAAAAATGTTCTTCCTCTCATTGCCCGCCAGCAGACACGGTAGGCGGCTCGCCTACCATTGCGCACACCCACCACCCACACTCGTCACTCTGTTGCCATGTCCTCACCTGGAACATGTGCGCCCGAATATTTGCACTCCCTCTCAGTATGCAGACGACTGACTTTAATTGCCAGATGAATATACGCCCTGTGTCAACCAAAGTCTGCGAATCTTGTTATATCTCCATACAGTATATAAGTCCTCTTCCTACTCTACCAGTCATGTTGGCCGCATGAACCTAAAAAACTGAGGTATCAAGTTGGTGTGACTCCAAAAGGACTCGCGACACGATCCCATGTCTTCGTGACCTGATGCGCCACAAAAGTCAGCACATATTTTTATGGCTCTGTCCTACTTGGTGACGATCTTCTTCTTCGCTTGCACACAATCCTAAGCTGTCCTGAACGTCGACGTGTCTTGGACCAGCGTATACGCTAGTATAACGTCATCCTCTGTCATCTGACGTCTTCGCGTGCCTGTGGTATCTCACTCACAAATCGCCGCACCCTCCCCATTGCTACTGATTTGCACCTCTACCGACGTACCTCGGTCTCCTCTGTTGTTCCATCCTCACATCGGTTTTCATTTTTGTGTTATAGACTGACGATACTCGTCATTCGCAATCCATTACATTTGGCCGCGATTTTAGGAGAGAAAGATGCACAAAAAAAGAGATCAGAGAAATGGCGAAAGATCGATTCAAAGTACGAAGGACCCGCTATCTCTGTCTCTCTATACCTCTCCCTTGCCTAACTGTCACTGGCCAAATGTTCCCTCACGGTACCCCGGGGACTTTTTTATTTTGACGACACCCCTCGGCCCTGCCCTTACTCTTCTGATCCTCCTCCTGAGCTCTGTCGCTCTCTATCGTTATACCACACCGGTCCCTCATATACTTGCCCTTTTTCTCAATATCTCCCGACGAAGACGAATGCAGTCCGCGTCCTGTCTCGACGCCCCGCGCCCGGCGTCCCACGCCCACACACTTGGATACCTCGTTTACGCGTGCGATCGGCAAGCATGAATGCGCGGGCAGAGATGCGACGATACTAAGTCTACGGCACACTGGAAGCTAGAGATCAGAACCGCAGGAGTTGGTTGAGAACGGCCGTAATCTTCAGCTGACGGCCCACGCCGTAGCACGGTACCTGGCCGATGACCACGGGGACACGACGAAGCAATGCTCCACAGTTTCACGAGTGACATGCACAAAGCAAACAGTTGCGGTAGCGGGGTAGCGCTTTTTAAGCTCGAAGCCGCCCCTCCCTTTCTTGTCCTGAAGGTGCGAGGACAGTTTTGGCCGGAGCTATCAGGACATACGATCGCGGCCCAGGTAAGACGCTCCGCCGAGGCTGAACAGCCAGTCAGGTGGCCCAAGTTGCTGTCCAAACACCCTCCCTCGGGTCCGACTCGAAGGGCCACCCCTCACGCCGATAATGCTCACAGGACTAAACCACTAGCCAACGCTAAACGTTGAGCTTGTCCGCAGTGTGTCTTCTTTATGTTAACCTCAGACCGTTGACGTCGCGTCTACAAGCATTAATTTGTCAGCCAAACGACCGCAGACAGATACCAGCCGAGCACGAGAGCACAGCGACGCAGGGCGGTGAGACACCGCCAGTTTACCAAGTGTCGGTACCACTTTGTTAATTAAAATTTGTCCTATGGTCGAGGGTGGTTGTACTCGAATATCTGCCACATCTTGGGAGCACCTGATAAACGAGGCCCCTGGTAACATGGGTATATCCCCCCCCCCCCACCCCCCATGGGTGTATTTTTGTGATATTATCTATGAATACTTGTCTTGTGTGACTATCAATGTGTCATATGGGATGGCATAGACATGCTGGGAACCTCTGTGATATAATGATCCAGTTGTTGAGGATTGTGTGATTGCGAACTGGTTCGGCCATGCATCATAAATGGTCCCACTTGGTGACACTGACGTGATAACGACTCTGCCTCTCCGCAAGAGAAGAAGAAAGAGGAAAGACAGAGCGCGCGTGCCTGAAGCCGCGAGTCATCCGCTCCGATCCTTACCTCCGTGCCTCCTCTTGTTTACCCTGTACGTTGTTTTAATTGTTGTCCCTGTGACACTGTCTACGGGACTGTGACCTTACTCTGGGCCGATTGTGAGCTGCTCCCTGTCGAGGATTTCTCGTGCCGCACGGACACGGCAGAAGACAGCACCGACTTCTTGTCCCGAGAAGTAACGAAGGAATTGCAGACCAGTCGGACTTGCATAGGGTAGCCAGCGGCCGACCCATCAAACGTGTTTTTGACACTAGTGTTTTGGCGTCTCGTGCTTCCCCCCTCACACGCCACGCAGCGCCCAATGTCGTACATGTTTTTCACACGCCAAGAAGAAAGAAGAAAGAAGAAAAGGCGTGCAAAACAAACAAGAAGTACCGAAATAGTCGATAGGTGGGGGGACGGACAGAGAAGAAGGAGGAAAAGAAAGAGAAGCAAGAGAAGAGAGCAGAAGAAAGCGAAGAAGAAGAAGGAAAAAAAGAAGAAGAGAAAAAAGAAGTTAGGTACTAACTTCTTTGCCGTCTGCTAGCAGACGTCAAAGAACTAGCTGATGGCAAAGATACTATTTGCCATCAGCCAGTTCTTTGCCGTCTGTTTTTTGTAAGCAGACGGCAAAGACCTTCTTTGCCGTCCAGTTCTTTGCCATCTATTTTTTGTAAGCAGACGGCAAAGACCTTCTTTGCTGTCTGCTAGCAGACGGCAAAGAACTGGCTTATGGCAAATTCTCTGATTCCAGTAGTGGTTTAGAATTCCCAACACTTTGAATAAATCTTTCAGACCTGTCCATATATCCTCAATCCATTTTCTAAAAATTCCCTATATTTTCCTGAGTCCAGGAAAATATTCCTATGGAAATTCCATTCCTAACACTTTGTGCTTTTCCTCAAAGTTTATGTTTTTTCATAAATGGAAAAGGAAATGAAGTAGAGGGGAAGAGAGAACACTGCCGTGTCCTAGCTAACATTTTCCCTCTCTTATTTTTGTTATGCCGCAAAGCTGGTCCAACGCTATTCTTTGTGCACGTGCCAGCCCGCCAAGGAAATGTACACTCTCACTCTCTCAGAGTAACTCCAGGTCAACACCCACGCACATGGCCACCGAGGCAGAGCCACACCATCCGCACCCCTCCCGTCCCCTCCTACTAAACCCCCGCTACTCCCTTAGGGGTTCCATTCCTCTGTTGTGGCGAGTGTAAGCCAACTTAAACGCTTGTATTCTCATCTATACAGTTGATGTTTGATACGTCTCCAACGTATCTATAATTTATGAAGTATTCATGCCATGTTTACAACAATTTTATATGGTTTTGGTGCACTTTTATATGATTTTTATGGAACTAACCTATTAACCTAGTGCCCAGTGCCAGTTGCTGTTTTCTGCATATTTTTGGTTTTTCAGAAAATCCATACCAAACGAAGTCCAAATGCCACAAAAATTTATGGTAATTTATTTTGGAACATAAGAGACCCCTGAAGTATTGGAGGTGGACTACACGAAATCCAGGGGAGCGCCCTGGGGGGGTAGGGATGCTCCTCTGAGCTCGTGGGCCCCTCGGGACTCCCCATGACATGAGACCAACGCCAAAAGTCTTATAAATACAGATCCCCCAAAACTTAACCTAGAACTTCAACTCCGCCGTCGCAAGCTTCTGTTCCGAAGAGATCCCATCCGGATGCCTTTTCTGGCACCCTGGAGGAGGGGGAAATCATCACCAGAGGCCATCTTCATCGTCCCGGTGGTCTCCATGATGAGGAGGGAGTATTTCACCCTCGAGGCTGAGGGTATGTACTAGTAGCTATGTGTTTGATCTCTCTCTCTCTCTCTCTCTCGTATTCTTGATTTGGCATGATCTTGATGTACCATGAGCTTTGTTAATATAGTTGGATCATATGTTGTTCTCCCCTCTCTTTCTTGTTGTGATGAATTGAGTCTTTCTCTTTGAGGTTTCGTTATGTTAGATTGAATATTGGATTTGAGATCACTTGATATATGTCTTGCACGTGGATACCCGCGGTGACAATGGGGTGTTCTATTGAGTTACTTGATGTATGTTTTGGTATTCAACTTGCGATTCCTGCGGTGGCATTTGGGGTAATCTAGGCACATAGGTTGATACACATTTTCGTCCTACATTTTCCAATAGAAACTTCGGAGTGATTCTTTGTCGCACGTTGAGGGATTGTTATATGATTCAATTATGTTAGCACCGTTGATAAATTGCACTTATCTCACTTATTTTTATGTTTTCATGCATGTCAGGTTTTGAACATGATCAAAATGAATATGAGAATGGGTGCACGAGAGGAATATTGCGGAACAATCCATTGGCTAACAAACTTGGCATGGTGAAGGATGGCCTATTTTATTCACCCATAAAGGTGCTTGCTCTAACTTGGCAAGATTGTATTGGTCGCACATATCTTGCATATGACCTCTTGCATTACTTCTAGTTTGTTACACTATCATCTGCTTAGTTTAAGCATCATATATGAGTATATGCCATGCCTATCCATTTTCTGTACCTATTCCATGTGTCATCATACTATTTTTTTCCAGTCAAATGTTGTTCTTTCGTAATAGATGTCCAAAAGGAAGAGGGTGAGTGCACATCCTGAATGAGTACAAACTAAGTATTTGGAAAAGGAGTGATACCTGATAAATCAGATAGATCAGCAGCCCCAGAAAACACAGGCCCAACTGTACCACACTTTACCACTACTCAGCTGGCCAACGCCCTATTAGAACTGCAGAGAGCCCAGCATTAGGTACTGTCTATGATATCAATTCAAAATTTGAAATCCTACATTTCTGCATGTGCCTTACCATCTCTCTTGTATGAAAACTAATTTCAGACGAATCGTCATTCTCAAAGGATCATAGGATCTCACAACAATACTGGGCACTGCATTGCTCTTGTCAGTACCTCTTGCCCTTTATCAGCATACTTACACTCATTGCTGTTTGATTATGTAGCTTCACTGTAAATGTTTGCTTCCTTATCCTTCCTTTGCTCGAAATTATAAGATCTATATTTACTCTTACATAAATGTAGAATTAACACAATGGTTATGAAGTTCTGGATTGCTCATGTAAGTACATGTTGTCATGTACTCCCTCTGTATCGAATTAATTGTTGCTCAATTGGATGTATTTAGAACTTAAGTAGTGCTAGATACATCCATTTGAGGTACACATAATAACGGACGGTGGTAGTATTACTGTACTTGCATTGCGAGATAGTTGATTGTTTAGCATTACTCTGCATCTTATCTGCCCTTCCCTCCACTTCCTCCAAATTATTAGATCTACATTTACTGTTACCAAAATGTTGAATAAAGCCAATGCCACTGCACACGTTGAGTTCTGCATTCCTCTTGTCAGTACCTTTTGCCTTGTAATGCTGTACGTAATTAATAGCTATTTGATTATGTATCATCACTCTGCACCTGAGTTCCATTATCCTCTATTTCTTCCAATATTATTAGATCTATATTTAGTCTTTACCAAATACAGAATAAAGGCAACACCTATGAAGAAGTTTCTTTGGGGAATTTCTTGAATTATCCTTCCATCGACATGGACAAGGGCTTTGTCCAACCCGTGTTAACATGTAATGTAAGTTCATCCTTCTCAAGCCTTCAAACTTAGTTCTAGTATAGATTTGGATAGGCATCATTTCCTCCACTGCTGTTTACTTTGGTGTTTACATCTGATTGGATGTTTGCAACAACTGTCAGCTTCAAATTGTAGTTGTAAAAACACGTTCCTTATGCAGAACAGATCCATTTATTTTCTTATTTGCCAATATAAAATGGGACGGAATTATTAGCACAATGACTATTGTTGCTTATATATTTGTGAAACCTGTTATATGTCTCCTTGTTTCTCTTTCAGAGTCATGTCTCTTATGCCAGGCAGAACTTTAGGGAAGATGGTGAGCCAAACCATCTTGAAGAGAGCGAGATGACCCCAAGGTCATGTCTTGATGAAGACAGTGAGTTGAAACTAGTCACCAGCAGCCGTGAGACAACCTCTGTGCAGTTGCTGCCTCAATCAGTTCAACTTCTTTAGTCTCAACTTAAAGCGAAAAGCAGGGACGGAGCTAGGCTAATGCAAGGGTATGCGATGCATACCCAATCTTTTTTGCAAAAGAAATTCAGTATATAAGCTGCTATATGCCTTTATATAAGGTATGGCAGTCTAGTTGAACGTACATACAAGAGAAACAAAGAAAAGAGCGCCACTTGGGCATATACTGGGCTGCTACCGTTGCTAGTCAGTGCTACTGGGCCTTATCCTTGAGGCTTAACGTGGCTGATTTGACGAAGCCGAGGAGATAGCTCGACTAGTCCAGCCACCACGCCACGAGCCCTCGATTCACGATTCTGCTGATTCCAACCGCCGCTGCACCGCGAGGAACCGAGGCACATCACCACGCCATATGCTTGCATCAGCCATTAAAAGCAACTGGCACATCATCTCATCGCCGCACCGCCGCCGATCGATCTCCTTCACTCCTGTCCGTGGCTTCGCATGCAGTGTCACGGCGAGCGCACCGGCGCACACACATCTGCCATCTAGCAGAAAAGTCGGCTACAACGGCAGCGTGCTCAGTTCTCCCATCGTCTGATAGTTTTTTGTGAATCAGTAAGTGTTAAATCTTTATTTCTCCGATTGTTAGTTAAGAATAGAGGATTATCTTCATTCCCTAATTTTGTTTTGATTGATCTATTGTTCAATTTTGAGTGCAGTTTAAATTGGCTCGCTATAAAACTTGGGAAGAAGTGCAAGAAAAACAAGGTGAATTTCAAGCATCTAAATTTTTGAATTATGAACATTCATTTCTCGCTTCCAAAAGGGTAATCGTAGTGATAAATTATGATTCTCCTTGTTGTTGTAGTGTAAGTAAATTATTGGAGACAATGTTGCTACAAAGAATAACTTATAGTTTTGTAGTTATTATTATGAACTTTTTTATTTCTTACATTGTAGTGGAGCAAAAAATAATAATCTTTACAACGCATACCCATGTCAAAAATCCTGGCTCTATCACTGGCGAAAGGCTTGGTTCAGCTCAGCTCCGACTTGATGTCAATGATGTAAAGAAGATCTCAGAGGACAGTGATACGTCCATTTTGCATCATGTTTTTCATGCTGTTACTTATAGTGTTTCTATGGAATATAACACTTTGTGGAGTAACTCTAATACCTTTTCTCTCATAATATGCAAGGTTTACATAAAGAGGGAGAATGTCGGCAGCTTGAATTCTGGACCTGAAAAAGCAATGTTAGAGATACCTATTCTGCGCATCTCCAAATGAGCTAAAATTTCACGGAGAATTATTTTGGAATATATAAAAAAACTGGAGAAAAGAACTACCGGAGGGGGCCACCCAGGTGCCCACTAGGCACCAGGCCGCGCCACCCCTCTAGGTGCGCCCTGGTGGGTAGTGGGGGCCCAGGCCCACCTCTGGTGCAGATCTTCTGGTATATGAGGTCTTTTGACCTAGAAAAAAATAAGGAGAGGACTTTCGGGACGGAGCGCCACCGTCTCGAGGCGAAACTTGGGCAGGAGCACTTTTTCCCTCCGGTGGAGTGATTCCGCCGGGGGAACTTCCCTCTCGGAGGGGGAAATCGATGCCATCGTCATCACCAACAACCCTCTCATCTTTGGGAGGCCAATCTTCATCAACATCTTCAACAACACCACCTCATCTCAAACCCTAGTTCATCTCTTGTGTTCAATCTTTGTATCAAAACCTCAGATTGGTACCTGTGGGTGACTAGTAGTGTTGATTACATCTTGTAGTTGATGCTAGCCGGTTTATTTGGTGGAAGATTATATGTTCAGATCCATTATGATATTTATTACTCCTCTGATCTTGAGCATGAACATGTTGTGTGAGTAGTTACTTTTTTTCTTGAGGACACGGGATAAGTCATGTTGTAAGTAATCATGTGAATTTGATATGTCTTCGATATTTTGATGATATGTATGTTGTGATTCCCTTAGTGGTGTTATGTGAACATCGACTACATGACACTTCACCATCTTTGGGCCTAAGGGAATGCATTGTGGAGTAGTTGTTAGATGATGGGTTGCTAGAGTGATAGAAACTTAAACCCTAGTTTATGCGCTATTCCGTAAGGGGCTGATTTGGATCCATATGTTTAATGCTATGGTTAGATTTTATCTTAATTCTTCTTTTGTAGTTGCGGATGCTTGTGAAGGGGGTTAGTCATAATTGGGAGGCTTGTTCAAGTAAGAACAACACCCAAGCACCGGTCCACCCACATATCAAAGTAGCAAACGCAAATCAAACCAACATGATGAAAGTGACTAGATGAAATTACCTTGTGTCCATGAGAGTGTTTTACTTATTATCTGAGACCGTTACAGCCTGTCCTTTGCTACAAAAAGGACTAGGCTACCTTTCTGCACTTATTGTTACTATTGTTACTTCCTACAAATTATCTTGCTACTAAACTACCTGTTACCGACAATTTCAGTGCTTGCAGAAATTACCTTGCTGAAAACCACTTGTCATTTCCTTCTGCTCCTTGTTGGGTTCGACACTCTTACTTATCGAAAGGACTATGATTGATCCCCTATACTTGAGGGTCACCAAGACTCTTTTCTGGCACCGTTGCCTGGGAGTGAAGCGCTCTTGGTAAGTGGAAATTGGTAAGGAAAAACTTATACTATGTGCTGGAATTTACTGTCACTTCTTACTATGGAAAACAATCCTTTGAGGGGTTTGTTCAGGGTATCTTCACCTCAACCGGAAACACAAAGAGTTGTCCCTAAACCTACTACACCTACTGAAAATATTGGTTATGAAATTCCTTCGGGTATGATAGAACAACTGCTAGCTAATCCTTATGTAGGAGATGGAATGAAACATCCTGATATGCATTTGATACATGTGGATGAAATTTGTGGATTGTTTAAGCTTGCAGATTTACCCGGAGATGAAGTTAAGAAGAAGGTTTTTCCTTTATCTTTGGGGGGGAAAGCATTGACATGGTATGGGCTATGTGATGATATTGGAGCTTGGAATTGGAATCGAATGGAATTGGAATTTCACCAAAAAAATTATCCTATGCATCTAGTTCATCGTGATCAGAATTATATATATATATATATTTTGGCCTCGTGAAGGATAAAGTATTGCTCTAGCTTGGGGGAGGCTTAAATCAATGTTATATTCATGCCCCAATCATGAGCTCTCGAGAGATATTGTTATTCCGAATTTTTATGCTCGGCTTTCTCGTGATGATCAATCCATGCTCGATACTTTTTGTACTGGTTCTTTTATGAAGAAGGCTATTGAATTCAGGTGGGATCTCTTAGAAAGAATTAAACGCAACTCTGAAGATTGGGAGCTCAACGAAGGTAAAGAGTCAGGTATTAAGCTTGAGTTTGATTGTGTTAAATCTTTTATGAATACCGATGCTTTTCACAAGTTTAGCACTAAATATGGACTTGACTCTGAGATAGTAGCCTCTTTTTGTGAATCATTTGCTACTCATGTTGATCTCCCTAAGGAGAAGTGGTTTAAATATCATCTTCCTATTAAATAAGAAATTAAAGAACAGGTTATAGTTAAAGATGAAACTATCATTTACAATGTTGATCCTGTTAGGATAAAGGAACGTGCTAAGGTTTCAACCGTGGTTAACAAAAGTAATATTAGAGCTTCTAAACCCTCTGGACAAATTAAGGTAAAACCTAGTATTGCTATGCTTAAAGATCTCTTGGTCGATAATATTGATGGGCATGCTATTTATTTCTGTACTGAAGCTGCTAGAATTGCTAAACCCGATACTAAAGATAAAAATAAACATGTTGTTGGCATGCCCGTTGTCTCAGTTAAAATAGGAGATCATTGTTATCATGGCTTATGTGATATGGTTGCTAGTGTTAGTGCTATTCCTTTTACTCTTTACCAAGAAATTATGAATGATATAGCACCCACTGAAATAGAAGATATTGATGTCACTATTAAACTTGCTAATAGAGATACTATCACACCACTTGGGATTTTTAGAGATGTTGAAGTCTGATACATCTCCAACGTATCTATAATTTTTTATTATTCCATGCTATTATATTATCCATCTTGGATGTTTTATGTGCATCATTATGCTATTTTATATCATTTTTTGTGACTAACCTATTAACCTAGTGCCCAGTGCCAGTTGCTGTTTTTTCCTTGCTTTTGTCTTTTACAGAAAATCAATACCAAACGGAGTCCAAACGGAACGAAAGTTTTTGATGATTTTTCTTGGACAAGAAGACACCCATGAAGCTTCGGGAGGAGGCAGCTAGAAGAGCCAGAAGCTCACCAGGCGTGCCCTAGGGGGGCACCCTAATCTAAGCTCCATAAATACCCAAATATTCCTCGTATACCAGAAGGCACACCAAAAATACTTTTCCGCTGCTCCAAGCTTCTGTTCTCGTGAGATCCCATCTTGGGGCATTTTCCGGCACTCTGCCGAAGGGGAATTAGATTATGGAGGGCCTCTACACCAACCTTGCTGCCCTTCCGATGATGTGTGAATAGTTTACCATAGACCTACGGCTCCATAGCTAGTAGCTAGATGGCTTCTTCTCTCTCTTTGATCTTCAATACAATGTTCTCATCGATGTTCTTGGAGTTCAATTCGATGTAATCTTCTTTTGCGGTCATTTGTTGAGATCCGATGAATTGTGGATTTATGATCAGATTATCTATGAATTGTTGGGGAACGTAGCAGAATTTTAAAATTTTCTACGCATCACCAAGATCAATCTATGGAGTCATCTAGCAACGAGTGAGAGGGGAGTGTATCTACATACCCTTGTAGATCGCGAGCGGAAGCGTTCAAGAGAACGGGGTTGATGGAGTCGTACTCGTCGTGATCCAAATCACCGATGACCGAGCGCCGAACGGACGGCACCTCCGTGTTCAACACACGTACGGAGCAGAGACGTCTCCTCCTTCTTGATCCAGCAAGGGGGGAGGAGAGGTTGATGGAGATCCAGCAGCACGACGGTGTGGTGGTGGAAGCAGCGGGATTTCAGCAGGGCTTCGCCAAGCGCTACTGGAGGAGGAAGAGGTGTCACGGGAGGGAGAGGGAGGCGCCAGGGGCTGAGCTGTTTCTCCCATGCACCTCCCCACTATATATAGGGGTGGAGGGGGCTGGTTTCTTGCCCTCCAAGTCCATTGGGGCGTTGGCAAAGGTGGAAGGAAAGAAATCCCATCCTTTCCCTTCCCCACCGATTGTTATCCCCCTTTTTTAGTGATCTTGATCTTATCCCTTCGGGATATGATCTTATTCCTTCTAAGGGGGAATCTTGGTGCGCCTTGACTAGGGGTGTGGGGCCTTGCCCCCACTACCCACGTTCATGTGGGTCCCCCCATGCAGGTGGGCCCCACTCCGGAACCTTCTAGAACCTTCTCGGTACAATACCGAAAAATCCCGAACATTTTCCGGTGGCCAAAATAGGACTTCCCATATATAAATCTTTACCTCCGGACCATTCCGGAACTCCTCGTGACGTCCAGGATCTCATCCGAGACTCCGAACAACCTTCGGGTTACCGCATACTAATATCTCTATAACCCTAGAGTCACCGAACCTTAAGTGTGTAGACCCTACGGGTTCGGGAGACACGCAGACATGACCGAGACGACTCTCCGGTCAATAACCAACAGCGGGATCTGGATACCCATGTTGGCTCCCACATGCTCCTCGATGATCTCATCGGATGAACCACGATGTCGAGGATTCAATCAATCCCGTACGCAATTCCCTTTGTCTATCGGTACGATACTTGCCCGAGATTCGATCGTCGGTATCTCGATACCTTGTTCAATCTCGTTACCGGCAAGTCTCTTTACTCGTTTCCGTAACACATCCTCCCGTGAACAACTCCTTGATCACATTGAGCTCATTATGATGATGTCCTACCGAGTGGGCCCAGAGGTACCTCTCCGTTACATGGAGTGACAAATCCCAGTCTCGATTCGTGCCAACCCAACAGATACTTTCGGAGATACCCGTAGTGCACCTTTATAGCCACCCAGTTACGTTGTGACGTTTGGTGCACCCAAAGCACTCCTACGGTATCCGGGAGTTGCACAATCTCATGGTCTAAGGAAAAGTTACTTGACATTGGAAAAGCTTTAGCAAACGAACTACACGATCTAGTGCTAGGCTTAGGATTGGGTCTTGTCCATCACATCATTCTCCTAATGATGTGATCCCGTTATCAATGACATCCAATGTCCATGGTCAGGAAACCGCAACCATCTATTGATCAATGAGCTAGTCAACTAGAGGCTTACTAGGGACATGTTGTGGTCTATGTATTCACACATGTATTACGATTTCCGGATAACACAATTATAGCATGAATAACAGACAATTATCATGAACAAGGAAATATAATAATAACCATTTTATTATTGCCTCTAGGGCATATTTCCAACAGTCTCCCACTTGCACTAGAGTCAATAATCTAGTTACATTGTGATGAATCGAACACCCATAGAGTACTGGTGTTGATCATGTTTTGCTCGTGAAAGAGGTTTAGTCAACGGATCTGCTACATTCAAATCCGTGTGCACTTTACAAATATCTATGTCTCCATCTTGAACATTTTCACGTATGGAGTTGAAGCGACGCTTGATATGCCTGGTCCTTTTGTGAAACCTGGGCTCCTTGGCAAGGGCAATAGCTCCAGTGTTGTCACAGAAGAGAGCCATTGGACCCGACGCATTTGGAATGACTCCTAGGTCGGTGATGAACTCCTTCATCCATACTGCTTCGTGTGCTGCCTCCGAGGCTGCTATGTACTCCGCTTCGCATGTAGAACCCGCCACGACGCTTTGCTTGCAACTGCACCAGCTTACCGCTCCACCATTCAAAATATACACGTATCCGGTTTGTGACTTGGAGTCATCCGGATCTGTGTCGAAGCTAGCGTCGACGTAACCCTTTACGACGAGCTCTTCGTCACCTCCATATACGAGAAACATATCCTTAGTCCTTTTCAGGTACTTCAGGATGTTCTTGACTGCTGTCCAGTGTTCCTTGCCGGGATTACTTTGGTACCTACCTACCAAACTTACAGCAAGGTTTACATCAGGTCTGGTACACAGCATGGCATACATAATAGACCCTATGGCTGAGGCATAGGGGATAACACTCATCTCTTCTATATCTTTTGCCGTGGTCGGGCATTGAGCCGAGCTCAATTTCACACCTTGCAATACAGGCAAGAACCCCTTCTTGGACTGATCCATATTGAACTTCTTCAATATCTTATCAAGGTATGTGCTTTGCGAAAGACCTATGAGGCGTCTCGATCTATCTCTATAGATCTTGATGCCTAATATATAAGCAGCTTCTCCAAGGTCCTTCATTGAAAAACACTTATTCAAGTAGGCCTTTATACTTTCCAAGAATTCTATATCATTTCCCATCAGCAGTATGTCATCCACATATAATATGAGAAATGCTACAGAGCTCCCACTCACTTTCTTGTAAACACAGGCTTCTCCATAAGTCTGTGTGAACCCAAACGCTTTGATCATCTCGTCAAAGTGAATGTTCCAACTCCGAGATGCTTGCACCAGCCCATAGATTGAGCGCTGGAGCTTGCATACCTTGTCAGCATTCTCAGGGTCGACAAAACCTTCCGGTTGTATCATATACAACTCTTCCTTAAGAAAACCATTAAGGAATGCCGTTTTGACGTCCATTTGCCATATCTCATAATCATAGTATGCGGCAATTGCTAACATGATTCTGACGGATTTCAGCTTCGCTACGGGTGAGAAAGTCTCATCGTAGTCAACCCCTTGAACTTGTCGATAACCCTTAGCGACAAGCCGAGCCTTATAGATGGTCACATTACCATCCGCGTCAGTCTTCTTCTTAAAGATCCATTTATTTTCTATGGCTTGCCGATCATCGGGCAAGTCAGTCAAAGTCCATACTTCGTTTTCATACATGGATCCTATCTCGGATTTCATGGCTTCAAGCCATTTGTCGGAATCCGGGCCCTCCATCGCTTCTTCATAGTTCGAAGGTTCACTGTTGTCTAACAACATGATTTCCAGGACAGGATTGCCATACCACTCTGGTGCGGAACGTGTCCTCGTGGACCTTCGAAGTTCAGTGGTAGCTTGATCATGATCATTATCAATAACTTCCTCTCTAGCCGGTGTAGGCTCCACAGAAACATTTTCCTGTGCTGCGCTACTCTCCGGTTCGAGGGTCATCTCATCAAGCTCCACTTTCCTCCCACTTACTTCTTTCGAGAGAAACTCTTTCTCTAGAAAGGATCCATTCCTGGCAACAAAGATCTTGCCCTCGGATCTTAGGTAGAAGGTATACCCAATAGTTTCCTTAGGGTATCCTATGAATACGCATTTTTCCGACTTGGGTTCGAGCTTCTCTGGTTGAAGTTTCTTCACATAAGCATCGCATCCCCAAACTTTCAGAAACGACAGCTTAGGTTTCTTCCCAAACCATAATTCATACGGTGTCGTCTCAACGGATTTTGACGGTGCCCTATTTAAAGTGAACGCGGCAGTCTCTAAAGCATAACCCCAAAAGGATAGCGGTAAATCGGTAAGAGACATCATAGATCGCACCATATCCAATAGAGTGCGATTACGACGTTCGGACACACCATTACGCTGAGGTGTTCCAGGCGGCGTGAGTTGTGAAACAATTCCACATTTCCTTAAGTGCGTGCCAAATTCATGACTCAAATATTCTCCTCCACGATCTGATCGTAAGAACTTTATTTTCTTGTCACGTTGATTCTCAACCTCACTCTGAAATTCCTTGAACTTTTCAAAGGTCTCAGACTTGTGCTTCATCAAGTAGACATACCCATATCTACTCAAATCATCGGTGAGGGTGAGAACATAACGATAACCACCGCGAGCCTCAACACTCATTGGACCACACACATCAGTATGTATGATCTCCAATAAGTTGGTTGCTCGCTCCATTGTTCCGGAGAACGGAGTCTTGGTCATCTTGCCCAAGAGGCATGGTTCGCATCTGTCAAATGATTCATAATCCAGAGACTCCAAAAGTCCATCTGCATGGAGTTTCTTCATGCGTTTAACACCGATATGACCAAGGCGGCAGTGCCACAAGTATGTGGGACTATCGTTATCAACCTTGCATTTCTTGGCATTCACATTATAAACATGTGTAACATCACGTTCGAGATTCAATAAAAATAAACCATTCACCAGCGGGGCATGACCATAAAACATATCTCTCATATAAATAGAACAACCATTATTCTCAGATTTAAATGAGTAGCCATCTCGCATTAAGCGAGATCCAGATACAATGTTCATGCTCAAAGCTGGTACTAAATAACAATTATTGAGGTTTAAAACTAATCCCGTAGGTAGATGCAGAGGTAGCGTGCTGACGGCGATCACATCGACCTTGGAACCATTCCCGACGCGCATCGTCACCTCGTCCTTTGCCAGTCTACGCTGATTCCGCAGTTCCTGCTTTGAGTTACAAATATGAGCAACCGCACCGGTATCAAATACCCAGGAACTACTACGAGTGCTGGTAAGGTACACATCAATTACATGTATATCATATATACCTTTGGTATTGCCGGCCTTCTTGTCCGCCAAGTACTTGGGGCAGTTTCGCTTCCAGTGACCGTTTCCCTTGCAATAAAAGCACTCAGTCTCAGGCTTGGGTCCATTCTTCGACTTCTTCCCGGCAGCTGGCTTACCGGGCGCGGCAACTCCCTTGCCGTCCTTCTTGAAGTTCTTTTTACCCTTGCCCTTCTTGAACTTAGTGGTTTTATTCACCATCAACACTTGATGTTCCTTTCTGATCTCTGCCTCCGCTGACTTCAGCATCGCATATACCTCAGGAATGGTATTTTCCATCCCCTGCATGTTGAAGTTCATCACAAAGCTCTTGTAGCTAGGTGGAAGCGACTGAAGGATTCTGTCAACGACCGCGTCATCCGGGAGATTAACTCCCAGCTGAGACAAGCGGCTGTGCAACCCAGACATTTTGAGTATGTGCTCGCTGACAGAACTATTTTCCTCCATCTTACAGCTGTAGAACTTATCGGAGACTTCATATCTCTCGATCCGGGCATGAGCTTGGAAAACCATTTTCAGCTCTTCGAACATCTCATATGCTCCGTGATGCTCAAAACGCTTTTGGAGCCCCGGTTCTAAGCTGAAGAGCATGCCGCACTGAACGAAGGAGTAATCATCGGTGCGTGTCTGCCAAACGTTCAAATCGTCTGGCAGTGCTGGGAGAGCAGGTGGGTCACCTAACGGTGCTTCAAGGACATATGATTTCTTGGCAGCTATGAGGATAATCCTCAGGTTACGGACCCAGTCCGCATAGTTCCTACCATCGTCTTTCAGCTTGTTTTTCTCTAGGAACGCGTTGAAGTTGAGGGTAACATTAGCGTTGGCCATTTGATCTACAAGATAGATATGTAACATTTAGACTAAGTTCATGACAATTAAGTTCATCTAATCAAATTATGTAATGAACTCCCACTCAGATAGACATCCCTCTCGTCATCTAAGTGATTACATGATCCGAATCGACTAGGCCGTGTCCGATCATCACGTGAGACGGACTAGTCATCAACGGTGAACATCCCCATGTTGATCGTACCTTCTATACGACTCATGCTCGACCTTTCGGTCTCTTGTGTTCCGAGGCCATGTCTGTACATGCTAGGCTCGTCAAGTCAACCTAAGTGTATTGCTGTGTAAATCTGGCTTACACCCGTTGTATTCGAACGTTAGAATCTATCACACCCGATCAACACGTAGTGCTTCGAAACAACGAACCTTCGCAACGGTGCACAGTTAGGGGGAACACTTTCTTGAAATTTTAGTGAGGGATCATCTTATATGCTACCGTCGTTTTAAGCAAATAAGATGCAAAAACATGATAAACATCACATGCAATCAAAATAGTGACATGATATGGCCATTATCACTTCGCTCCTTTTGATCTCCATCTTCGGGGCTCCATGATCATCATTGTCACCGGCATGACACCATGATCTCCATCATCGTGTCTTCATGAAGTTGTCTCGCCAACTATTACTTCTACTACTACGGCTAACGGTTAGCAATAAAGTAAAGTAATTACATGGCGAATTTCAATGACACGCAGGTCATATAATAAATTAAGACAACTCCTATGGCTCCTGCCGGTTGTCATACTCATCGACATGCAAGTCGTGATTCCTATTACAAGAACATGATCATCTCATACATCACATATATCATTCATCACATCCTTTGGCCATATCACATCACAAAGCACTTGCTGCAAAAACAAGTTAGACGTCATCTAATTGTTGTTGCAAGTTTTTACGTGGCTGCTATAGGTTTCTAGCAAGAACGTTTCTTACCTACGCCAAAACCACAACGTGATATGCCAATTTCTATTTACCCTTCATAAGGACCCTGTTCATCGAATCCGATCCGACTAAAGTGGGAGAGACAGACACCCGCTAGCCACCTTATGCAACTAGTGCATGTCAGTCGGTGGAACCTGTCTCACGTAAGCGTACGTGTAAGGTCGGTCCGGGCCGCTTCATCCCACAATGCCGCCGAATCAAGATAAGACTAGTAACGGCAAGAAGATTGACAAATCGACGCCCACAACTACTTTGTGTTCTACTCGTGCAAGATACTACGCATAGACCTAGCTCATGATGCCACTGTTGGGGAACGTAGCAGAATTTTAAAATTTTCTACGCATCACCAAGATCAATCTATGGAGTCATCTAGCAACGAGTGAGAGGGGAGTGTATCTACATACCCTTGTAGATCGCGAGCGGAAGCGTTCAAGAGAACGGGGTTGATGGAGTCGTACTCGTCGTGATCCAAATCACCGATGACCGAGCGCCGAACAGACGGCACCTCCGCGTTCAACACACGTACGGAGCAGAGACGTCTCCTCCTTCTTGATCCAACAAGGGGGGAGGAGAGGTTGATGGAGATCCAGCAGCACGACGGTGTGGTGGTGGAAGCAGCGGGATTTCAGCAGGGCTTCGCCAAGCGCTACTGGAGGAGGAAGAGGTGTCACGGGAGGGAGAGGGAGGCGCCAGGGGCTGAGCTGTTTCTCCCATGCACCTCCCCACTATATATAGGGGTGGAGGGGGCTGGTTTCTTGCCCTCCAAGTCCATTGGGGCGTTGGCAAAGGTGGAAGGAAAGAAATCCCATCCTTTCCCTTCCCCACCGATTGTTATCCCCCTTTTTTAGGGATCTTGATCTTATCCCTTCGGGATATGATCTTATTCCTTCTAAGGGGGAATCTTGGTGCGCCTTGACTAGGGGTGTGGGGCCTTGCCCCCACTACCCACGTTCATGTGGGTCCCCCCATGCAGGTGGCCCCACTCCGGAACCTTCTAGAACCTTCTCGGTACAATACCGAAAAATCCCGAACATTTTCCGGTGGCCAAAATAGGACTTCCCATATATAAATCTTTACCTCCGGACCATTCCGGAACTCCTCGTGACGTCCAGGATCTCATCCGAGACTCCGAACAACCTTCGGGTTACCGCATACTAATATCTCTATAACCCTAGCGTCACCGAACCTTAAGTGTGTAGACCCTACGGGTTCGGGAGACACGCAGACATGACCGAGACGACTCTCCGGTCAATAACCAACAGCGGGATCTGGATACCCATGTTGGCTCCCACATGCTCCTCGATGATCTCATCGGATGAACCACGATGTCGAGGATTCAATCAATCCCGTACGCAATTCCCTTTGTCTATCGGTACGATACTTGCCCGAGATTCGATCGGCGGTATCTCGATACCTTGTTCAATCTCGTTACCGGCAAGTCTCTTTACTCGTTTCCGTAACACATCATCCCGTGAACAACTCCTTGATCACATTGAGCTCATTATGATGATGTCCTACCGAGTGGGCCCAGAGGTACCTCTCCGTTACATGGAGTGACAAATCCCAGTCTCGATTCGTGCCAACCCAACAGATACTTTCGGAGATACCCGTAGTGCACCTTTATAGCCACCCAGTTACGTTGTGATGTTTGGTGCACCCAAAGCACTCCTACGGTATCCGGGAGTTGCACAATCTCATGGTCTAAGGAAAAGTTACTTGACATTGGAAAAGCTTTAGCAAACGAACTACACGATCTAGTGCTAGGCTTAGGATTGGGTCTTGTCCATCACATCATTCTCCTAATGATGTGATCCCGTTATCAATGACATCCAATGTCCATGGTCAGGAAACCGTAACCATCTATTGATCAACGAGCTAGTCAACTAGAGGCTTACTAGGGACATGTTGTGGTCTATGTATTCACACATGTATTACGATTTCCGGATAACACAATTATAGCATGAATAACAGACAATTATCATGAACAAGGAAATATAATAATAACCATTTTATTATTGCCTCTAGGGCATATTTCCAACATGAATATTATTTGAGTCTTCTCTGGACTCTTTTATGCATGATTAAGATAGCTTTGTATTTCTCTCCGGTCTATTAATTTGGTTTGGCCAACTCGATTGATCTATCTTGCAATGGGAGAGGTGCTTTGTTTTGGGTTCAATCTTCCGGTGTCCTCACCCAGTGACAGAAGGGGTAGCGAGGTAGGTATTTTTATTGTTGCCATTAAAGATAAAAAGATGGGTTTTTTACCATATTGATTGGATCTATCCCTCTACATCATGTCATCTTGCTTAAGGCGTTACTCCATTCTGGTTAACTTAATATACTAGATGCATGCTGGATAGCGGTCGATGTGTGGAGTAATAGTAGTAGATGCAGGCAGGAGTCGATCTACTTGTCACGGATGTCATGCCTATATTCATGATCGTTGCCTTAGATATCGTCATAACTATGCGCTTTTCTATCAATTGCTCAACAGTAATTTGTTTACCCACCGTAATGCTTTCTTTCAAGAGAGAAGCCTCTAGTGAAAACTACGGCCCCCGGGTCTATTTTTATCATATTATTTTCAGATCTACAAAACCAAAAACACAAAAAATACCTTGCTGCAATTTATTTACTTTTATTTAGTTTTGCACTTTTATTAATCTTTTATACCTATCTCTATCAGATCTCATCCTTGCAAATAACCGTGAAGGGATTGACAACCCCTTTATCGCGTTGGGTGCAAGTATTTGATAGTTTGTGTAGGTGCTATCATTGGAGACTTGTGTGTTCCTCCTACTGGATTGATACCTTGGTTCTCAAACCGAGGGAAATACTTATCTCTACTTTGCTGCGTCACCCTTTCCTCTTCAAGGGAAAAACCAACGCAAGCTCAAGAAGTAGTAGGAAGAATTTCTGGCGCCGTTGCCGGGGTGGTTCTACATCAAGCCTACCAAGTACCCATCATAAACTCTCATCTCTAGCATTACGTTATTCGCCATTTGCCTCTCGTTTTCCTCTCCCCCACTTCTAAAACATTTTCAGAAAAACAAAAAAATATTTGCCTTTTTATTCGCCTTCTTTCCGTTCGCCTTTTTGTTTGCTTGTGTGCTAGATTGCTTGCTTTGTCACGATGTCTCAAGAAAATACCAAGTTGTGTGATTTTTCCAACACTACTAATAATGATTTTATTAGTACTCCGATTGCTCCCACCACTAGTGCGGAATCTTATGAAATTAATACCGCTTTGTTGAATCTTGTTATGAAAGAACAATTTCCAGTAGTCCTAATGAAGATGTTGCATCCCATCTAAACACTTTCATTGCATTGTGTGACATGCAAAAGAAAAAAAGATGTGGATAATGATATTGTTAAATTGAAGCTATTTTCATTCTCACTACGAGATCGTGCTAAAACTTGGTTTTCATCTTTGCCTAAAAATAGTATTGATTCATGGAATAAATGTAAAGATGCTTTTATTTACAAGTATTTTCCTCCCGCTAAGATCATCTCCCTTAGGAACGATATAATGAATTTTAAGCAACTAGATCATGAACATGTTGCACAATCTTGGGAGAGAATGAAGTTGATGATAAGAAATTGCCCTACTCATGGTTTAAGTTTATGGATGATCATACAATTTTTTTATGCCGGATTGAATTTTGCATCTAGAAATCTTTTGGATTCCGTCGCGGGTGGTACTTTTATGGAAATCACATTAGGAGAAGCTACTAAACTCCTAGATAATATTATGGCAAATTACTCTCAATGGCATACCGAAAGATCTTCTACTAGTAAAAAAAGTGCATGCGATTGAAGAAATTAATACTTTGAGTGGAAAGATGGATGAACTTATGAAATTGATTGCTAGCAAGGGTGGTCCTATCGATACTAATGATATGCCCTTGTCTACTTTGATTGATAATAATAATGAACCTATGGATGTGAATTTTGTTGGTAGGAACAATTTTGGTAATAACGCGTATAGAGGCAATTTTAACCCTAGGCCGTTTCCTAGTAATTCCTCTAATAATTATGGTAATTCCTACAACAATTCTTATGGAAATTATAATAAGATACCCTCTGATCTTGAGAACAATATTAAAGAATTTATTAACTCCCAAAAGATTTTTAATGCTATGGTAGAAGAAAAATTGCTCAAGATTGATGATTTGGCTAGAAACATTGATATAATTTCTCATGAGATTGATTCTTTTAAGATTATATCTATGCCACCCAAGTTTGATATTAATGAGTCTCTGAAAGCTATTCAAATTTCTATTAATGAAAGTAGGGAGAGAGCCGCTAGGATGCGTGCTAAGAGAGAATAGCTAGAAAAAGTGTGTTCTTCTAGTTTTTGCAATAATCATGATGAAGATCTTAAAGTAATTGGTGTGACTCCTATTGAATCTTTGTTTGCTAATATAAAACATGATAAAGAAGGGACTGGAGATGAGTCAAATTTAGCTAGAAGGCGTCCCAATAATTTGGAGAGTGAAGATCTTAATGAAAAAATTGATAAAAGTGGGATTGGCGAGGTCAAAACTTTAACTAGTAATGAACCCACTCTTTTGGATTTCAAGGACTTTAATTATGATAATTTTTATTTGATTGATTGTATTTACTTGTTGCAATCTATGCTTAATTCACCTCATGCTTATAATCAAAATAATGCTTTGACTAAACATATCGTTGATGCTATGATGAAATCTTTTGAAGAAAAACTTGAGTTGGAAGTTTCAATCCCTAGAAAGCTTTATGAAGAATGGGAAACTACTATTAAAATTAATAATTAAAGATTATGACTGCAATGCTTTGTGTGATTTGGCGCTAGCGTTTCCACTATTCCAAAAACTCTATGTGATGTGCTAGATTTCCATAAACTTGATGATTGTTCTTTAAATTTGCACTTAGCGGATTCCACTGTTATGAAACATATGTGGAGAATTAATGATGTTCTTATTGTTGCCAATAGGAATTTTGTGCCCGTAGATTTTATTGTGCTTGATATAGATTGCAATCCTTCATGCCCTATTATTCTTGGTAGACCTTTCCTTAGAACGATTGGTTATTGATATGAAAGAAGGAAACATTAGATTTCAATTTCCGTTAAGGAAGGGCATGGAACACTTTCCAAGAAAGAAAATTAATTTGCCATATGAATCTATTATGAGGGCTACTTATGGATTGCATACCAAAGATGACAATACCTAGATCTATGCAATATGCCTAGCTAGGGGCGTAAAACAATAGCGCTTGTTGGGAGGCAACCCAATTTTATTTTTATGTTTTATGTTTTTGCTTCCGTTATTGAATAAATATGAAATATACCTCTGTAATAATTATGTTTTTAGTGTTTTAATTAGTGTTTGAGCCAAGTAAGACCTTTGGAATGCTTTGGTAGACCGTTGATTTGATTTTGTTGAAAAACAGAAACTTTTGCTTCCAGTAGAAAAATTTTTAAAATTCACTGGAACGTTGAAAAACTCTGAATGTTTTACACAAGATTTATATATGAATTTCCTCTGTTATCCTAATTTTTCAGAATTTTTGGAGTTACATAAGTATGACTATAATTCTGGTCTTTACAGACTGTTTTGTTTTTGACAGATTATGTTTTTGATGTGTTGTCTGCTTATTTTGATGAATCTATGGGTAGTATCAGGGGGTATGAGCTATGTATAAGTTGGAATATATAGTATATATAATTCAAATATAAAATTGGAATGAGTTCACCACAGTGCCTAAAAGTGGAGATTTGTTTTATCATACTAACGGATCTCACGAGTTTTTTGTTGAGTTTTGTGTTGTGAAGTTTTCATGTTTTGGGTGAAGTTTCGATGGACTACGGAATAAGGAGTGGCAAGAGCCTAAGCTTGGGGATGCCCAAGGAACCCCAAGGTAATATTCAAGGACAACCAAGCATCTAATCTTGGGGATGCCCCGGATGGCATCCCCTCTTTTGTCTTCAATCCATCGGTAAAATTACTTGAGGCTATATTTTTATTCACCACATGATATGTGTTTTGCTTGGAGCGTCTTGTATTATATGAGTCTTTGCTTTTTAGTTTGCCACAATCATCCTTTCTGTATACACCTTTTGAGAGGGACACATATTAATCATGAATTTATTAGAATACTCTATGTGCTTCACGCATATCTTTTGAGCTAGGTAGTTGCTCTAGTGCTTCACTTGTATCTTTTTAGAGCACGGCGGTGGTTTTATTTTAAAGAAATTGATGAACTCTCATGATTCACTTATATTATTTTGAGAGTCTTATAAATAGTATGGCAATTTGTTTAGGTTATGAATTTAGTCCTAATATGATGGGTATTCAAGAGGGATATAATAAAAACTTTCATGTAGATCATTGAATATATGAGAAGTTTGATTCCTTGCATTTGTTTTGAGATATAAAGATGGTGATATTAGAGTCATGCTAGTGAGTAATTGTGGATTAGTAAGAATATTTGTGTTAAGGTTTGTGATTCCCGAAGCATGCATGTATGGTCTCTCGTTATGTGATGAAGTTGGAGCATGGTTTATTTTTTATTGTCTTCCTTATGAGTCACGGTCGGGGACGAGCGTTTGTCTTTTCCTACCAATCTATCCCCCTAGGAGCATGCTTATTAGTACTTTGCTTTGATGGCTAATAAACTTTTGCAATAAGTATGTGAGTTCTTTATGACTAATGTTGAGTCCATGGATTATACGCACTCTCACCCTTCCACCATTGCTAGCCTCTTCGGTACCGTGTATTGCCCTTTCTCACCTTGAGAGTTGGTGCGAACTTCACCGGTGCATCCAAATCCCGTGATATGATACGCTCTTTCACACATAAGCCACCTTATATCTTCCTCAAAATAGCCACCATATACCTACCTATTATGGCATTTCCATAGACATTCCGAGATATATTACCATGCAACTTCCACCGTTCTATTTTATTATGACACACACCATCATTGTCATATTGCTTTGCATGATCATATAGTTGGCATAGTATTTGTGGCTTGACCACCGTTCATATTTTTATACATGTCATGCTAGATCATTGCAAATCCCGGTACACCACCGGAGGCATTCATATAGAGTCATATTTTTGTTCTAGTATCAAGTTGTAATTCTTGAGTTGTAAGTAAATAAAAGTGTGATGATCATCATTATTAGAACATTGTCCCATGTGTGGAAAGGATGATGGAGACTATGATTCCCCCACAAGTCGAGACGAGACTCCGGTCTTAAAATAAAAAGATGCCAAAGAGCCCAAAATATAAAAAAGAGGCCAAAGAGCGAAAAAAAAGAAAATAAAAAAATGAATGAGAGAAAAAGAGAGAAGGGACAATGTTACTATCCTTTTCCACACTTGTGCTTCAAAGTAGCACCATGTTCTTCATATAGAGAGTCTCCTATTTTTTCACTTTCATATATCACTAGTGGGAATTTTCATTATAGAACTTGGCTTGTATATTCCAATGATTGGCTTCCTCAAATTGCCCTAGGTCTTCATGAGCAAGCGAGTTGGATGCACGCCCACTTAGTTTTCTTTTGAGCTTTCATACACTTATAGCTCTAGTGCATTCGTTGCATGGCAATCCCTACTCCTTGCATTGACATCAATTGATGGGCATCTCCATGGCCCATTGATTAGCCTCATCAATGTGAGACTTTCTTTTTTTTCTTCTCCACACAACCTCCACCATCATATTCTATTCCACCTATAGTGTTATATCCATGGCTCATGCTCATGTATTGCGTGAAAGTTGAAAAATCTTGAGAACACTAAAAGTATGAAACAATAGCTTGGCTTGTCATTGGGGTTGTGCATGATAAATACTTTGTGTGATGAAGATAGAGCATGACAAGATTATATGATTTTGTAGGGATAACTTTCTTTAGCCATAATATTTTGAGAAGACATTATTGCTTTATTTAGTATGCTTGAAGTATTATTGTTTTTATGTCAATATTAAACTTTTGTTTTGAATCTTATGGATCTGAATATTCATGCCACAATAAAGAAATATTACATGATAAACATGTTAGGTAGCATTCCACATCAAAAATCTGTTTTTACCATTTACCTACTCGAGGACGAGCAGGAATTAAGCTTGGGGATGCCTAATACATCGCCAACGTAACTATAATTTTTGATTGTTCCATGCTATTATATTATCCATCTTGGATGTTTTATATGCATTATTATGCTATTTTATATCTTTTTTGGGACTAACCTATTAACCTAGTGCCCAGTGCCAGTTGTTGTTTTTTCCTTGTTTTTATCTTTTACAGAAAATCAATACCAAACGGAGTCCAAACAGAACGAAACTTTTTGACGATTTTTCTTGGTCAAGACACCCACGAAGCTTCGGGAGGAGCCCAGAAGAGCCACGGGTGACCCACTAGCTCACCAGGCGCACCCTAGGGGGGCACCCTATGAGCTTGTGGGCCCCTGGGACTCCTCGAACCCTAATCTCACCTCCATAAATACCCAAATATTCCCCGTATACCAGAGGGCACACCAAAAATACTTTTCCGGCGTCGCAAGCTTTTGTTCTCGTGAGATCCCATCTGGGGGCCTTTTTCGGCACTCTGCGGGAGGGGGATTCGATCACGGAGGGCCTCTACACCAACCTTGTTGCCCTTTCAATGATGTGTGAGTAGTTTACCACAGACCTACGGGTCCGTAGCTAGTATCTAGATGGCTTCTTCTCTCTCTTTGATCTTCAATACAATGTTCTCCTTGATGTTCTTGGAGTTCTATTCGATGTAATCTTCTTTTGCGGTTCGTTTGTTGAGAACCGATGAATTGCGGATTTATAATCAGATTATCTATGAATATTATTTGAGTCTTCTCTGAACTCTTTTATGCATGATTAAGATAGCTTTGTATTTCTCTTCGATCTATTGATTTGGTTTGGCCAACTAGATTGATCTATCTTACAATGGGAGAGGTGCTTTGTTTTGGGTTCAATCTTGCGGTGTCCTCACCCAGTGACAGAAGCGGTAGCGAGGCACGTATTTGTATTGTTGCCATTAAGGATAAAAAGATGGGTTTTTTTACCATATTGATTGGATCTATCTGATACGTCTCCAACGTATCTATAATTTTTGATTGTTCTATGCTGTTATATTATCATTCTTGGATGTTTTACAATCATTTTATAGCAACTTTATATCATTTTTTGGGACTAACCTATTGACATAGTGCCCAATGCCAGTTGGTGTTTTTTGCTTGGTTTTTACTTCGCAGAATATCCCTATCAAACGGAGTCCAAACGCAGCAAAACTTTTTGGAGATTTGTTTTGGACCAGAAGACAACTTGGGAGCCAAGGAAGCACCTGGGGGAGGCCCGTGGGGCCCACAAGACACCAGGGCACGCCAGAGGCCCCTGGCGTGCCCTGATGGACTGTGGGGCCCACGGGGGTCTCCTCCACTGCCTCTCAGCTCTATAAATACCAAAATATTCCATAGTCCGTAGGGGAATCGACAAAACACAAATCCAATCGCCGCAAGTAGAGCCCTATTCCGGCACTCTGTCGGAGGGGATCACGATCACGGAGGGGTTCATCATCCTCATTGGTGCTCCTTCGATGATGCGTGAGTAGTTCACCATAAATCTATGGGTCCGCAAGCCGTAGTTAGATGGCTTCTTCTCTCTTTTTGATTCTCAGTACAATGGTCTCTTGGAGATCTATTTGATGTAATGACTTTTTGCGGTGTGTTTGTTGGGATCCGATGAAGTTCGAGTTTATGATCAGATCTATATCCATGAAAGTTATTTGAGTCTTCTTTGATCTCTTTTATGCATGATTATTTATAGCCTCGTATTTCTTCTCCGAATCTTTGGTTTAGTTAGGCCAACTAGATTGATTTTTCTTGCAATGGGAAGAGGTGCTTTGTGATGGGTTCGATCTTACGGTGTCCTCACGTAGTGACAGAAGGGGTAGCGAGGCACGTATGTATCATTGCTATTAAGGATAAAAAGATGGGGTATATTCCTACATGAATATATCTTGTCTACATCATGTCATTGTTCTTATTGCATTACTCCGTTTCCCCATGAACTTAATACACTAGATGCATGCTGGATAGCGGTCGATGTGTGGAGTAATAGTAGTAGATGTAGAATCGTTTCGGTCCACTAATCTTGGACGTGATGCCTATATTCATGATCATTGCCTAGATATCGTCATAATTATTTGTTCTTCTATCAATTGCCCAACAGTAATTTGTTTACCCACCGTATGCTATTTTCTCGAGAGAAGCCACTAGTGAAATCTGTCGCACCCGGGTCTATCTTTTATCATATTGCTTTCAGATCTATCTTTTATCATATCTGTTTTCAGATCTATTATTCCAAAAACCCAAAAATACCTTGCTGCACTTTTTCTTTACTTATTTTATTTCACGTTTTATTCAGATCTATTTATCCAATCTCATACAAACCAATCTATCTTTTTACCGTGGAGGGATTGACAACCCCTCTTACGCATCGGGTTACAAGTATTTGTTCTTTGTGTGCAGGTACCATTTACATAGTGTTGCTTGGTTCCCCTACTGAATTGATACCTTGGTTTCATAACTGAGGGAAATACTTACCGTAGCTGTGTTGCATCATCCCTTCCTCTTTGGGGAAATACCGACACAGTCTAAGCCACGTCAAAGATCGTAGTCTATGTAAAAGGTGGACATGACACTTTTCTTTCTATACAATGAAGTGTTCGTTGCCCACACATGATGGAAGAGATCACAGAGAGAAATACTATTCACTCATGTCTGCGGTTCCAGTATTTTGAAATAGGGTGGTCCACCCTAAAAGAATATTGACAACAAATATGACAAGGCAAGCATAAATATAGTGAATCAATCATTACTTGTGAGCTTACTAGGACAAGTATGCAGAATTGTAACTGCAGTAAGAGACCGTCCAAAATCTGAATCAAGAAGTTGGTCTAGAATTTACTGTTTGCAACTAATCGAAGTGAATAATTGGATATCATATTGAATGAGTAAGAAAGACAAGTAAAATTGTCAGCAAACCTGGCCTGCAGTAGTAATCTGGGTCAATGTCACTATGACCAACAATCCAACATGACTAGTGTCTGTTCCTAGGGCCGGAATTTCAAAACCCTGTGAACTTTACAGGTACTAAAGATTACTGAAATATCTGAACCATTAGGTGTAGGTAGCACTTAGTACACAACAAACCCTAATGACAGTCCTGCCTAATGAGTAATGAATCAATTATAAAATGGGTGATGGGGAGTGGCTGCTGAGTGTTGAGGATGTATCTCAGGTTAAATCAGGTTGGCTTAGTGGGTGCTGCACACCTGACCCCTGAACGGACTGGGAAGGTAGGCACGACGGTGCGCCTGGGCAGCGGTGACGCTGTTGGGCGAGCGGCTCCTCACCTCCTGTTAGTCCGGCGTCTCCTCCTAAAGTCATGCCGTCCAGGGACGGCAAGTCGCTGGCGAGGCAGGCGGCTGGGAGCGAGTAGAGATTGGAAGCGCAACAGAACAGAGGGGAATCGGGGTCTGGGATGAGCCAAAATCCCAGAGTGGGCCGCGGCCAACCGTGGCCACCCTGTAGATCCACCCCAGCGGCGCACATGCATTTTGAAACTAAATTAGGAACATTTAGCTAACCAATTAAACGACTCTATTTTAATAATATTAGATTCATATTTGAGCAACTAAGCTTGTTTAGCTTGATGGATGGAGCAGTGCTATTATGACACGATGCACGTAGGCTGATCGTATAGCGATCATAAAAAGGGGAAACCCTAAGCATGATCAATTAAACCCTATTATGATTGTGCCATGGTAGATTTGAAGCTGCAAACTGCAGAAATGCTACTTAGCAACCATTCTTTGCTACGAACTAAGATTCTAAGAACTGAAAAGAAAGTACAGTAACCAAGTTACGATCTATTTTCTGGTTGAGATCAAAAAGTTGAGCAGATATGAAGTAGTACCACCTCTATGGCGGCGCCGTGTAGGCATCGGGGGTGCGATGGCTGTCGGTGGCGCGGAAGCAGATCTGCGATGGTAGACGGATGCATCGGGGGATAAGTCCCATTGCGGTGGACGAGAAGGTCATCGAAGCGGCCTCGGCAAGGAGGACGACGGCACCGATGAAGCGAGAGGACGCGATGCAAGGCTCCTGGTCCGTCGCCGTGGATGAGAAACATCCATCTCTAGTAGTGGACAATGCGGTCTTGGTAGGCGCTCCGGCATGGTGGAGGACGGCGGTGATGGATGGGGTGGCGGACGAAGGAGGCTGGTGTGGGGGTGGTGTTCTAGCGCGGACAGTGTAAGAATGGGAAAATGGAGGGTGAGGTACGGGGAACCATGTCTTTGGGACGCGCCTATCTGAAATATGGGAAAGTTATGAACTTAGCCCCCGTTTAAAATTTAGACGTCTCGTTGGTTGGGGATAGGACAGTAATCTCGCATCTCCCCAATATTTGCCCAGAGTGATTACGGGCGAGGAGAAGGTGTTTTGGCGCCCACGGTGTATGAACGGGGTTGACAGGTAAGGCGGTTGTGTCATGTATGAGTGAAGTTACAAACCTGCCCCTATTAATAATACTTGCCTACATCGATTTCGGCCGAGCCGAGTTTGTTTTGCCGCCCACTGTGTATGAATGGGGAAATGGAGGGAGAGGCTGAGGTCTTTCGGATGAACTTGAATCAAATGTGTTTTGCTGCCCATGTTTGGCACCCACTATGTCTGAATGGGCTCAGAGGCGGTCGTGTCACGTCTGATTGAAGTTACTAACCTACCCCTATTGATAGCAGTGGAAAGCGGGCCGATGGGTTGTCTGTGTAAGGGGTAGACAGTAATTTCCATCTCGCGAACACTGGCTTCGGGCAGCCGATGTGGGAGTGGATGTTTTGCCGCTTCTTTCAAATTTTGGGACAATAAGCATTCACGTTTACCCTAGCAACTAAATTCGAATCCATTTTGTATTCTTATACGAATCTTTATAAATCATTCTATGTTTTTTATATATCTTCAAAAGTAAAACAAAGATGTATTCCATTATCATATATGAATATGATTTACAAATGCCGATACTCAAATTCAGAAGGTAGAATCCAGTTTAAGGTGAATTTGAATATTTGAAACCACTTTATGTCCAACTCAAGTGTAACATGTATGACACACGCAGCATATAGTGTACTCCCATTTGGATATGTACACAAGTGATGTCTCAAGATTCAAAATACTGAGTCAATCAACCAATAATGTACAAAACTAACAGACATATAAACACTTATAGAGTATATGGATCAATAGTATCAACTAACATACATAAGCCAGGCCGTTGTACTTTTTTTCCTAGAAGAGCATCATTTTTTTAGCAAAGCTAGTACAACATCTTGGACCTTTCAGATGTGTGCCACTTAATGACCATCGATACTACTATTATTGTTGAATGCACATTCAGCCCGATTGCCATATTTGTAGGTCCGGCATAGCAAACAAATGAAATATCTTTGCCTCAACAAAAAAATGAAATGTTTCACAGTCTTATCAATTAATACACACTCGTGCTAAAAAAAAATACAGACCAAACAACAAAAAATCAATTATTACATGATCTCTAAAACAAATGGTTTGATCGATTAAATGAACAAACAACACAAAGGTTATTCAACAATGGAAAAAGCATTTCACCTATGATTTACAAAGTGGGATTTTAATTTCCTTTTTTCCTTCAGGATCTTAACAATGCGGACAGTCTCAGCTTGCTTCGTTTTGAAATCCACCAAATATTTAATGGTTGTCTTGAGTACTGCTTGTGATTGTGCTGTTTGCTTCCTCAACATGTCAACTTCATCTCTAAGTGCAGAAGAAGAATCTCTTTCTACCAATAGTTTAGCCTCTAGAGCATCAGCAGTTGGCAATTCATGATGCATGATTGGGCCGGCGCCACTGCTCTGGGATGATACAACATCCATGGGGACCTCACTCTTTGATTTTGGGTTAACCTGTTCTGCCATTAAAGTTCTGATTGGATTCGAAAAAGTTGAAGTTAGCAGAACATCTCAACTGGGAGTTAGAACAGCAACCTAGTTAAACAAATAAGGAATTAAAGAGTCTCGATTGGATGCTGAAAAGTAGTTATTAACATCATTGCAACCGGTTGCAGCAGCAAAGCAATTAAACAAACAAGTTTTGCAAAAGATACCTGTTGTGGCATTGGAGTTCTCTTCGATCCTGAAAAGTTGAGTAGCCAGTAACTTGATTAGAGCAACTGATTGCAGCAGCAAAGCTGTTAAACAAACAAGTTTTGCAAAAGGCACCTGCTGTGGCATTGGAGTTTCTCTTGGATCCTGAAAAGTTGAGTAGTCGGTAACTTGATTAGAGCAACAAGTTATAGCAGCAAACTTGTTACACTAATTATTTTTAAATATACCTGCTGTGCAATTGGACTTCCAATTGGATCCTGAAAAGTTGAAGTTGGTAAGATGATTACATCAAAAAGTTACAGCAGCAAACCAGGTAAACAAGGAAGTTTTTTAAAACATACCTGTTGTGCCATCGGAGTTTCAATTGGATCTTGCAAACTTAAATGTTAGCAATTATAAATAAAGTGTTGCAAGAGGCATAAGAAAACATTAAACTAGTAAAACTAACCAGTTTTGGCAACGTGTTTAATTACACATGAACTAGTAAAACTAACAAGTTCTTGGCAACATATTAAAGTAACAAGTCGGTACCGTTTACTAGCAACACAGACATCTGTAAATTTCTTTGATGTATGCAAAATGATTCTAACACATATATATAAGTTAAAAAGACGTTGTCCCTCATATAAACCTGACATTTGTCTGTCTATGAACATGCAAACATTACTAGTGCTACAAGTCATAACGGCAAACCGTTTAAACAAACAGGGTATCAGAAGGTAAATTACACATGAATTTTGCTGCACCCTAGAAGTAGATATGACCAGCTATCTACGTGCTTAATTAACTATTTAAGTTCAGGAAAACAGGTAATTCTATAAACAGTAAGTATCAAACACATAGATAGGCGCAGCCTATAATAGGATTAACAGGCTATGGCATTATGTAATTAGTAGCAAACTAAATTAAGCCAAGCAAGGTAATTGAACAATTTTGCAATCAGTGCTAACTAAAATTCTGAGAAGCAGGTAAGTGAACTTACGCTAGCTCTTCGCTTACAAGGTTCTATGAAAGAGTCCATGGCATCAATTGCTTGGATACGCAGTCCCAATACTTCTTTCTTCCCACACTGCATTGGTAAGTCGAATGGTTAATCTGATAAGATGGTGCATCCTTCATATGTTATATGAGGACGGGTTGTCAGATTAGTTGTAGCAACACACATCACACTGGCTTTTACTGTATATTTCATGCGATTACATTTGGCATATCAAGATCTAAGCAATCTACAATAGGATGAAAAGATTGGCATCCTTCACATTATTGGTGAACTCAGTTCATAGAAACAAGCAATTCAACCATCCTGTGGGTAAATCAAAAGCACCACTGGAATATTTTTCACTACCCCAGTCATACATGCAAAAAGGGGCGACGCCACCGTAGGGGCTGGTATGGGTGGCCGCCTCGGGTGGCTGGAAAGTACGCACCTAGTTTGAGTCGTCCAAGTTGGCCCAGGCTAGTTTTGTTCATCCCAGCGCATGAGCAGACAATGTAAAAAGTGAAGAAAAACATTTCAATTTGGATGGGCTAATAACGTAAGTGCAAGGGGCAGACCCTATAGCAGGCTCGCGGCCCAAATGAGCGCCTCCCATATCAATCAACAATAGGAAAAATGCCCAATTCGTTCAGTCCAGCCTCCAGTCTGGTTCGCTCCTAACCTAGCCGTCGTTGGACAGACCGACAGAGCTCTTCCTCGCGCCCTCGTTGGATGCCGGTAGGCGGGCTTCAAATGAATGGAAGGACAAGAAGATGAAGATCCAACCCTGGGTGTAGCCTGCGTGGGAGGCAGCAGCGGCAACACGGGCATGGCATCGAGCTTGTGCAAACGGACAGTCACAACTTGCAAGAGCAGCATGCGCAATGAGCAGGTATATCACATCCCTGGTTATATCTAATTCAACTGTTCAATTTCTGTCCAATAGTTAAACCTGATGGTGTTGTAAAACTTCTTGTATGTAGGGAATCTATAAGAAAATGAAACCAATTTCTGCTTATTTTATAACTCCCCCAATCAATACTGAACTGACTAAACCCGATGTGTCTAATCAAGTTTCCGGTGCAAACATACAAGCTCATGTTGTTCTTGAGCCTGAAGTGTCTAATGATTAGACTGCTAATGAAGGATTTGATGCAAACGTTTTACATGCTCCTGGTGATGAACATATAGTGTCTAATGAGGGATCTAATGCAAGCATTTTGCAAGCTCTCGTTGAAGGATTTAGTGTCTAATGATGATCTGCTATGTTGAGAGAGGGAGAGATTTGCAGGAATTGATGACAAGCAAATTATAGTACATTTTCATGGCTTGAGGAAACGTCGAGGCCATCTACCACAACGTCCCCGTATCATGACAACCTAGCATAAATAATTTTTTAATCTGTTGTTTCAAACTATTGGCATACTTGTGCAAGATAGATATATTGATATGCAGTTTGCGCACTGGTTATAGGTGCAATTAGACTTGGATATTTTTGGCTAGAGAATGAATAATTCAAGCAGGTATAGTCCATGTTAGTAGTACTTGTCCACCATATTGTATTTTGTGTTTTTTGGTGCTTACATTATCTAGTTGTTTATAATCTAGAACTACTTTGGATCATTAGCTGGTTTTCGAAGTGCATGTAGCTTCACATTTCTCAAGTCATGTTGATTTCCGGAGTGCGAGTGCCTTCATATTTTTAAGTTAAATTTTCGCCCCTGGTAACTTGAATTCGTGGATCCGCCACTTCACACAAATCATACATGTAGGCCAGTACAAATTAAATGAAATGCAGGGACTTACGCTAGCTCGTTGTACAGGCTCACTGCAGCTCTGCTTGCGCTTGGGATGTTCCATGTACAGGTCCATGTTACCACTTCCTTCGATGTGCAGACCCTGTGCTCCTTGCATCCCCCTCTGCATTTTTGGCACGACGAATGGTTGATCAAATGAGAGGAATCGAGCTTGTTGTTGTACCGGAGGATAGGTACATACAAGGTTATACCGGCGTGCAGGATGTGTACCAGATCCCGTAGCACCGTCATGCTTCGCTAAAAATGGTTTTGCTTGTTTCAGATGATATCTCCAGAAGAAATAAGAGTTAAAGCAGAGTTGCATAGGCGTGTAAGCTAAGAGAGTAGTAAAAGGATATCCAAACATCGTAGAAACAATGCACATGGGAGTGATATGTGGATACCTAGTTCGGGCCGGCGTGTGGGCATGCTCGTCTAGAGTGCGGGTCACTTCAGAGTCGTTGAGGGTGATGTGATGGCATTTGCTGGCTGTGTACGGATGCAGTTCTTGAGCAGCAGGGGAGCGCTACAATGCGGTGGACGAGGCCGTTGGTGAAGCACCAACGGCCTCGGGGGGTGGAGGTGCGACGATGTGCTCGGTGAAGTAGCCCCGGGGAGGTGGGAGACGGCGTCGATGAAGCGCACCTGATGTGGTGGAAGTCGGTGTCTTTGAGGCACATCGGCTATGGTAGCCGACGTTGTCGGTGGACCACCCGGTGCGGTGCACGAGGGAGTAGATGAGGTACCTCCGGTGCGGTGGTGAAGCGCGACCGTCGTCTTCGTCGTCGTCTTTCGGCACAGAGGTGGGGAAAGAGACGAGACGAGGGGCGATTCGAATTTTGCTTGGGTTGGCGGCAAATTAGGGATTTGAGGGCTCTGGGCGCTGAAGGGGACAGGGGAGAAGGGAGATTTTGCACGGCCGGAATTGGGGCCACTAGATATTTCAATCCGAAACATGGAAGCGCGAAATTTTTTTTGTAGTCCTTCTTTTTTTGTGGGGGGGGGGGGCGTGGCTGCTAGCGTCCGTACGACACATGCGACCACCATGACATGACTCTGGTCTGCCAGGTGCGCCTACATTTGAGAATGCAAATGAATCTTCTTTCATTGGCAAACGAATCTGTATGTATTACCATGCCTGTGTTTTCCTTGCAAATAATTAGTCCTTCGAAACGAGATACTATAAATTAATTAATGAGGAGTTCTTTGAATTAGAGTGTGTTTGTCACATAGCGATCTCCAATTCTAACGTGGATTTCGCATTTCATGGTATCCATGCTACTTTTTTTTAATTCAAATTCATATGTATAAGATGAACACTATCGTAGTGAGAAAACTTTGGATGGATTCAAGCATATGACCACACACATACAAAATACCACAACAATCGAGTCAATATCAACTTCTGCAAACCTAGTATGGCACGAATTCGAAATAATTACGAAAGCCGTATGCATGGTCCTCAATTCAAATCTTACAATGTACACTAAATTGAAACGTCAATATTAAGTCTAGAACTATCTACATTCAAATGTTGTTTTTATCCCCCCCCCCCTCGGCACACACGCTACATACTTCCACTATCGATCAATCTTCCTCTCCTAACCACCTTACCAAGCTATTGGTTTCCGACACACGCTCATTCTTTCTCTCCATGTTTCGATCTCTAACTCTCTCAAATACACAACCCCTCTTTTCCACTATGTCAACAAATATATCTCTCTCACATACCCGCCATTGCACTCCATCCTGAGCTATCTCTCTCTCCCTCCCACCCTCTCTCGCTAGATACATGCATTGCCAATCTAGATCCCCCTCTCGCGCGCATGCACGCACATTGTCTATCTAGGTCACTCTCTCGAGACCATGTCACTCTTTCTTCCACACGGCGGCCCACACTCGCTCAATCTCTCTCTCTTTATCTAAGTCTCGATTAACCTCGCTTTCTCTCACACACAAATGATATACCTCCCTGTTCGGGCCTCGATCGACACACTCTATACTCTCTCACGCAGATTGTCTATCTAGGTCAGTCTCTCCAAGCTGTCCCACTCTTTCGACCTCATGGCGGCCCACGCTCGCTCAATCTCTCTCTCTCTTTATGTATGACTTGATTGACCTCGCACTTTCTCACACACAAACGATATATCTCCATGTTTGGGTCCAACTCGACATATTCATATTGTATACTCTCTCACGCACATTGTCTATCTAGGTCACTCTCTCCAACCCGTCTCACTCTTTCGACCGCATGACGACCCACACTCACTCAATCTCTCTCTCTCTCTCTCTCTCTCTCTCTTTATCTATGTATCGATTGAACTTGCTTCCTCCCACGCACAAACGATATATCTACCTGTCTATGAACGGATCATCTCTCAAGCTCCCTCTCATAGCCCTCACCCTTCGCAATAGCTCAATCGGGCATTATCTCTCCAGAGCATATATATCTTTTCAATGAATGTTGGGCCACACTCACTTTGTCTCTCTATCTATCTATGTCTCGATTGACCTCGCTTTCTCACGCTATCTCTCCCACACATTGAAGCTACCTCTCCATCCCTCGAAGAGTCGGAGCTATTTACATTGCGAGGGGGACTCCAACCTTGGATTAATTTGTGAAGGCATTTATTCCGGTGGGTTTAGATTATATTTTTGTAGCATTCGGCCCACAACTACTCCAAACACCCTTGCAACCCCCGCCCCTCCCCCAATTGATTTCCCTCTAGCTCGGCCACCACTCTCTCGCACACCCTTTCTCAGCTTCCACATCACACCATAGTATTTTTGCAAAGAACTCTGGTGTTCTCTTTAATTATTACAAATAAGCTACAAACTATAACACCGGGAGTCCACCTGTAATGGAACAAATTTCGACCCAGAAATTAAAGTGCTACAAACTACACACCGGGGGGCCCACCTGTCATAGAACAAATTTGGACCCATATATAAATTAAAAATAAAAAAGGACGAGGATCGAACATGCGACCAGGGCCTTCCAGCCGCACGTCAAGAGGCAACATAATACACTACAAAAAAAACACTTCAGTGATGATACATGTTTGTCACAGTAGGTCACGTTTTCTGTCATGCATGTACATCCATGACAATTTTATGACAGAATCAAGATAGTCATACCTCTGCTGTCATAGAAGTGTTCCATGACAATACCAAAATTATCATCACGGAAGTGTCCACTTCCATGACGATAAATGGCGCGTCATGGAAGTCCTTTCGTCAAGGGTAACCAACATGTGGCATCCACCGTAACGGGTCGCCGTTAAGCTATCGGGTATCGGTTTGGATCCGATAACCCGTTAACAGCCCGGACCAATGGGGATTTTCCACGTGTAAAATTCTGATTTGCCGGAGTATCCACGTGTCTGCTCAGCGTTGGGACAGATGTCGTCCACTCATTGCACGGGAGGCGCCTATGATACATCGACACGTGGCATAACCCAACAGTGGCCCATTTAGGTGAAAAGGCTGGCCCGTTTGACTTGGTCAAAAGGTAGCGGGCCGGCCCATGGAAAGCTTGTTAATGACATGTTCGCATATAGCCCATTTACAGCCCGCTAACTCATGACCCGTTATGGCTTATCCGAATTAGGCTCAGTACTGGCATCTGGGCCGTCCAATATGATTCCAGCCCATTGTAACTTCCGGCCCATGTATGGCCCATGACGTCTTTCGGCCCATATGAGGCCCTATGTAACTCTTGGCCCATCAATGGCCCGTGGTGACACTGGCCCATAATGAACAATGTATCGCTTTATACCCATTAACGGCCCATTATTCCATTGGGCTCTTTCCAGCCCGTGTGATCTTTCGGCCTTGTAAGGGCCCATTTATTCTTGGGCTCATTTCCAGCACTCGATTACTTCCGGTCCGTTACTGGCCTGTTCTGCTTGTGGGCTAAATTCAGCCCGTGGTTACAGTCAGCCCGTTTGTGGCCCGATAATCCGTTGGGCTGTTTTCTTAGCGTCATCAAATATGGCCCGTTTAAGCCCATTATACATATCGGCTATTAAAGGCCCGTTATGATCGAGCCATAAACAGACAATTTCCACTCTAGCCCGTTTACGACCCATATTGCGGTTCTTTATTGGTCCATGAATAGTACAGCCTATAGAAGGCCCATTGATTCTAACGCCCGCACAAGGCCCATTGATCCTACGGCCCATAGGAGGCCCATAGATCCTATGGCCCGTAGGAGGCCCACGGTTACTAAATAACGGTCCGTGGTTATTACGGCCTAGTTTTAAAAATATTTTATTGTTGCCACTAGCAAACCGTGGAAAAAGAACTACAGTGACTACAACCAAACAAATAAACAAGACAATATAAGGAAATAAATAAGCAAGCAACTTACGCTAGGCTATTACGGCTATTACACATATTACATCCACTAGGCATCAAAGTTCGCCACAAGTGCAAATATAGGGAACAAAGCAGCATATTACATACACTGGGCGTCTAAATTGGCCACCAGTGCAAATAACGAGCGGCAGCAAAACAAGTCCATAACTGAAAAACTTCACAAGAGCTCAAGAAATGTTATCCTGGGTATCCACCATGCTGGCAATAAGCTTAGCAAGCTTATTGGCTTTCTCCTGTTTGGCGCTAAAATCCTCCAACGCTTGCTGTTGCACCAGAAAGTATGCATTTGAACTCTCCAGGGACTTCCTCAGCCCTTCGGCTTCTTGTCGCAGCACAGCTGATCGATGTCTTTCAGCTTGTATTTCAGACTCAAGAAATCGAACTGATTCAGACAGTGAGTTGGAAGAGCTTGTGCCAGCGGTCGTGGCCAGTAACTCGAACACTACATCAAGACAGGACTTTGGGGCTGTCTCACTATCTTCAAAATAGTTTTCCTTAGATGTTTTATCAGCTTTGTTGGAGACCAACAAGGATGTCTCACTATCCCGGACCTTATCTGCATTACTTCCTTTACCATTGCTTAATAAGGTACTCTTCCAAATATTCTGTCAGCATTCTAAAAGAAGAAACAAGCAGACACATAACAGGTTTAGCATGTAGTATATGAAACTCATTTCGGTGAACCAGTTCAATAGTAAGGTGGACAGGATTAAACTACCAAGTCTTCTACTGCCAAGTAGTAAGTACATGATAAAAGCATCAAACAAACATATATCTATGTCCTATGGTCACTGCATTGTCTTGCTAAATCAAAATAGAGACATGGTTCAAATCATATCAGTTCAAGACAAAGCAGCATTGAAAGAATACAAGTGTTGGAAACTACACGGCACAACAAGATTTCAGATGGGTAACACGGGTATATATGTACAACAACACTATTGGCTCTGTTGTGATGCTAGTAATGTGCATGATATGAGAAGTCAACTGTATACACAATTGAAATTGAAATCAACAGAGCAATTTAAAAGAGCAAACCTGTTAAAGAAACATGTTTAAACATACATGTTGTGCCATTTGAGTTTTGATTGGATCCATCAATTTAAAAATAAGTTTGTATGACTAAATACAGTGATACAAGAGCAAAGCAGTATGCACCATAGTAATGGAATCTTAAATGAGCACATTTATTCTTCAGGTTTAAGCACTTCTTCTACACTAACAGAGTACAGTAAGACGCGGGCTTATAGTACTTCAAAATAAAAAATGAGCTCGTAGACCTTACCACATTCTTGGTTCGGGACCAGTACAGAAAAAGGCATTCCCAGTCATCGTGTCGTAAATGTGTCTCAGGAGAAAGTAAGGGAATTTGATGAGTTTCTTTGCCATTGAAGTATGTTTTCTTTAGGTAATTCCGATACTGCCACCAAGCATTCTTGAAGATAGCAGAGGTATTTGTACATGTTACCTCATCCCGAGTTTCCAAATCAGTCCTTCTCTATAGAGAAAAATGGGAACATTTGATGTATTATAACCAGCATGGAGGTAGACTGTATGGGACAAAGCAAAGTATTTGCCATGAATAACATTACTTAGACATAACTCCTGGACGAACACCTGCAACTAGCTTTTTCCTTCATCTTCAGTATAATATTTCCATGATGGGAAGATATGCACATAGGATTTAACAATATCAAATGTGATAGATGCTAAACTACGAATGGCAGGTTGTGCTTCGTCCACAGGAATAGGTGTACTAACTGGTGGAGTTGGGGTTCGCCGTGGTAGTACTGGCACTTTGGGCACTGGAGCTGCCATACTGTCAGTGCAACAAACCCTGGGTCTGTTGCCCAGACTGTGCACATGCCTAAGGACAAGTTTGCAGCACCCAAGTTCAAACCAAGCACGAAGGGACCAGCTCTTTGAAGAATCAGAGAGCTGGTCGAGAAGACCAAGTCAAGCCAGAGAGACAAGATATCACTAAGGGAGAAAAACCTCCCTTGCCGGGCAGGCGAGCCTGGCGAGGTTGGGGTTACCCTGCAAACAAGCCTCCAGATCGTCCCGGCAGGCCTACCGGGACTTGTGGAGGCGAACTACTCCACCGCACCACCTCACAGCGACGCACGTCATCGATCGGTGCGGTGTCAAGCCCCTAAGTGACTAAGTGGCTGCTTCCTGCCACATGGCAGCCACTTCCTACAGAAAGCACCTCCAAATGACACCCGTCCTGAGACGTGTCAAGCAAGCAGGCGCGAAGCTGGCAAAACAGCCCGGCAAGGCTTGCCGGGCACGCTGTAATGTGACACTGAGCGACGCATTTAATGCGCTCTATCCACCTGCAGAGTTAGGTATGATAGCACTGTTTGCTATCTAATCAGTATGCAAAGACTGATTTGCCACTATGGTGACCCCTTTATCTATAAAAGGAGGCCCATGGCTACATAGAAAGGATTCGGACCCTCGCATATTCATATGCGCGTAGCCACTCTCGCCTTGAGGCAACCCTGCCGGGCAAGAGCTCCGCGTTCTCCACCATTATCCACCATCAATCCACCAAAGCAGGAGTAGGGTTTTATGCCTCACGGCGGCCTGAACCTGGGTAAAACTGCCCGTGTGATCTCTGTCGTGCTGTGTTATGCTTCTTCGCTCTTTGTGCAACGTGCCCATCCCCCCGCCGAACAAAAAGGGGCTCATGGCCCCATAGGTGGCCGTGGTTTCCCACGACATCTTTGGCGCGCCAGGTAGGGGGATCACTTGCGCGAACCCGAGAGTGTAAGCAGCGCGTCACCTTCATCGCCATTTTCGTCATCAACGGCTCCATCGACTATGGCGCCCAAGAAGAAGTCTAGTGCTGCAGCTCACCCATCCACCTCGAAGGCCCCGCCGCCCATGACCGCCGACGCTGCGGGGGACGCAGGGACGCATGAGGATGTGGACGCTGCGGGAGACATGGTCGGCGCAGGCGGCATTGTCACCACCTCCCCCACGGCCGAAGCAGAAGTAGGGGCACCGGAGAAGGACAACACCAACAACATCTCGGCGACCACACTCCGCGAGGTACGGGTAGAGAGATAATTCCTTCTATCCCTCCTTGCCTAGCAGAGGGGCATAGCCACGGCGGTGACGTTCGCCCTGAGGCGAATCGCAATCCTCCGGCCGCCCCCGCTGCGGGCGCGGTCGTAGGACATGCACCGCCCCCGGAGCAAACTGGCCGAGCCAATGATCCGAATGGGGTCATTGGTCCACACGCGCCACCACCTCGTCACCACGCCATCCAAGCAACTGGCTCCCAATGGCGGGAGCCCGGCGCAGCCATTGCCGGCATCGTCAGGAGCCGGGCGATGCTACGGTCTACATCATCCTCGCCCATGCCAAGCACCGCTTCGGAGGCCATGGCACGGGCCCAGCTGCTGCTGAGATTTCCGCCGGTAGCTGATCAGATGGATGAGTGGAGAGCCACCATTCAGAGCCTGATTGGCTTTGCCGAGGCTGGGGGCTCATCGCGAGCTAGCCCGCCATGGCCTCCCCAGACAACGACGGTGGCCCACGCTGCTGGCCGTGCGAAAGGGGCCACCCCCACGGTGCAATCCCCACCACGGCAACCAGCGCGAGGGCCACGGGACCAAGAGCTTGATGATGTGTCGATGGCTTCATCCGATCCTCGAGCACGTCAAGGCCGACGGCGAGCCCCGGAGGACAGGCAGGTGGAGGGCGCGCACATCACCATCGAGCGACGCCGCGACAACCACCACCAGTCCAATGGGCACGATGGCCCCAACATCGACGAGCCTACGCTCGGCGGAGGCGGGTACCTGCCTTTCGAGGCTGGCTGCCCTGCCTTCACCCGTGAGCTACGGCAAGTCTGTTGGCCGTCCGCTCGCATGTTCAAGCCAGAGATACCAGAGAAGTATGCTGGGAGACTAAACCCGGCAGAATTCTTGAGCATCTACACCATCGCTGTTCAAGCTGCCGGGGGAAGAGATGAGAAGGTTTTTGCCAACTACTTCCCTTTGGCACTCAAGCCAAATGTGAGGTCTTGGCTGATGCACCTGCCGGAGAACTCCATCTCGACCTGGGCTGACCTGTGCCATGAGTTTGTTGGCGCCTTCACGGGCGGCCATCAAGAACCAGGGCAGCCCAGCGATTTGCAGCTTCTCCCGCAGAAGGAAGGAGAGACCCTGCGGAAGTACATGCAGAGGTTTAGCCGAGTCCACAGAAATATCCCAGATATCTACCCGGCAGCTGTGATAGCTGTGTTTCAGTCCAACGTTCGCAACCATCGGATACGTTCCAAGATGAACGTTCGGTTGCCCAAGACTGTGAAGGAGCTTTACACCTTGGTGGACAAGTGTGCTCGGGTGGAGGAGGGGAGGAAACTCCCTGGAGAAGAAGATGGCGTCGATATCGACTCAGAGGATGATGACGAGGCCACCCGTCAGAAGAAGAAGAACAAGAAGCGCAACAAGAGGTGCAAAGATAAGACAGTGATGACCGTTGAGGGATCGGGCATGCCTAGTATCGGCAAGAAGGCTAAGGCCAAAGCTCCCGGCAAGGAAGTTGCCGCATGCACTGATTACCGGGAGGCTGCAGCTGCCGAGAAGGCTGGGAAAGGTGATGAGCCGTACTGCAAAATTCATCGGACCAAGGGCCACGATCTCCAGGAATGTCATCAGGTTGAACAGCTCGTCAAGAAGCAGAGGGCTGAGTATGAGAAGCTTGATAAGGAAAAAGGTTAGAATGGCGCTGGCGGGAAGGGCCGAGGCGGTGAAGCAAATCGCCCCGGCAAGGCTCCTCGGAACCAAGGAAAACCCGCCAGGGGCCAAGAGAAGGAGGATTGCAATAATGAAAGTGGTGGAGGGGATGAAGAGGAAACCAGCGAGCAGGAATTCCAGAAGGCCACTAACGCCCTATGCATTGACGGGGGTGCATCTCTGCACTCCTCTCACCGCCAACTTAAACATTGGGCGTGTGAGGTTAATGCCGTGGAGCCAACGGCAGATTCTCAGAAGCCGCTCAAGTGGTCACGCACGCCCATCATCTTTGACAAAGAGGACCACCCTGACCGCACCACCGCGGTAGGGTGCCTGCCGTTGTTGGTCTCACCAATGGTTCGCAACCTCAAAGTCACAAAGATGTTGGTTGATGGCGGGGCCGGGTTGAATCTGATTTCCCCAAAAGTCATCAGCAAACTTCAGATAGCAGAGGAAGAGCTCAAGGTCACGGGCACATTTCAAGGGATCAACCCTGGCAGGAGTCGTCCTAAGGGAAAGATCACGTTGCCAGTGACATTTGGTGGGGGGAGTTGAATTACCGGACTGAGAAGGTTGCATTTGATGTGGTCGACCTCCCCCTGCCGTACAACAGAATTCTTGGACGCCTAGCTCTGGCAAAATTCATGGCAGTATCCCACTATGCCTACAACACCTTGAAGATACCAGGGCCGGCGGGCGTCATTTCCATTCCGTCGGACGAGAAGGACGCAATTATTTGCGTGGATAAGATGTACCGGGACGCAGTCGCGGCAGAGGCCGCTGAAGCCGCAGTTCCCGCCAAGGAAAGTAAAGGAAAGAAGAAGGCTAGCAAGGACGCCAGCAAGGAATCCAGGAAGCGTACCTCTTCGGAGTATGTTGCGCCTGTTGATGACTTGCCAGAGAGTTCCAATAGCAAGAGATCCAAGGCTGCTGCACCCCATGTGAAAAAGGTCTCGGCAGGGCTGGCTGGCGCTGATGGTACTTTCACTATCAGTGCCACCCTTGATGACAAATAGGAAAGCATGCTCGTTGCCTTCCTGCGGGCGAATATCAATATGTTTGCGTGGCAACCATCTGATATCCCCGGTGTTCCCAGGGAGGTAATCGAGCATCACCTTGCTGTCTGCCCACATGCCCGACCCGTCAAGCAGAAGGTCCGAAAGCAAGCCTTGGAGCGGCAGCAGTTCATTGCCGAGGAAATGAAGAAACTTGAGGCAGCTGGTTTGGTCAGAGGAGTACTACATCCAACATGGTTAGCAAACCTAGTGGTCGTGCGCAAAGCTAATGGGAAATGGAGGCTTTGCATAGATTTCACGGATCTAAACAAGGCATGCCCGAAGGATCCATTTCCCTTACCGCACATTGATCAGATTGTGGATTCCACTTTCGGGTGTGATTTGCTCTCCTTTCTGGATGCATACTCTGGATATCATCAAATCTTTATGTCCAAGGAAGACGAAGAGAAGACCTCATTCATCACCCCATGTGGCACATACTGCTTCGTGCGAATGCCTTTCGGGTTGAAGAGTGCCGGATCCACCTTTGCAAGAGTAGTCCAGATTGGTTTTGAATCACAGTTGCACAGGAACATTGAAGTTTACATGGATTATATTGTGGTCAAGACCAAGGACAGATCAACCCTCATCCAGGACTTAGAAGAAACGTTTGCTAATCTGCGCAATATCAACTTGAAGCTGAACCCGAAGAAGTGTGTGTTTGGTGTTCCCTCCGGCAAGCTACTTGGTTTTTTTGTGTCCCATCGCGGGATAGAGGCCAACACCAATAAGATCAAGGCCATTGAGCAGATTCAGGAACCCAAGATAGTCAAGGATGTGAGGTGTTTGACAGGGTGCGTTGCCGCGCTTAGCAGGTTCATCTCCAAGTCTGCTGAGTGCGCCTTGCCGTTCTTCAAAATTTTGAAGAAGGCAGGACCCATGAAGTGGACCCCAGAAGCAGATGCAGTACTGCAAGATTTGAAGACCTACTTGTCTTCTGTGCCCACTTTGGTACTCCCAAACCACAAGAGCCGTTGCTGCTATACCTGGCGGCAACTAATCAAGTGGTTAGTGCATCACTAGTGGCGCAGTGGGAAGTGGAAGAGGCAGCAGCCTCAGCCAATGTCCCTTCCAGGGGAGAGAGTGAGCACAGCCCAGCAAGGCCAGGTGTGGATCAAGACAAAGAAGAGCACGGCAGCGGAGGCAACCCCAAGGACGCAGCAAGGAAGAAAGTGGTGCAGCGCCCAGTGTACTTCGTCAGCTCCCTATTGCAGGGGGCTAGGTTTAGGTACTCTGGTGTGCAAAAGTTGATTTTTGGCCTTGTCATGGCCTCAAGGAAACTGCGTCACTACTTCCAAGCCCACGAGATCACGGTTGTCACCTGCTTCCCTTTGCAAAGGATACTCCGAAACCCTGAGGCTACCGGCAGAATAGTGGAATGGGCATTGGAGTTATCTAGCTTTGGCCTGAAGTTTGAAAGCACATCAACAATTCAGAGCAGGGCATTGGCAATTTTATTGCAGAATGGACTCTAACCCCTGATGAAGAGGTACTAGAGACAGTTATTCCCGGTAAGGAAGCACACCAAGAATGGATCATGTATTTCGATGGTGCCTTCTCCCTACAAGGTGCGGGGGCTGGCATGCTTCTCGTTGCTCCCACCGGAGAGCACCTGAAGTACGTTGTCCAGATGCATTTTCCCCGGGAGGAGGCGACCAACAATACTGCAGAGTATGAGGGGCTCCTTGCTAGGCTCAGGATTGCAACAGAATTGGGGATCAAGAAGCTGATCATTCAAGGAGATTCACAACTTGTGGTGAGACAAGTAAACAAGGATTACCAAAGTCCATTGATGGAGGCATACGTTGAGGAAGTGAGAAGCCTGGAGGAGCGCTCTGACGGATTGCAAACAGAGCACGTACCCCGTGCGGAAAATAGCATTGCTGATCATCTGTCAAAGTGCGCTGCACAAAAGCTTCCTGTGGAACCAGGAACTTTTGTTCTCCATCTTACTCAGCCCTCCGTATCCCCAGCAACAATGGCCCGGAAGAGGAGGAAACTGGACTCCGGCAAGCCTCTCCCGGTAGAGCCTCCCGGGGCTCCTAGCAGAGAGCTTGGCGGGAACAACTCCCCTTCAGCTGCTGAGCTACCTCCTCCCACCTGGCCATCGGTCCTCGTGGTCGAGGGGTGCGCTCCCACAAAGGAGGAGGTGCCGCTAGTCCTCGTTGCTGAGCCCCAGGCTCCAACTTGGGCACGGCACATAGTTCATTTCCTCCAATCTGGAGAACTTCCCGAAGAGCAAGAAGAAGCTGAAAGAGTAGCCCAGAGGGCCAGTATGTATCAGTTCGATGATGACACACTATACAGAAGAAGGCCCAACGGTGTGAAATTGAAGTGCATTTGCCGGGAAGAAGGAAAGGAACTGCTGGTAGAAATACACAAAGGCATGTGCGGCTCCCACATTGGATCAAGGGCTTTGGTTGGGAAAGCATTCCGACAAGGATTCTATTGGCCCACAGCCCTCCAAGATGCGGTCGAGCTAGTCACCAAGTGTGAAGCCTACCAGTTCCATTCCAAGAACATCCATCTGCCTGCCCAAGCTCTTCAGACAATCCCTTTGTCATGGCCGTTTTTGGTCTGGGGGCTCGATATCCTCAGCCCTTTCCCTCGAGCTGCCGGGGGCTTTGAATTCTTGTTCGTTGCAATCGACAAGTTTAGAAAGTGGCTGGAAGTAGAAGCCGCGAGGAAGGTGACTGCTCGGTCAGCTATCAAGTTCTTGAAAGGATTGGTGTGCCACTTCGGGGTCCCTGCCCGGATCATCACTGACAATGGCACCCAATTCATGAGCCACGCCTTCATGCAATATGTTCATGCCCTCGGAAGCAAGATCTCATTTGCTTCTGTTGCACATCCCAGAAGCAATGGACAAGCTGAGAGGGCGAACGCTAAAGTGTTGCGAGGACTCAAGACAAGAACATTTGATAAGCTGCAGATGTGCGACAGGCGATGGATCGATGAGCTGCCGGTGGTTCTTTGGTCCCTCAGAATGACACCAAATCAAGCTACCGGGCAGACTCCCTTCTCCCTAGTCTATGGGGCAGAAGCAGTTATCCCCACGGAACTCATTTACGGGTCACCTCGAGTGCTTGCCTACGATGAAGTAGCACAGGAACAACACCGGCGTGACGACGCTGTGCTTCTCGAGGAGAACCGTCTTCGGGCTGCTACACGTGTTGCACGCTACCAGCAAGCCCTGCATCGCTATCACAGCCGCAGGGTTCATGCCCGGTGTTTTGAGGAAGGCGACCTTGTCCTTAGGCGCGTTCAGTTCGCCAAGGGTACAAACAAGTTGACACTGAAGTGGGAAGGCCCTTACCGGGTAGTACGAGTCACCAGACCTGGCGCAGTCTGTCTGGAGACCGAAGATAGCATTCAATTGCAAAACTCATGGAATATTGAGCATCTCCGCAAGTTCTACCCATAAGGCACGGCTGTCGGGCCCTGCCCGGCAGCCACCCTTTTGTACAGGCCTTGACTCAGTTGCATGTAACCCCTTGTACAAAGCCAGGCGCAGACCCTGAGCAACAGAGAAATAAATGAAGCGTTGGGGGCCCCCGACAAGTTGCATGCATGCATAAGCATATCATGAGCATCGCATGTTCATGTAGATAAGATCGCATCTGGCATCATTTTCATCTGCATAAACTGCAGGCTCCTGCCGTGGACTTGGTCCCAAAGAGGAGATGAGAAGACAAGCCTACACTGCGGTCTTCGGCAAGCCAAACAGATAAGTTCTTTTTCTTATCCATACGTGTTCTGTAAGTAAGGACTTGTGCATAAAGAAACCCTCGCTGCCTTTCGAAACTTAGGTGCTCCCATCCATTGACTCGAATGTTGCTTCAGTCAGGATGGTCGCAGTGGCCTTTGGTGAAAAAGGATTGGCGGGGGGCTGGTCCCTCTTCACGAGTTGTGCCCGGTAGGCCTCACTCCGCGGCAACAAAATTGAGGGTACCGACAGGATAGCCTGCCGGGGAACTTGTTTACTTAAAAGTATAGAGACATCCCACCTCTGCATGGACATATTACATGCACGAGTCCCCAGCAAGGTTTATCTTTTTCATTAATATGCTAAACAAACAAGTACAGACCTTACAGGACACAAACATGTATTAAAGAGATTATATAATTTGAACTAAAATTTGGCAAGTGCCTATAGATTTAAGATTGAAAAAAAGATAAAATGCCTGTGATGCCTTCACTTTTTCCTCTCCTTCTTCAAAACTACAGGGAGAGATGAAGAAGGCGTAGGGAAGGCCTGGCTGGGATTCGGCGCCTCCCCAGGATCAGGATGGCATCGTTCCCAAGCTAGGAGGAAGTAACCAGAGGGCAGGTGTAGATGGTGACGCTGCCGGAAGCCCAGACGGAGACGATGGTGCCGCCGGCAAACACGACTCGTCGAAGCGGTCGCCCCCGTTCTTGACGCGTTGTGGGTTGCCGCCGCCTTTCGTACCGCTGTCGCTTGAAGCTCCCACCATGACAGCCAAAACAGGCGCCATGCGCTCCGGGTAACCCCATAGAGAGCATTGTCGTCTTCTACGGCTCAAAGATCAGGAGCCACTGCCCGTTAAAGAAGCATGTATGAGGACAAGAGGCTCTCCCATATGCCAGGCGGGCAGTGTCCTGAGAGGTCGGGTCCGCCTTCACCGATGGCGAACCCATTTTGCAACCTTCCTCCAACGCCATCGAAAGAGGGGGAATAGGCCACGATCGACTACCAGAACTTGCGTCCGTTACGGGCCTCGGCATGGTGTCATTTGCGTTGCCCCTCACTAAAATTGAAGCCACGGGCAGCCCGGCGATGAGCACACCAAGAGTCGCTACCTCCAGTGCTACTGCCGCACCGCCCGCGTGTCCTCCTGAAGCTCGCATGAGAGAGGAATCCCGCCCCAATGAAGGTGTGACCGTACCCTTCTCTCACTCCCCAAGCGTCAGCACAAGCAGTCGACATCACCGACCCCAGCATACCCAGAAGAAAGCGGAGGATGGAGGAAGAGAGGTGTATGGGTGATTACTCCCACTCCTCCCTCACCCCTCCTATTATAGGCGGACTAGGGCTGGGGGCTGATCCCCCGGTGGGTAACCACCGTCCTCCTCCGCCAATCCAAGAAGATCGGGCCCCTGCCTTGATGCTCTCCCACACCACGCGCCTCCATTACCTACCCTACTCAATGCATGCAGCATACGTGGCCAAGGATAAGGGCGTGGTGGGAAGAGTGAATTGGCAGTTACTCACCCGTGCGTTAAAGTCATTCACGAGCCATTACAAGAGTGGCCCCACTGCAAATGACGTTACATGACGCGCGGGAGAACCGGAAAATGACCTGGGCTCAGGTTAATGAAGAAGCAAAGAAGATCTCAAAAGGGTAAGCCACCACTACGCTCCTGCCTGTGCACTGGTTAGGGCCTACCCCGACGATGCCCGGCAGAGCGTTCAGGCCAGGCCTGGGGGCTCCTGTCAATGCAACAAACCCTGGGTCCGTTGCCCAGACTGTGCACAGGCCTAAGGACATGTTTGCAGCATCCAAGTTCAAACCAAGAACGAAGGGACCAACTCTTTGAAGAATTTGAGAGCTGGTCGAGAAGACCAAGTCAAGGAAGAGAGACAAGATATCACTAAGGGAGAAAAACCTCCCTTGCCGGGCAGGTGAGCCTGGCGAGGTTGGGGTTACCCCAAAAGCAAGCCTCCAGATCGTCCCGGCAGGCCTGCCGGGACTTGCGGAGGCGAACTACTCCATCGCACCACCTCACAGCGACGCACGTCATCGATCGGTGCGGTGTCAAGGCCCTAAGTGACTAAGTGCCTGCTTCCTGCCACATGGCAGCCACTTCCTACAGAAAGCACCTCCAAATGACACCCGTCCTGAGACGTGTCAAGCAAGCAGGCGCGAAGCTGGCCTTGCCGGGCACGCTGTGATGTGACACTGAGTGGCGCATTTAATGCGCTCTGTCCACCTGCAGAGTTAGGTATGATAGCACTGTTTGCTATCTAATCAGTATGCAAAGACTGATTTGCCACTGTGGTGACCCCTTTATCTATAAAAGAAGGCCCATGGCAACCGTAGAAAGGATTTGGACCCTCGCATATTCATACGCTCGTAGCCACTCTCGCCCCAAGGCAACCCTACCGGGCAAGAGCGCCGCGTTCTCCACCATTATCCACCATCAATCCACCAAAGCAGGAGTAGGGTTTTACGCCTCACGGCGACCCGAACCTGGGTAAAACTGCCCATGTGATCTCTGTCGTGCTGTGTTACGCTTCTCCGCTCTTTGTGCAACATGCCCATCCCCCCGCCGGAGCAAACAGGGGCTCATGGCCCCATAGGTGGCCGTGGTTTCCCACGACACATACTAACTGCTCTTGTTTGGGAGCTCTGTACTGGAGATGGTGCTGTGTCAACTAGAACTGGGTTACTTTACTATTTGCTGTGGTTGGGGTTAGATTGGGTGAAGCTGGTTCTCTATCCATCGGAGTAGGGGTGCAATTTGCGAGAGTCTGGGTTATGTGAGGTAGGGCTGGTTCTCGTGCATGTACAACCGGGGTGCTATCTCCACCAAGAGGTAGCACTATTTTATTTGAAGACCGTGTTTTTACTCCGCTAGATACTGCCATCACCCCCTCCAATTCAAATGGCTGATAAACAAGAAAAGTAGTTGAATGTGCATACCTTGTATGAGAGACAGATGCAATAGATAGTGTGGAAAAAAGAGGGCATGAAATAGTTCACATGTATATTGTTTAACTAAAAAGGATAGCATGACATAATTTCACATATATGATGTCTATCTAAACTGGATAGCATAGCATGACATAATTCAAAGATATGATGACTAACTAAACAGGATGGCATGAGATAATTATATGATGTCTTTAATAAATAGGTTGGCATGACATAATTCACATACATGCTATCTAAGTAATCAGGATCGCATGATATAATTCACACATGTGATTTATATACTAAGCAGAGGGCATTCGCATATATGATGTCTGAACTAAGAACATGGTATTGAATATTGTGTATATGATGTCTAAACTATGCAATGCAACACACCATATGCATGATATGAGCACTATAACCGTGCCAAGTTAGAGCATACACCTCGGTGGGGGAATAGGACTGGTCATCTATCTCTGGATCCATCTCTGAGGAGCTATCGGGACCTAGCAAGAGATCTGCTTCGACAGGTAGCACTGTCTGCTCTGAAGACCTTGTTTTCACTCCTGATTTTTCCATCACCCACTCAGATAGCTGATTCACAGGAAGAGTAGTTGAATGTACAAACATTGTCGACAAATGGAAATGTAATGAAGAAAAGGATTGACAAGATATATTTCAAATATATGATGCCTGGTTAAACAGGATGACATTGCATATTTCACATATATTATGGCTGGCTAAAAGAGATGAGATTGCATAATTCACATATATGATATAAAAACTAAACAGGTGGCATTACAAAACATGTCTAAACTAAGCAGAGGACATATATGATGTCGAAAGTAGGCACTGCAAGGCAACATATGCATGATATGACCAACATCATCATGCCAAGTTAGAGCAAACACCTCGGGGGGTAAATAGGAGTGGTCAGCTCCATCTGAATCCGCCTTAGAATCCGCCTCTGGATTACAATCTGGAGGGGGGGAGGGTTTGCCATTGCACCCACCATGGAGCGATGTCTGCATGACATTGTATTGCCGCGCAAAACTCTTCTCTTTTTCTCTACATGTTCAACATGACTGTGTACAATATCTGACATGCATATGAAAAGAATATAGTGAGATTATGTAAGGAGAGCATGCAGAAATCTAGAGTGATGGTAACAACCAGTGGATAGATCCAAAAATAATGATAGCAGGCTGATGATAGCTTTACTTTAATAAAAAGACAGATGATGATTGCTTTACTGTTTGTTTCCCACCCAAGATGAACAACATAGACATACCCTAGGTGAACCAGATAATAGACAGAGATACTATTCATTGCTGCCTCGATATGTGCCCCACAAGGATTTTAAAACTCAAGTTTGAACATTAATTCGGAACTGACTTGGAGTCTAAGAGGTGAACGGGATGATAAAGTAGCAGGTAATATTAAGCAATGCATAACATAAGTTGAAACAAAAGAGTGCGACCTCTCTTGTGAACCCGTGTACTCCTCAGGTTCATCTGCTGAGTCGATGATGGTGATGCAGTTGCGGTGGGTGCCGGCAGCAGGGAAGGAGATCTGAAGCAGCGAAAGACGGTCGGGAGTCATGATGTCTGGTATGGTGGATGCTTCTGTCAATGGAGCAGCTCAAGTGAGGTGGACGACGTCGCGACAGGAGCAAGACAAACCACACAAAGTTTTCTTCAACACCTATTTGTAGCTGAAGTAATTATGTAAGGGCTCCTTTGGCTTGCAGGATTCTAAAAACGCAGGGATTGGAAAAACACCGGAATAGGATAGGAATGCACGTGGGAAACAGAGCATTTGTAAACACAGGATTTCTGTCAACTTGGGTGTTTGGTTCACAGGAATTGGAAGAGCAGAGGAATGCAAAGAAACACGGCCAAATTAAAGTGAAACCATATGAATGTGTGTATAGTTAGAATGTTATTTTGTCACTAATGCACTTAGTCTTGTTTTCATGCATAGGAAAAGTAGCTCTAGGTGGATGTTTTGCTCCATTACTTTCAACCAAATGCATGAGTAATTGAATAGTAGAGTACCATAGGAAAATTTCCTATTGCTATGTTTTTCCTTTGAACCAAAATAGCCCTAATGGATCAACATGAATGTAGAGTAATAAGTGATGCGACAAGTGTACAACCTCTTTGGCGTAGCCGTGTCGACCTCAGCATCATTAGGTTGGTCGCTGAAGAAGTTGCGGCAAAGGTGGCTGTCGGAGGTGTGGTGGAAGAGCTGAGGCGTTTGTAGAAGGCGTCCAGGGTACTGCTCTGTTGTGATGGATGGTTCCATCGTTGGAGCAGCTCCGGCGAGCCGTAAGACGTCGAGGCTGAAGCAGCACAAGACAGACATCATTAATCTCAAGTGGGACTCTAATAGCATCTCCAATAGATGATGTAAAATACATTACCAAAAAGTGGTAGATGTAAAATGTACATCACCAAAAAACACCTGACTACAACAGTGAGACCAAAAGCAGAGCAGCAGCACGAGCGATGGGAAGAGCAGAGCAGTAGCGCAAGCGAGCGAGAGCCAGAGCAGCAGCAGTAGCAGTAGTGCGAGCGAGCAAAAGCCGTAGTAGCAGCAGTAGAGCAGCAGCGCGAGCGAGCGAGAGCCGGAGCAGCAGCAGCAGCTCCGGCTGGTATGGACACCGCCACCGAGGGAGCCTCGCACTCGGGAGAGCCGCCGTGGAGATATCACCGGCGGTGCCGACTATGAGGTAGCCGCACCATGGTGGAGCGAGATCGAGCACCGGCGGCGCCTGGAGGTCAAGTTAAGCAGAAGGTGTGATGCGATGAGTGTACAACCTCTTTGGTGGCGTTGAGTAGGCCTCGGCTTCATCCGAGGAGTCGGTGAGGATGCTGTGGTTCTGGTGGAGCAGGTTAAGGCGGCGCTGTGGGGATGGAGCAGCCGCGATAGACGAGGCGATCGTCGGAGTAGCTCCTTGGAGGTGGAGGACGGGGCGGCTGAACCGGCGGGACGACGAGATCGACGACGGATCCTCTTCTGGGGCGGTGGATGAGGGACATCGAGCTGTTGTGGTGGACGACATCATCGGGGAAGAGGCTCCGGTTGGGCCGCGGTGAGGTGGCAGACAGCGGAGGTTGGGGTTTCGCGGTTGGAGCAGAGAGGCTATGGCGGCCTGGGTTTTCGAATGGCAAAAAGGAGGTGATGGGAGGGGGGGAACCATGACTTAGGGGCGCGCTTGTCCAAAATGTAGGGTGTGTTACGAAAGTTCCCCCACCGAGCGGCCGTTTCGGCTCAGGGTTAGAAGGGGGATTTCGCGTGTCGGGATTTGGCAGTTGGAGGGAGTTTTCGCACGCGTTGTAATTTCAGGATAGCAAGGCGCGGGTTGTGAAGGCACGAGTTTTTGGAGCACAAAGAGACAAAGCGATATCTGAATTTTTGGGATAACAAGGCGCGGGTTGAAATTTCGGGACAAGCCTAACATGTAATAATGTACGTACCAAATAATTTCGCACTATCCTAAAAAAAATCAATTCGCACTTCCCTCGACGAAAAAAACAAAAACTATTCGCACCACACAAAGGGAGAGTCTTGTCCTGTTTTACTGTATAAATGCTACTCAAGACTATGAATCCATGTTATGTCCAATTAAATTTTTTCGCTACCTCTATAATGCATGTAACCTACTCATACAAACATTTTAGTGCATTCCAAATGCATATACTACCACTGCAATTCGAACTATATTTGAACTTGTTTCTCTATTTGAATAAGAATCTACAATCATGATTGTTGCCAAGTTAAACTATCATTTGTATATTATCTCAACAACACACCACATGATTACTATAGAGTTAGATATGAACTATGTGTACTATATATATGAACTCGAATTCAAAATTTTGAATACACTTGATGTTGATTCCAAATAATTGTACATTTGAAGTACTAGCTAGATCTTCATAATCTAAACCATGTTTCATATGTACCCTATATTTATCACACGAAGTATAGTGCCCCACCCCCTACATTATGACAAATATTTAGCCCTGAGCTGCAAAAGCCACACATTATCACAAATTTAAAACAATATATTATATGTAGTATAACATGTTCATGACCACATTATGCATATAACCATTATATTCATGCATATGCATCGGTTTAAAACACTATGATCTCTTGTTCAAATATCTGAATCCACTTTTATAATGAATTATGATATCTGATCGTCTTTTACACCTACACAATCCTCTTATCTTTGTAGCTAGCGCTAACTTTCACTCGTGCATGCACACGTCCACCTCCCTCTCACCCTCCCTCGGCATTCTCTCCATCGCGCACATTCGTTATTTCTCTTTAGGTCGTTCACCCATGGTGTGTGTAGGCCCTCCAGCTCCTTCTTTCTGGCACACACCGATCGATATACCTCTCTAGCCAGGCGAACCTACCACAAACACACGCTTTCCCTCTTCTCTTCGCACCGTCCATGCCCTCCTCTGTCTAATATAGTTCCACGCACATGCACACCCCCGCCCCTCTTTTCATCGATCTCCTACTCGCACACTCCTCCCCCCTTGACATAGTCGGCCTCTCGCACCACCTCCTAGCCGCATCCCTCTCACTCTATCCGTCTCTCCGGGCCTTATTTGCTTCTAACACATGCATGCATGTATACCTACTGATCTCCCTACATATAGCTAGGTCGACTATAACTCTTTTTCCCCACGCACTGATCGACGTACCTGATCACTAGTTATGTCTCTCCCTTTCTCTGACACACAACGATTGATCTTCCTATATACTTACATCTACTTACCACAGCCATATCACCCCCTAGCCATATTGTCACCCCTCATCATCCTTGCATGCCTCCCGACCCGTCTCTCACACGCACGTGCACAAACAGGCACGCATCCCCTCTCTTATTGATATTGCAGTCGTACCCTCCGTTTGTCTAGCAGGCCTCTCCCGCCATTTGTGAGAAGCAACTCCACCACCAACCCTCCGACACTCTAGCTTTGTCTCTCTTCAAACCTTATTCCTCTGCTACACATATGAATGGATGCCGATCGATCTCCCTAATACATAGCCAGGTCTCTCTCCTTCTCCATACATATACCAGTCGATCAACCTCTCTATAGTTAGGTCTCTGCCCCCCCACACACCGATAGTCGAACAATGTAGGTAGGTATCCATGCCACAGAGACAAAATGCACCTCTCCCCTCTCACATTCCAGTAGGCCAGCCGCCCTATATCTTTGACATGGGCAAACACAAATTCGATGACACTCTTTATCGATCGCGCACCCACACACTTCAACCCTCTCTTTGATTCTATCGATATCTCACGTCGATGATCCCTCCACTCTCTTCTCGTGGATCGCTCCCTCTATATATGATATATCCAGGCCTCTGTTTCACACACATTGCATATGTTACATTTTTTTGTTTGAGATATCATTGACACATTGCCTCTGTTTCGCACAAACCATCTTTTTTTAGTAAAAAAATCATCTCTCTCACACACGCCCACGTACGTGGGGTACCTGCACATAGAGAAGAGGTGCACGCATGACGCACGTACTCACGTCTCGTTCCCGGCCACACCCACGCGGGTACACGGTGGAGCTCATTTCTGTACGAAAAGGCAGCCCACATGATAATTTGACACGTGTAGCGGTTGTTTACTTGAAGGAGGGTCGTGTACCACGCATACACGGAACAAAGTTTGACTTGACGCGTTAGTTTTAAATAAAGTTATATTCCTCAATGGCACGTACAGAATATAAAACGATTGTTATCGAGAAAAAGGAAATCCGCTCCACTATATACGTGGAGCCTGCCTGCCGGGGTTTGTCTCTCGTCACACTATGTCACACAAGGCAGTGGTGGCCCCTCTCTCTCACCACTGGTCACTAATCCGATCGCATCCCGTCCGCCGGCGGAAACGGAGGATGTGCATCATTTCTCCGTTCGACGGTGTCGAGGCAGCATGTCCCGATATGCGGTACCCACCGTTCTCTCTGACCAAGCTCCGGCGCGGTAGGGCCTTCGCCACTTGCTTGCTGCCGTAGTATGGGCAGATCCTACCTGCCGCCGCCCTCCTAGTTACATCCTGATGACCCCCAGGTACAACTTCCTCCCCTCCAGCCTTGCTCCACTGCCCATCTTCCCACGTCGCTGCATGTGGAAAATCTTGCATGTGGATCTTCCCTAGTTCTTTACCCAAAACGTAGCTTGCCCGGTGTACTTTCCATATTGCAATCTCATCTTCACACCATTTTAGATAAACAACTGTGATGTTATCTTCCCTTAGGACAAGGAATATGCTTCTTTTTTGTCATTGTATGTGTCATCAACTGTTATTGGCCAGTAATTGTTTCCTTTCTACCTCTTTTTTGCAAACAGGGCTATCCATTTCACCTCGTTGCTATTGCGACCTTTTGGTGAACTGCACAAATGACTTTTTTCTTAAGTGTGTTTTGTGCAGTTCTACTAAAATGTCACACATGCAACGTCTCTACATTTCAGGGCGACTGCACAAAGGGAGACTCAATATCTTTGGAACAGGGACGCTCAGCTCTATTTTAGTGGAACTGCACAAAATGGTCGGAATGTTGCATGCTCCTGACAGCTACTTTTTTCCCAACATGCCTTGTTGATTTAGACAGAGCTGGAGGGAAGTTGCTGCCAATGAAAGCATGGATCAATTTTAATTTAACACCTTCTCACAACTTTGTCTTCAGTTGTGATGTAAATATTAGCTCTAATCTTCTAATCATTGAGATGCATTAGCAAAGGAAGTTAGTTTTTTATTTTTTCCTAAAGAGCATGGATGTTAGTTTCCTTTCTAGTATTTGATTGATGTTGTAATGAGACAACCTTCTAGCTGGCAAGACACACAAAACAAAAGCTGAAAGCTTCAGAGCATTGTACAATTTCATGTCGCTGGAAAATTATTTGTATACGTCAATTATGTAAACAAATGCTGGAAGCTTGGTAGCATTGCCAGAAGCCATTCAGCATCCGGGTCCATGTGCCATGCACCAAATTAGAGTGCACAACCGCATGGGAGACTCAGCCCGGTCATTGCGCCGCACTAATAGTGAGTAATGAGCAGTCAAATCATAAGCCCCACCTTTCCCACTGTAAGTTGCTCGGAAGAAGCACCATCAATACACTCTTCTTTGAATCCGCTCATACTAGTACGTATGAAGGTGCAAAACCAAGTCCGCGTATGGCCTGTCGGTCAACGCGCTTCCTCTTGGCATATCACTTTCATGTGGGACCGGAGTGTGAGCAAACCGATCTCAATTGACGGCAAAATGGCCAACCCGCCGCTCCTTGAGAGAGACGAGGAGCGAGAACACAGACGGGCTAGGTGTCGCACGGAGGCCAAGATATATTCGAGCATGGTTGATTGATGTCATCATTACATGTTCGATGTTTTTTAATAGTACGATTGGGCTGCCGTTTTCCGCACTTCTCCCAAATAAATGTGTACTTTATCAGAGATTAAAATAAAATAAGAGTACAGACGCTCCACCATGCGGTTCCTAGTACATGTATACGGTTGGTTGTAATGGAGAGTATCATATACTAGTATCATGCATATGATAGTAGTGTATGATACAACCTCCCTAATGCATAGTATCATATATTAGTATCATGTAGTACTTTATTTATTGCCATGCATGACACATAGTAGCATAACATTTATTATGATATGGTATCATGATATGATACTCAACCATCTCTTTCTTCATTTAATTCTATGACACCTCATCAAAATTGCCTAGTTGGCATGCATGATACTAGCTACTACGATACTACCATTACAACTAGCCTACTAGTAGTACTGTACTACTCGTAATACTAAACCTTGCGTTTGGCTCTTCGCCTCTTCGGGAAGTCGAACAATGATGGTACTATAGTGTATGCCTCTGGCAATCTGACACCAAATGAAGTGTTGCACGTCCACCGCCTGGGCGAGGGTAGGTTGCATTAGTCAAAAGCTTCTCCTTGTCCTGCGAGCCATCGCGCTTGAGGTAGACGGAGAGGGCATAAGCAAGTTTCACCTTGTCCTGCAAGCTTCTCCTTTTTCTATGAGTTGATGGGGCACACCAAAGTAGTGCTAGTCCATACTGCCTCCTTTCCGGTTAATATGGCTTAATCTTTTTTGCGGGTAAATGAGAGAGCTTTATTCATATATAAGCATTCTTAAGACAATCAGCCAAGAGACTGGTCACTAGGAAGCGAGGTACCCCGCAAAAAAAGGAAGCGAGGTGTTTCATCAAGCCAGCACTCGGTCACATTCAAAGCGCAGCAAGCATGGTTCGCACAAAGATGCGCCGCAATGTTTGCTGACCTGTTTACATGCTGAATAACAAAAAAAGAGAAAATATTACTGAGCGCTCCTATTTCTAATAGGATAGGAGCCAGAATTAAGCGAGAATTGTGGCGAGTGTTCCATGCAATCAACTTCCATTATCACATGCGAGAACCCTCGAAGAGAAGCAAATGTGTTGAAGATTGCTTTATCACAGATTAAAATAAAATAAGATTGCAAACGCTCCACCATGCGGTTCCGAGTAGTACCTGTATAGTAAGTAGTAGTACTAGTAGTACTACTCGGAGTACTACTATAGTAAACTTTGCGCTTGGCTCTTCGCCTCTTCGGGAGGTCGAACAATGATCGTACTAGTACAGTGTATGCTTCTGGCAATCTGACACCGAATTAACTGTTGCACGTCCACCGCCTGAGCGAGGGAGAGCTTGCATTAGTCAAAAGTTTCTCCTTTGTCCTGCGAGCTACCGCGCGCAAGCTTCTCCTCGTTCTGCAAGTTGACGGGACACAATAAAGTAATGCTAGTCCATACTTCCGGTTAATATGGCTTAATTTGAAACGAGATAAATACACTGGCTGTCACTGTACATTTGTAAAAATTACGGTCAGTGGACTTCATAATACGCTCCTTGCGGGCAATATATACATTTTTCGGTGTTTATACGGTCACTAGCTCACCCTGGCTGAGTATGTGTGTGCATGAAAGTGTAGGTTGAGCACTTGAGCGTGACCGTGTATGTTCTGTCGTGTGCTCGGACATGCATGCATTAGGGCATCGTGCGCGTTTTTGCGTGATGTGTACATGTGACTCTTGCATGCATGCACGAGGTTGTAGTCCCTCACATTCACATGTGCATATGTCAATGCTTTGTCAAAACATTGCATGCAAGGTTTAATCATTCGTTGTTCACGCATGCATTCCTGGTATTAATACATTGGTAAAGACAATTTCTTGAGGAAAACGGGCCCATTAATTGAGTACAAAGGGGACCAATAAACCAGGACGGAGGGAGTACTAGTAGTGAACTGGAAGGAGGGAGTAGGTACGTAACAACGTGCAGTAACAAAATTACTCTATGTGCATCCTGTCTACGTGTCATGCAAGAAAATAGAGATAAGTACAAGTGAGACTCAGGAATGATCATACACATAGGGGGAGTACGTGCAGGGGCCACTCAGGAGCAGTCAACTCACACAGTAAGTTAGTCGAACAAAGCAACCATCATTTCACTCTTCAATGACACGTACGCAATATAAAAAGTTTGATATGGAGAGAAAAGGAAAACCGCTCCACTATATATACACTAGCAGGAGCCTAAGCTACAAGCCTGCTTGCTTGGGTTGCTCTCTTCACAAGCATAGAACGACGGTGGCCACACCGCTGGTCACAGATCCAGCCTAATCCTGCCGCCGGGGGAAGCGGATGATGTTCTGCGTAGACGCGGTCGACAGTGGCAAGGAAGAAAACCCACTGTCGATGTGTGCCGATCAGGGGTCCCCGCGGTATGGGCTGATGCCGCCTACCACCGCCCTTCTAGCTACACCCCGATGTCCCAGGTACAACTTCCTTTTGGAGCCGGCTTGCTCCACTGCCGCAGCTCCCCACGTAGCTCCATCTCCATGTGGATCTTTCTTTACTTCTATCGGCTTCTATTTGTGATGAGTTTATGTCTCATGAACTAGTGCCACTACTATTATTCTAATCACACTTATTCAATATCTTTGCCAATAGGGATGCTGAGCTCGATTTTAGTGGAACTACACAAAAGCATCGTATAATCTGAGGGTGCCAGGCTTCTTTCCTTCGACAGGTTCTACCTAGCCAGGAAATTAAATCATGTTTAGGGTTTAGGGTTTATGGCGTAGAGACCCCATCAGTAGTTTTTTTGTGCACACTCTCACAACTTTTGTCTTTAGTTGTGAAGTAAATATTGGCTATGATCTGTGAATCATTGAGATGCATCAGCATGCGTGTTAGTTTTCCTTTGTATCTGATGGAATGTTGTAACGGGGCAACCTTGGAGTCAGGATACATACATGAAACAAAATCTGAAAGCTTCGTACTCCCTCCGGTCCTTTTTTGTATGCGTATAAGGCTACTCATAGTGGGGAGTATCATATACTAGTATCATGCATAAATTACATAGGGGACTAATAAACCAGGACGGAGGTAGTATGTGATAGTGTATGGTGGGTCATGTGGTAAAATGTAGTAGTACTTTCTTGTAGCCCATTACTATACATGTTGACTATTACATTGGCCACTATGAAAAATACATTTTGCATCTATACAAGGCCACTAACAGTAATCGAGGCAATAGTACTTTCTTATATAAGGGAATGGAGGGAGTAGTACGTTTCTGTAGCCCATTACTATACATGTTGACTATTACATTGGCTATAGATGACATGGCAACATGTTAGCCATCAACCGGCTATCTTATTAACCATGCTTAAGGCATGCTTGCACACACACACACACACAGAGAGAAAGAGTCGCGTCACATGCATGCAAAACCAGAGAGAGAGAAAGAGAGCTGCATGCAGATTGATCAAGTGAGCCTGCATCCAGAGAGATGGAGAGAGGAGTAGTTGTTCGCAAGAATTGTGTACTTTGCATGCGCGTAACTACCCAGCATTTCCTCAAAAGCAAATCCGAGGGCAAAATAGTCTATACACTCCGGTGTATAGTAATTTTTTCTTGGCATGCGGGCTGTCCAATGAATATGGTGATAGTGGGAGGCGGGCCATGTAGTCACTGGGCTGCCGTGTTTCGTACTCCTCTGGTGTAAGAGTGGAGAAAGTTAGTTTTATCATCGAATAAATAAATAAATAAGAGTGCAGATGCTCTACCGCGGCAGTAGTAATAATGACCAATGAGCCGTCAAATCACATAGACCCGGTAGTTAGTTGGACGGAAGAAGCAAACCATCACTCTTCGTTGAATCCGCTTCTCCTTCATGTAGTACAGTATTCTTTTGGAAACCAACATTTTGTTTTGTTGGATCGCGCCATCAAGCAAAACCAATGTTTAAATCACATCTGTCGCGTTCGTGTCTCACCCTCCTCCACCCCACACGGTCGCTCAGCATGCCACTCACCGCAAACCGAGTATACGCAAACTTTCCCGCCTACTTGTCGATGGATCGCGCCATGGAGTACTAGCACTACTGGAAGAGATAGACGAGGAGGGGGAGGACAGCTAGCTATAGCACGAACTCCCAAGAACTTTTTTACATGCATGTTGCGGTCGGCCGTGGTGACGTTTGAACGCGGAGCAGTCGCGTGCACCGGGAAGCGGCGCGGGCGGCGCTCTCTCGGCCAGCGCGCCACTTCAATGCCGGCGCTAGTGAGAGGTCGCGTCCGCTCTGGCCGGGCATGAATGCGGCTGATACGTCCATTTTGCATCATGCTTACCTACTGTTATTTATAATGTTTTCATGCATAATAATGCTTTTTGGAGTAATTCTAATGCCTTTTCTCTCATAATATGCAAGGTTCACACAAAGAGGGAGAATTCCGGTAGCTTGAAATCTGGACCTGAAAAAGCTACGTCAGGCTACCTATTCTGCACAACTCCAAATGAGCTGAAACTTCACGAGGAAATTTTATGGAATAAATAAGAATTATTGGAGCAAATAACTACCAGAGGGGGCCCACCAGGTGGGCACAACCCACCTGGGCGCGCCAGGGAGCCCAGGCGCGCCCTGGTGGGTTGTGCCCTCCTCGGCCCACCTCCGGTGCCTATCTTCTGGTATATAAGTCATTTTGACCTCGAAAAAATAAGGAGAGGACTTTCGGGACGGAGCGCCGCCGTCTCAAGGCGGAACTTGGGCAGGAGCACTTTTGCCCTCCGGCGGAGCGATTCTGCCGGGGGAACTTCCCTCCCGGAAGGGGAAATCATCGTCATCATCATCACCAACAACTCTCCCATCTTGGGGAGGGCAATCCCTCCATCAACATCTTCAACAGCACCATCTCCTCTCAAACCCTAGTTCATCTCTTGTGTTCAATCTTTGTACCGGAACTATAGATTGGTACTTGTGGGTGACTAGTAGTGTTGATTACATCTTGTAGTTGATTACTATATGGTTTATTTGGTGGAAGATTATATGTTCAGATCCAATATGCTATTTAATACCCCTCTGATCTTGAGCATGATTATCATTTGTGAGTTGTTACTTTTGTTCTTGAGGTCACGGGAGAAATCTTGTTGCAAGTAATCATGTGAACTTGATATGTGTTCGATATTTTGATGGTATGTATGTTGTGATTCCCTTAGTGGTGTCATGTGAACGTCGACTACATGACACTTCACCATATTTGGGCCTAAGGGAATGCATTGTGGAGTAGTTATTAGATGATGGGTTGCTGATGACCCACAAGTATAGGGGATCAATTGTAGCTCTTTTCGATAAGTAAGAGTGTCGAACCCAATGAGGAGCAGAAGGAAATGACAAATGGTTTTCAGCAAGGTAATGTCTGCAAGTGCTAAAATTGTAAGTAACAGAGTAGTTTGATAGCAAGATAGTTTGTAACGAGCAAGTAAAGATAATAGTAACAAAAGTGCAGCAAGGTAGCCCAATCCTTTTGAGGCAAAGGACAGGCCAAAACGGTCTCTTATAGTAAGCAAAGCGTTCTTGAGGGTACACAGGAATTTCATCTAGCCACTTTCATCATGTTGATTCGATTTGTGTTTGCTACTTTGATAATTTGATATGTGGGTGGACCTGTGCTTAGGTGCTGTTCTTACTTGAACAAACCTCCTACTTATGATTAACCCCCTCGCAAGCGTCCGCAACTACGAGAAAAGTATTAAGAATAAATACTAACCATAGCATTAAACTTTTGGATCCAATCGTTCCCTTACGGAATAGCGCATAAACTAGGGTTTAAGCTTCTGTCACTCTCGCAACCCATCATCTAATAACTACTCCACAATGCATTCCCTTAGGCCCAAATATGGTGAAGTGTCATGTAGTCGATGTTCACATGTCACCACTACGGGAATCACAACATACATACTATCAAAATCGAACACATATCAAGTTCACATGATTACTTGCAACATGATTTCTCCCGTGACCTCAAGAACAAAAGTAACTACTCACAAGTGATAAACATGCTCAAGATCAGAGGGGTATTAAATAGCATATTGGATCAGAACATATAATCTTCCACCAAATAAACCATATAGTAATCAACTACAAGATGTAATCAACACTACTAGCCACCCACAAGCAACAATCTATAGTTCCGGTACCAAGATTGAACACAAGAGATGAACTAGGGTTTGAGAGGAGATGGTGTTGTTGAAGATGTTGATGGAGATTGCTCTCCCCAAGATGGGAGAGTTGTTGGTGATGATGATGACGATGATTTCCCACTTCGGGAGGGAAATTCCCCTGGCAGAATCGCTCCGCCGAAAGGCAAAAGTGCTCCTACCCAAGTTCCGCCTCGAGACGGTGGCACTCCGTCCCGAAAGTCCTCTCCTTATTTTTTCTAGGTCAAAATGACTTATATACCAGAAGATGGGCACCGGAGATGGGCCTGGGTGAGCACAACCTACCAGGGCGCGCCTGGGCTCCCTGGCGTGCCCAGGTGGGTTGTGCCCACCTGGTGGGCCCCCTCTGGTAGTTATTGGCTCCAATATTCCTCAAATATTCCATAAAAAATCTCCGTAAAGTTTCAGCTTGTTTGGAGTTGTGCAGAATAGGTGGCCTGATGTAGCTTTTCTAGGTCCAGATTTCCAGCTGCCGGAATTCTCCCTCTTTGTGTGCACCTTGCATATTATGAGAGAAAAGGCATTAGAATTACTCCAAAAAGCATTATTGTGCATAAAAACATCATAAATAACAGTAGGAAAATATGATGCAAAATGGACGTATCAACTCCCCCAAGCTTAGACCTCGCTTGTCCTCAAGCGAAAACCGAAATCGAAAAACATGTCCACATGCTTAGAGAGAGAGAGAGAGAGGTGTCGATAAAAACAAAATACGGACATAGAAGCATCATGTAGATTATTATGACAGCAACAAATTTAAACATAAGACTTTTATCATAGACTTCCCATGAATAAGTGACAATGCATCACACAATTGAAGTATAAAGCATAAACTCTATTAGAAACCAACAAACTATGTTCTCAGTCAACTTTGCAACTACAATTCATCATCTTTTTAGGAAGGGTCATGTATCGGAGCCTTTAGGAAAGTCCACATACTCAACCATCATATAGTCTTCTATGATTGCTAACACTCACCGCATACACATGAACAAAACGTTTCAATCGGACACATAGGAAGATGGGGGCTTATAGTTTCGCCTCCCAACGTATTCACCTCAAGGGTGATGTCAACAATAATAACTCATGCCACCCATATTCAACTGGACATATGTGCCTAGATCTTTCCTCACCACATGATGCTTGCCAAAGGAGAAAAATAAAAGGGAGTAGAGAGAAGAAACTTTTGACTCCTGCATAAAAGTAAATACATAAAAGTAAAAGATAGGCCCTTCGCAGAGGGAAGCAGAGGTTGCCATGCGCTTATTTGTTTGTATGCTCAACCCCTTAGTGCAAAAGAAAGTCACGTTGTATTGCCCCTTGTGATCGCAACATTTATTATGCAGTCTGTCGCTTTTATTCTTCACCATCACAAGTTCGTACAATGCTAAATTTTCTCTTACACTAAATGATCTGACACTTTTAGAAGCAATTTTCATTGCCTTATTGCACCGATGACAACTTACTTGAGGGATCTTGCTCAATCCCTAGGTAGGTATGGTGGACTCTTGAAAATAAGATTTGGGTTTAAGGGTTTTTGGATGCACAAGTAGTATCTCTACTTAGTGCGGAATTTTTGGCTAGCAAAGATAGGGGCAAGCACCACATGTTGAAGGATCTATGACAATATAACTTCTGTGTGAATATGAACAAACATAAATCATTACGTTGTCTTCCTTGTCCAACGTCAACAATTTTGGCATATAATATTTTGATGGGGGCTCACAATGACAAAAGATTTCTAGGATAGTGTATTTATATGTGAATCTTCTCTTCCCTTATTAATTCTTTCATGAGTTGCATCATTGACCAATCCTATGTTTGTCAATCTCTAATAAAAATTTCTACTCATACTTTTCCTTATGTGGTGTCATCACTTACCATAAGATTAGCATATGATCTTTTTAATTTATTTCCTTTCTTTTTATTGCTACATGAAAGTAAAGAAAGCAAAAACTCAAACTAAACTTATTATATATCTCGCACATGGTTACAAGGATAGATCACTAAGCAAACTCTCGAAAAGAAAGGACCGTTGTGAAAATTGTTACGATGTAACCTGTGTAAAGGCCTCCTTGGTGGAAGTTCTTCTTGCACTTCCAAGCTCGCTTGATTGTTTGATGATCTCATGGCTTGATGAGGGTTAGGACGAGTAGAGATACCAGCTAGTGTCCCTCTTTCGGAAGCCGGAGGGTGTACTCCAAAGGAATCCCCTTCATCTTCCTCCATGGTAACTTCCTAAACTTCCTCCCCCTCTAGCTCCTCCTGCATTAACCCTACATTGTCTTCTCCATTGTTCGAAGAGGGGAAAGACATGACGCCTGGCTTAACAGATCTGATAAAAAACAGCAAGAAAAGAGAACAGAAGATTTCTCTGCGATACGGGTGTCAATAGGTTCAGGGGGTATATAAAGATTTTTTATCTTGTGAAGCAAGCAAACTGTAGAAAAACGGAGTCCGGAAGGTGCCCCAGGTGGGCACAACCCACCTGGGCGCGTCTGGCAAGCCAGGCGCGCCCTGGTGTCTTGTGCCCACCAGGGTCACTTTCCCGGTAGTTTCTTATTTTCCTGATTTTCTAAATATTCCAAAACTGACAAAAAATATTTTTGCGGATTTTTCGGAGTCCGTTTACTTACCGAATTACATACCTCCTCCTTTTTCAAGATTCTGGAGTGTTCCGGAAGGACTCTTTTATGTCTTCTTCCGGTGTCAATGTTTGGATAATATTACTTTCAACATTAATGGGCGTACCTGAAATATAATGTTTTATTCATTGCCCATTGACAACCTTCGGGTTAGTACCTTCGGCATTATTTATTTTGATAGCTCCAGACCGATAAACCTCCTCGATAACATAGGGTCCTTCCCATTTGGAGAGGAGTTTTCCTGCAAAGAACCTGAAACAAGAGTTGTACAAAAGAACATATTCTCCGACTTTGAACTCATGCTTTTGGATTCTTTTATCATGCCATCTTTTAGCTTTTTCTTTAAACAATTTGGTATTTTCATAAGCTTGGGTTCTCCATTCATCTAATGAGCTAATATCAAATAACCTCTTTTCACCGGCAGGTTTGAAATCATAATTGAGTTCTTTGACTGCCCAATATGCTTTATGTTCTAACTCAAGAGGCAAATGACAAGCTTTTCCATAAACCATTTTATAAGGAGACATACCCATAGGATTTTTTGTTGGGGAACGTTGCATGGGAAACAAAAAATTTCCTACGCTCACCAAGACAATCTAAGATATGACCATCTATTAGAGGAGAGATTGGATCTACATACCCTTGTAGATCGCTAAGCAGAAGCGTTAAGAAACGCGGTTGATGTAGTCTAACGTCTTCGCGATCCAATCACGATCCGTCCCACGAACTCCCGATCAAGTGCCGAACGGACGGCACCTCCGAGTTTAGCACATGTGCGGCTCAGTGGTGTCCTCTCCTTCTTGATCCAGCAAGCGAGAGAGAGGAGGTAGATAAGATCTGAACCAACACGACGGCGTGGTAGTGGTGGTGGCAGCGGAACTCCGGCAGGGCTTCGCCAAGCGCGTACCGGTGAAACGTGGGAGGAGTTGGGAGAGGTAACGGGCAAGGGTCGAAGGTAGGCTGCCCCCAATGCCTCCCCACCTTTATATAGGCGTGGAAGGGGCTGGTGGCTTGCCCTTCAAGGCCCTAGGGGCGTTGGTCAAAGGGGGAGGAAGGAAATCCCTCCTTTCCTTCCCCACTGATCGCTATCCCCCCTTTTAGGGGTCCTGATCTTATCCCTTTGGGATATGATACTATTCCTTTTACGGGAGGATCTTGGTGCGCCTAGAAAAGGGTTGTAGGGACTTTCCCCACTACCCACGTTCATGTGGGTCCCCCCATGCAGGTGGGCCCCACTCTGGAACCTTCTAGAACCTTCCCGGTATAATACCGAAAAACCTCAAACTTTTTTCGGAACCCCGATAACAACTTTCCATATATGAATCTTTACCTTCGGACCATTCTGGAGCTCCTCGTGATGTCCCGGATCCCATCCAGGACTCCGAACAACCTTTGGACTTTCCACTATTAATATCTCAATACTACCCTAGCGCTACCGAGCGTTAAGTGTGCGACCCTACGGGTTCGAGAATCATGTAGACATGACCGAGACTCCTCTTCGGTCAATAACCAATAGCAGGACCTGGATGCCCATATTGATTCCTACATATTCCACGAAGATCTTTATCGGTCGAACCTCGATGTCAAGGATTCAGCTAATCCCGTATGCAGTTCCCTTTGTCTATCGGTATGTTACTTGCCCGAGATTCGATCGTCGGTATCTCCATACCTAGTTCAATCTCGTTACCGGCAAGTCTCTTTACTCGTTCCATAATACAAGATCCCGTGGCTAACTCATTAGTCACATTGCTTGCAAGCTCATTGTGATACTGTATTACTGAGTGGGCCCTGAGATACCTCTCCGTCATACGGAGTGACAAATCCCAGTCTTGATCCATGCCAACTCAACAGACACCCTCGGAGATACCTGTAGAGCACCTTTATAGTCACCCAGTTATGTTGCGACGTTTGGTACACACAAGGTACTCCTCTGGTGTCAGTGAGTTGCATGATCTCATGGTCATAGGAACATATACTTGACATGCAGAAAATGATAGCAATAAACTTGACACGATCATATGCTACGTTCATAGTTTGGGTCTTGTCCATCACATCATTCTCCTAATGATGTGATCCGGTTACCAAATGACAACTCATGTCCATGACTAGGAAACCATAGCCATATTTGGTCAATGAGCTAGTCCGGTAGAGGCTCACTAGGGACACGTTGTTGTCTATGTATCCACACATGTATTTGAGTTTCCGATCAATACAATTCTAGCATGGATAATAAACGATTATCATGAGCAAGGAAATATGATAATAACCAATTTAATATTGCCTCTAGGGCATATTTCCTACAGTCTCCCACTTGTACTAGAGTCAATAATCTAGTTCACATCGCCAGGTGATTAACACTCATAGTTCACATCGCCATGTGACTAACACCCAAAGAGTTTACTAGAGTCAATAATCAAGTTCACATCACCATGTGATTAACACTCAATGAGTTCTAGGGTTTGATCATATTATGCTTGTGAGAGAGGTTTTAGTCAACGGGTCTACAACATTCAGATCCGTGTGTACTTCGCAAATCTTTATGTCATACTGTAGATGCTGCTACCACGCTCCACTTGGATCTATTCCAAATGGCTGCTCCACTATACGTATCCGGTTTGCTACTCAGAGTCATCCAGATTGCTGTTAAAGCTTGCATCGACGTAACCCATTACGCCGAACTCTTTATCACCTCCATAACCGAGAAACATTTCCTTATTCCTCTAAGTATAATTTTGACCGATGTCCAGTGATCCACTCCTGGATCACTCTTGTACCCCCTTGCCAGACATGTGGCAAGGCACATATCAGGTGCGGTACACAGCATGGCATATCGTATAGAGCCTATGGCTAAGGCATAGGGGACGACCTTTGTCCTTTCTCTTTCTTCTGTCGTGGTTGAGCTTTGAGTCTTACTCAACTTCACACCTTACAACTTAGGCAATAACTCCTTCTTTGACTGATCCATTTTGAACTCCTTCAAAATCATGTCAAGGTATGTGCTCTGTGAAAGTCTTATTAGGCATCTTAATCTATTTCTGTAGATCTTGATGCCCAATATGTAAGCAGTTTTACCCAGGTCTTCCTTTGAAAAACACCTTTCAAACAACCCTTTATGCTTTCCAGAAATTCTACATCATTTCCGATCAACAATATGTCTTCCACATATACATATCAGAAATGTTGTAGTGCTCCCACTCACTTTCTTGTAAATACAAGTTTCTTGCAAACTTTGTATAAACCCACAAGCTTCGATCACCTCATCAAAGCGTATATTCCAACTCCGATATGTTTGCTCCAGTCCATAGAAGGATCGCTGGAGCTTGCATACCTTTTTAGCATCCTTAGGATCGACAAAACCTTCTGGTTGTATCACATACAACCTTTCCTCACGGAAACCGTTAAGGAAACTCTGTTTTGACATCCATCTGCCAGATTTCAAAATAAAAAATGCAGCAACTGCTAACATAATTTCAACAGAATTTAGCATCGCTATGAGTGAGAAAGTCTCATCATAGTCAACTCCTTGAACTTGTTGGAAACTTCCTTGCGACAAGTCAAGCTTCATAAATGGTGACATTGCCATCAGCGTCTGTCTTCTTTTTAAAGATCCATTTATTCTCAATGGCTTGCCGATCATCGGGCAAGTCCACCAAAGTCCATACTTTGTTCTCATACATGGATCCTATCTCGAATTTCATGGCTCCTAGCCATTTGTTGGAATCCGGGCCCACCATCGCTTCTCCATAGCTCGTAGGTTCACCGTTGTCCAACAACATGACCTTTAAGACAGGGTTACCACTCAGAAGTTGTATGCACCCTTGTCGACCTATGAGGTTCGATAGTAACTTGATCCGAAGCTTCATGATCATCATCATTAGCTTCCTATTCAACTGAAGTAGGTGCCACAGAAACATCTTTCTGTGTTGCGCTACTCTCTGGTTGAAGTAAAGGTTCAACAACCTCATCAGGTTCTATATTCCTCCCACTCAATTCTTTCGAGAGGAACTCTTTCTCGAGAAAGGACCCGTTCTTTGCGACAAATACTTTGCCCTCGGATCTGAGATAGAAGGTATACCCAACTATCTCTTTTGGGTATCCTATGAAGACGCATTTGTCCGCTTTGGGTTCGAGCTTTTTCGTCTGAAGCCTTTTGACATAAGCATCGCATCCCCAAACCTTAAGAAACGACAACTCACGTTTCTTGCCAAACCACATTTCATACGGTGTCGTCTCCACAGACTTAGATGGTGCCCTATTGAAAGTGAATGTAGATGTCTCTAATGCATAACCCCAAAACGATAGTGGCAGATCGGCAAGAGACATCATAGAACTCACCATATCCAATAAGGTACGATTAAGATGTTCGGACACACCATTACCATATGGTGTTCCAGGTGGCGTCAACTGTGAAACGATTCCACATTGTCTTAAGTGATTGCCAAACTCATAACTCAGATATTCTCCCCCTCGATCGGATCGTAGGAATTTAATCTTCTTGTTACGATGATTCTCAACTTCACTCTGAAATTGCTTGATCTTTTCAAAGGTTTCAGACTTATGCTTCATTAAGTAAATATACCCATATCTACTCATATCATCGGTGAAGGTGAGGAAATAACGATATCCACCACGCGCGTCAACACTCATCAGACCGCACGCATCAGCATGTATGATGTCCAACAAGTCACTTGCCCATTCCATTAATTTGGAAAATGGGGTTTTAGTCATCTTGCCAATGAGGCATGGTTCGCATGTGTCAAGTGATTCAAAATCAAATGACTCCAAAATTCCATCAACGTGGAGTTTCTTCATGCGCTTTACACCAATATGACCTAAGCAGTAGTGCCATAAGAAAGTGGTATTATCATTATCAACTCTACATCTTTTGGCCTCATGTGTATCACTACGACCGAGATTCAATAAACCATTCACATTGGGTGCATGACCACAGAAGGTATTATTCATGTAAACAGAATAACCATTATTCTTTAACTTAAATGAATAACCGTATTGCAATAAACATGATCTAACCATGTTCATGCTCAACGCAGACACTAAATAACATTTATCTAGGGTCAACACTAATCTCGAAGGTAGAGGGAGCGTGCGATGGTGATCACATCAACCTTGGAAACACTTGCAACACACATCGTCACCTCGCCCTTAGCTAGTCTCTGTTTATTCCACAGCTTTTGTTTCGAGTTACCAATGTTAGCAACTGAACCGGTATCTAATACCCAGGTGCTACTAGGAGTACTAGTAAGGTACACATCAACAGCACGTATATCAAATATACTTTTGTTGAAGTTGCCAGCCTTCTTATCTACCAAGTATTTGGGGTAGTTCCGCTACCAGCGACCGTTCCCCTTATAATAGAAGCACTTAGTCTCGGGTTTGGGTTCAACCTTGGGTTTCTTCACTGGAGCGGCAACTGGCTTGCCATTCATGAAGTTTCCCTTCTTGCCCTTGCCCTTCTTGAAACTAGTGGTCTTGTCAGCCATCAACACTTGATGCTCCTTCTTGATTTCTACCTTCGTGGCCTTAAGCACCACGAACAGCTCCGGGATCATCTCCATCCCTTGCATGCTATAGTTCATCACGAAGCTCTAGTAGCTTGGTGATAGTGTCTAGAGAACTCTGTCAATCACTATCTTATCCGGAAGATTAACTCCCACTTGATTCAAGCGATTGTAGCACCCAGACATTCTGAGCACATGCTCACTGGCTGAGCTATTCTCCTCCATCTTGTAGGCAAAGAACTTGTCAGAGGTCTCATACCTCTCAACACGGGCATGAGCTTGAAATACCAATTTCAACTCTTGGAACATCTCATATGTTCCATGGCGTTCAAAACGCCTTTGGAGCCCCGATTCTAAGCCGTAAAGCATGGCGCACTAAACTATCATGTAGTCATCAGAACGTGTTTGCCAGATGTTCACAACATCCACAGACGACGCTGGAGGGGTTGTCACACCGAGCGGTGCATCAAGGACATGAGCCTTCTGTGTAGCAGTGAGGACAATCCTCAGACTACGGCCCTAGTCCACATAATTGCTTACAATACCTTTCAAGTTAGTCTTTCTCTAGGAAAGTATTAAAGCAGGGAGCTACAGCATGAGCTATTGATCTACAACATAATTTGCAAAGACAATTTAGACTATGTTCATGATAATGAGTTCAATTAATCATATTACTTAAGAACTCCCACTCAAATCGACATCCCTCCGGTCGTCCGAGTGTAACATGATCCAAATTCACCAACCCAAGTCCGATCATCACGTGAGATGAGGTGGTTTCAAGGGTGAACATCTCCATGTTGATCATATCTACTATATGACTCATGTTCGACCTTTCGGTCTCTTGCGTTCCGAGGCCATGTCTGTACATGCTAGGCTCGTCAAGTTTAACCCAAGTGTTCCGCATGTGCAAAACTGGCTTGCACCCGTTGTATGTGAACGTAGAGTCTATCACACCCGATCATCACGTGGTGCCTCTAAACGACGAACTTTCGCAACGGTGCACATTTGAGGAGAACACAATTTTATCTTGAAATTTTAGTGAGGGATCACCTTATAATGCTACCGTCGTCCTAAGCAAAATAAGATGCATAAAAGGATTAACATCACATGCAAATCATAAGTGACATGATATGGCCATCAACTTGTGCTTTTGATCTCCATCTTCAAAGCACCGGCATAATCTCCACCGTCGCCGGCATGACACCATGATCTCCATCATCGTGTCGCCATTGGGGTTGTCACGCCAACCATGCTTCTACTACTATTGCTACCGCTTAGCGATAAAGTAAAGCATTACATAGCGCTTAATGATTGACACGCAGGTCATACAATAATTAAAGACAACCCTATGGCTCCTGCCGGTTGCCGTATGCATCGACATGCAAGTCGATATAAACTATTACAAACATGATCATCTCATACATCAAATATATTTCATCATGTCTTTGGCCATATCATATCACAACATACCCTGCAAAAACAAGTTAGACGTCCTCTAATTGTTGTTGCATGTTTTACGTGGCTGCTATGGGTATCTAGCAAGAACGATTCTTACCTATGCAAAGCCACAACGGTGATATGCAAGTTGCTATTTAACCTTCTACAAGGACCACCTTTGTCGAATCCGATTCAACTAAGGTGGGAGAGACAGACACCCGTCGGCCATCTTTATGAAATAAAGTCACATGTTTGTCGATGGAACCAGTCTCATGTACATGGACATGTAAAGTTGGTCTGAGCCGCTTCATCCCACAATACCGCCGAATCAAGAAAAGACCAAGGAAGGAAGCAATATGAATATCAACGCCCACAAACTCCTTTGTGTTCTACTCGTGATGTCATCTACGCATAGACCTAGCTCATGATGCCACTGTTGGGGAACGTTGCATGGGAAACAAAAAATTAGCTACGCTCACCAAGATCAATCTAGGAGATGACCATCTACGAGAGGATAGATTGCATCTACATACCCTTGTAGATCACTAAGCGGAAGCGTTAAGAAATGTGGTTGATGTAGTCGAACGTCTTCGCGATCCAATCATGATCCGTCCCGCGAATTCCCGATCAAGTGCCGAACGGATGGCACCTCCGAGTTTAGCACATGTGCGGCTCGGTGGCGTCCTCTCCTTCTTGATCCAGCAAGCGAGAGAGAGGAGGTAGATGAGATCTGAACCAACACGACGGCGGGGTGGCGGTGGTGGCAGCGGAACTCCGGCAGGGCTTCGCCAAGCGCGTACCGGTGAAACATGGGAGGAGTTGGGAGAGGTAACGGGCAAGGGTCGAAGGAAGGCTGCCCCCAATGCCTCCCCACCTTTATATAGGCGTGGAGGGGGCTGGTGGCTTGCCCTCCAAGGCCCTAGGGGCGTTTGTCAAAGGGGGAGGAAGGAAATCCCTCCTTTCCTTCCCCACCGATCGCTATCCCCCCTTTTTAGGGATCCTGATCTTATCCCTTTGGGATTTGATACTATTCCTTTTAAGGGAGGATCTTGGTGCACCTAGACCAGGGTTGTAGGGACTTTCCCCACTACCCACATTCATGTGGGTCCCCCCATGCAGGTGGGCCCCACTCCGGAACCTTCTAGAACCTTCCCGGTACAATACCGAAAAAACTCAAACTTTTTCCGGAACCCCGATAACAACTTTCCATATATTAATCTTTACCTCCGGAGCTCCTCGTGATGTCCCGGATCCCATCCGGGTCTCCGAACAACCTTCGGACTTTCCACTATTAATATCTCAATACTACACTAGCGCTACCGAGCGTTAAGCGAGCGACCCTACGGGTTCGAGAATCATGTAGACATGACCGAGACTCCTCTCCGGTAAATAACCAATAGCGGGACCTGGATGCCCATATTGATTCCTACATATTCCACGAAGATCTTTATCGGTCGAACCTCGATGTCAAGGATTCAGCTAATCCCATATGCAGTTCCCTTTGTCTATCGGTGTGTTACTTGCCCGAGATTCGATCGTCGGTATCTCCATACCTAGTTCAATCTCGTTACCGACAAGTCTCTTTACTCGTTCCATAATACAAGATCCCGTGGCTAACTCATTAGTCACATTGCTTGCAAGCTCATTGTGATACTGTATTACCGAGTGGGCCCTGAGATACCTCTCCGTCATATGGAGTGACAAATCCCAGTCATGATCCATGCCAACTCAACAGACACCCTCGGAGATACCTGTAGAGCACCTTTATAGTCACCCAGTTACGTTGCGACATTTGGTACACACAAGGTACTCCTCCGATGTCACTGAGTTGCATGATCTCATGGTCATAGGAACATATACTTGACATGCAGAAAACGATAGCAATAAACTTGACACGATCATATGCTACGTTCATTGTTTGGGTCTTGTCCATCACATCATTCTCCTAATGATGTGATCCGGTTACCAAATGACAACTCATGTCCATGACTAGGAAACCATAGCCATCTTTGGTCAATGAGCTAGTCCGGTAGAGGCTCACTAGGGACACGTTGTTGTCAATGTATCCACACATGTATTTGAGTTTCCAATCACTACAATTCTAGCATGGATAATAAATGATTATCTTGAACAAGGAAATATGATAATAACCAATTTATTATTGCCTCTAGGGCATATTTCCAATATTTTTATATGCTGTTCTATAAGCCCAAAGTGCATCATCTAATTTCTAAGACCAATTCTTCCGGGACCTATTAACAGTCTTTTGTAAAATTAATTTTATTTCTCTATTGCTAAGTTCAACTTGACCACTAGACTGAGGATGATAAGGTGATGCAATTCTATGGTTAACATCATACTTGGCAAGCATTTTATGGAAAGCACCATGAATAAAGTGTGAACCACCATCAGTCATTAAATATCTAGGGACTCCAAACCTTGGGAGAATAACTTCCTTAAGCATTTTAATAGAGGTGTTGTGATCAGCACTACTGGTTGGAATAGCTTCTACCAAGTTAGTAACATAATCAACAGCAACCAAAATATGTGTATACCCATTAGAGGAAGGAAAAGGTCCCATGTAATCAAATCCCCAAACATCAAATGGTTTAACAGCAAGTGAATAATTCATAGGCATTTCTTGACGCTTACCGATATTACCTATTCTTTGACATTCATCACAAGATAAGACGAACTTACGAGCATCCTTGAAGAGAGTAGGCTAATAAAATCCAGACTGCAATACCTTGTGAGCAGTTCTGTCTCCAGCATGATGCCCTCCATAAGCTTCAGAGTGACATTTCCGTAGGATTTGTACCTGTTCATGCTCAGGTACACAACGTCTAATAATACCATCTACTCCTTCTTTATAAAGATGTGGGTCATCCCAAAAGTAATGTCTTAAGTCATAGAAGATTTTTTTCATTTGTTGGTAAGTAAAGCTAGGTGGTAAATATTTAGCAACAATATAATTAGCATAATCAGCATACCAAGGAGTATTATTAGAAACATTTATTGCAGCTAACTGCTCATCAGGGAAGCTATCATCAATAGGTAGTGGGTCATCAAGCACATTTTCAAGCCTATACAAGTTATCAGCTACTGGGTTCTCAGCTCCTTTCCTATCAGTAATATGTAAATCAAATTCTTGTAGCAAAAGAACCCATCGAATAAGTCTAGATTTAGCATCTTTCTTTTCCATAAGATATTTAATAGCAGCATGATCAGTGTGAACAGTCACTTTAGAATCAACAATGTAAGATCTAAATTTATCACAAGCAAACACCACTGCTAAGAATTCTTTTTCAGTAGTAGCATAATTTCGTTGAGCACTGTCTAGAGTTTTACTAGCATAATGAATAACATTCAGTTTCTTATCAACTCTTTGTCCTAGAACAGCACCAACAACATAATCACTAGCATCACACATAATTTCAAAAGGCAAGTTCCAATCAGGTGGTTGAACAATAGGTGCAGAAATTAAGGCTTTCTTGAGTGTTTCGAAGGCTTCTAAACAATCATCATAAAAAACGAAAGGAACATCCTTTTGCAAAAGATTTGTAAGAGGCCTAGAAATTTTAGAAAAGTCTTTGATAAATCTCCTATAGAAACCAACATGACCTAGGAAACTATGAATACCTTTGATATCTTTAGGACATGGCATTTTCTCAATTGCATCAACCTTAGATTTGTCCACTTCAATACCTCTTTCAGAAATTTTATGTCCCAAAACAATACCTTCATTAACCATAAAGTGGCACTTCTCCCAATTCAAGACAAGATTTGTTTGCTCGCATCTCTGCAAAACTCGATCAAGAGTGCTTAAACAATCATCAAAAGACTTCCCATAAACAGAGAAGTCATCCATGAACACCTCAACAATCTTTTCACAAAAGTCAGAGAATATAGCAGTCATACATCTTTGAAAGGTAGCAGGTGCATTGCGTAAACCGAAAGGCATACGTCTATAAGCATAAGTTCCAAAGGGACAAGTGAAAGTGGTCTTTTCTTGATCAGGTTGAGAAACAGGTATTTGTGAAAAACCAGAATATCCATCAAGGAAGTAAAAGTGTGTGTGCTTAGCTAATCTTTCTAGCATTTGATCAATAAAAGGCAGAGGGTAATGATCTTTTCTAGTTGCTTTGTTTAATTTTCTAAAATCAATTACCATTCTATAGCCTGTAACAATTCTTTGTGCAATAATTTCATTCTTATCATTAGGAACAACAGTAATACCTCCTTTCTTAGGAACACAATGAACAGGACTTACCCATCTACTATCAGCTATAGGATAGATTATACCTGCTTCCAGAAGTTTTAATATCTTCGTTCTTACCACTTCTTTCATCTTCGGATTTAACCGACGTTGGTGATCAACAACGGGTTTAGCATCAGGTTCCATATTAATCTTGTGCTGACATAGAGTGGGACTAATGCCCTTTAAATCATCAAGAGTATATCCAATAGCAGCTCGGTGCTTCCTTAGAACTTTCAATAATCTTTCTTCTTCATGTTCTGAAAGGTTAGCACTAATAATAACAGGATATATCTTCTTTTCATCAAGATAAGCATATTTCAAAGTGTCTGGCAATTGTTTTAATTCAAACACAGGATCATCTTTAGGTGGAGGAGGACCTCCTAGAGTTTCAATAGGCAGATTGTGTTTAAGCAGAGGACGTTGTTCAAAGAAAATCTTATCTATTTCATTTCTTTCATGCATATGTAAATCATTTTCATGGTCTAGCAAATATTGTTCTAAAGGATCAGTAGGAGGCACAGCAATAGAAGCAAGACCAATTATTTCATCCTTACTAGTCAATTCTTTTTCATGAAGCTTTCTACTAAACTTGGAAAAATTAAACTCATGAGACTCATCATCAAAACTGACATTGACAGTTTGTTTCTTACAATCTATTTGAGCATTAACGGTGTTCAAGAAAGGTCTACCAAAGATAATAGGACAGAAGTCATCTTGTGGGGAACCAAGAACAAGAAAATCAGTAGGGTATTTTATTTTCCCACATAAGACTTCAACATCTCTAACAATCCCAATTTGTGAAATAGTATCTCTATTAGCAAGTTTAATAGTAACATATGTGTCTTCTATCTCCGCGGGTGCTATGCCATTCATAATTTCTTGATATAAGGTGTAAGGAATAGCACTTACGCTAGCACCTATGTCGCATAAACCATAATAATAGTGATCTCCTATTTTAACTGAGACAATGGGCATGCCAACAACGGGTCTATGATTATCTGTTTTATCGGGTTTGACAATTCTAGTAGCTTCATTACAGAAGTAAATAACATGCCCATCTATATCTTCTTCCAAGAGATCTTTAACCATAGCAACACTAGGCTTTACTTTAATTTGTTCATCAGGTTTAGGTGTTCTGATATAACTTTTGTTGACCACAGTCGATACTTTAGCATGTTCCTTTATCCTAACAGGGAAAGGTGGTTTCTCAATATAAGCAGTAGGAACAACTGGATCAACATTATAAAGTATAGTTTCCTCTTTGACTGATACCGGTTCTTTAATTTCTTCTTTAATAGGTGGGTGATATTTAAACCACTTCTCTTTAGGGAGATCAACATGAGTAGCAAATGATTCACAAAAGGAGGCTACTATCTCAGAGTCAAGTCCATATTTAGTGCTAAACTTTTGAAAAGCATCGGTATTCATAAAAGATTTAACACAATCATACTTAAGCTTAATACCCGACTCTTTACCTTCGTCGAGTTCCCAATCTTCAGAGTTCCGTTTAATTCTTTCCAAAAGATCTCACCGGAATTCAATAGTCTTCTTCATAAAAGAACCAGCACAAGAAATATCAAGCATGGATCGATCATTATGCGAAAGCCGAGCATAAAAATTCTGGATAATAATTTCTCTTAAGAGCTCATGATTGGGGCATGAATATAACATTGATCTAAGCCTCCCCCAAGCTAGAGCGATACTTTCTCCTTCACGAGGCCAAAAAATATATATGTAACACTACTGGAATCAGGATCTTTGCCGTCAGCCAGCTCTTTGCCGTCTGCTAGCTGACGGCAAAGAAGGTCTTTGCCATCAGCTTAAAGAAAGCTGACGGCAAAGAAAGAGCGGACGGCAAAGAGGGTGTTTGCCGTCAGCCTGCTCTTTGCCATCTGCTAGCTGACGGCATAGAAGCTTTGCCGTCTGCTAGCAGACGTCAAAGAGGGTGGGTGGCGGACTACCCAGAACGACCTAACGGCCACTTTCTTTGCCGTCTGCTAGCGGACGGCAAAGAAAGTGGCCATTTTAACGGCCGTTTCCCCCCGGCCCAACCCCACTAGGTAGGCTCCTTGCCGTCCGCTAGCAGACAGCAAAGAGCTGTGCCCTAAGTGAAATAGGGTCGGCGCCCGCGCCCCACCCCTCTCTCCCTCCCCTCTCTCTCTCTCCCGCCCTGCCGCCATGTCCCGCCGCCCCGGCGCCTCGCCGCCCCGCCCCGCGACCCCGACGGCGCCCCGCCCCCGCCGCCCCGGCGCCCCACCACCCGATCCAGTTCTGGATCGGGCCATGCCCTGACGCTGTTGGAACCGAAACCCTGAACCCTAGCTCTGTCCCTCGCGCTTGCTGCGCTCGAACGACAGAAGGAAGGAGGAAGGGAAGAAACACAGGGACATGGTAGTCTGCCGGCGCACATACGCCCGCCGCAACAACGACGATCTTTTTCCGCCAAGCACGAACTCGACACCACCGCACGGTGAGCGCACAAACACTCCCAGAGGCTACATCATCTCTCTCTGGCTCCTATACAACGCAGCATCGTGGCCACTTTTATACATAGAGACACGCACGGCCCGGCCGCCCAGATCGGCCACTAACCCATGCACTAACTACCTAGCTACATGCACGCTACTAACAACCTGGACGTGGCCGGCTTTGTAGGCTGCAGGAGACGCAGCGCCCACACACCACGCATGCAGGAACGGCCGCACAGAGACTTGGCCGGCTCGGAGACTACACTCACCACAGCCACGAACGCGGCCACGCACCGGTATCCGGACGCACATGATGATCACCACCGTTGCCTAGCTTACTCCTAACATTCTCGCCCTAAGCCACAACCTCGCCGTCGCCGGAGTTGTTGCAGCTCCCGTCATTATCGTCGTCGCGGCCGTGACCCAGCCTGCGGACCCGACCTGGCGCACCGACGCCGGTCGCACCGCCACGGACCTGACCTGGCGCACTGACACCGGCCGCACCATGCTCCGTCATGATCCCGACGACATACGCCGAGCTACTTCTCCGCCGGCGACACACGCCTGGTGTCCCTCAGCGACAAACGCCGAGCTCCTTTTCCGCCGGCGACACACGCCTGGCATTCAGGCGACATACGCCGTCGATGCCCTCACGCTCAGACGCGAGCCTTCTTGGACGCCGCTTCATGGCGTCGCACCGCGCCGCTACGGCCTCCGCCGCGGCGCAGCCCCTCCATGCCGCTGCGCTCGCCGCGGTCTCACCGCGCTCCACGGCCCCGAATCTTGAGGCTCTGAATACCAAATGTTGGAACCGAAACCCTAAACCCTAGGTCTCTCCCTCGCGCTTGCTGTGCTCGAACGACAGAAGGAAGGAGGAAGGGAAGAAACATAGGGACACGGTAGTTTGCCGGTGCACATACGCCCGCCGCAACAACGACGATCTTTTTCCGCCGAGCATGAACTCGACACCACCGCACGGTGAGCGCACATACACTCCCAGAGGCTACATCATCTCTCTCTGGCTCCTATACAACGCAACACCACGGCCACTTTTATACACAGAGACACGCACGGCCCGGCCGCCCAGATCGGCCACTAACCGATGCACTAACTACCTAGCTACATGCACGCTACTAACAACCTGGACGTGGCCGGCTTTGTAGGCTGCAGGAGACGCAGCGCCCACGCACCACGCATGCAGGAACTGCCGCACAGAGACTTGGCCGGCTCGGAGACTACACTCGCCACAGCCACGCACCGGTGTCCGGACGCGCATGCTGATCACCATAGTTGCCTGGCTTACTCCTAACAGATGCGCCTCGCCGCCATCCGCCGTCCCCGGTGCCCGTCCCCGGCGCCGCCCCGCCTTTTCACCGCCTCCTCCTCGCCTCGCCCGTCGCCTCCTCGCCCCTCCTTCGCCCCCGCGCGTCGCCGCCCGAGGCCTCTGCCTCGCCTCGCCGACGACGTCGCCGAACGCTGCCACCTCACCGCCCCCGCCCTCCTGGCGCCCGGCCCGCCCCGGCTCGCCGCCCCGCCGCCCGCCGCCTCCTCCACCACCGCCGGAGCCAAGGTGATTTTTTTTTGTTTTTTCTACTGTTATTTGTGTTTAGGTTTAGGTGTTATTAATAGGTTTAGGTTAGTGGTAGGATTAGGTTTGTGCTAGGTTTAGGTTTAGATAATTAGAAGAAGAAAAAAATTGAAAAAAATGAATAAGTAGAAGAAGAGGAAAAAGGAAAAAAGGAAGAGGGTCGCCGAGGGGATAGATGGTGGAGCCAGTGGGTCCCGCCAGTCCCGACGCCCATGCCGAGAATCCCCCGGTCAGAGTGCTGACCCGTCGACCGTGCGTCGCCATACCAGAGGGCGCTTGGGGACTAGCGGGTTAGGGGGTTCCTCGACGTCGATGGAACCCTAAATAGCAAGTATCGTCGGTGCGAGATACATGTGGCCGTCGGTGTCGAACACTACATCCACGTCCCACAAGTGACGCCGGCATCCGGTGTCCCGCAGCAATAGTTCTCGGGGTCGATGGCGGTCGAACACCTTTGCGAATTTGTCTTGCAGCCTCTGCGATGACGATTAAAAGCCAAGTGTTGTAACTTGAAACACCCAAACTGACTCAAGTCGGTTTGGTTGTTTGAAGTTTCAAAACTTGGCTTTAATCCTCATCGCATAGGCTGCCAGACAAATTCGCCAAGGTGTTCGACCGTCATCGGCCCCCAGAACTATTGCTGCGCGCGGGACACCGGGCGCCGGCATCACTTGTGGGATGTGGATCTAGTGTTCAACGCCGAGCACCACATGTATCTCGCACCGATGATACTTGCTATTTGGGGTTCCATCGACGCCGAGGAACCCCCTAACCCGCTCGTCCTGCGTTCGTGGGTGAGCACAAATGACATCTCCTCCTCCCCCCTTCATTTGCTCTGTTCCGGTCTTCGTGCCGATGAAACTTGCTAGCTATAGGTGTCTTCAATCATCAGTATGCGTGACCACTATGCGTCTCCCGTTTGAAAGGGTTACATCTATAAATATGCATGCATTTGCATATTTATAACCGTGATTCTTTTGAATTGTCCAACGTTATCCATGGACAACCCGAGTATGTGTAGATTGGGTTCGTTTTCATATGCTCTGCTCCGGATCCGATGCAGAATTTCGTCAGTGCCTCCCTGTTGTTCTCCGGGTACACATCCTCTCTGCTTATTGCTGAGACGTGTATCAGGAGAACAGCGAGGAGGTGCTGCCAAAATTTTGCGTCAGATCCGGAGCAGAAAATGGGAAAACGAACCCAATCTACACATACTCGTGTGGGATTAGGACCTATCTTTACCTATTAGCGTCTAGGTTGCATGGACGTAATAAAAGTGACAAACTCCATTAACTGATGAATATATACATGCTGATTTATATATATATTTCTTATGTGTCCAGTAGCTAGGCAAGATGAGTGATTGTGCGTGGATGTACACCGGTCACACTAGTCAGAAAGACATGACCATTGAATGGTTAACAAAAACCAAGGGGTTTCTGAGAGCCGCATTTGCAAATGGCCAGAGGACAACATGGTGCCCCTGTGCCGGGTGCAACAATTGGCACAAGAGGACAGAGGATGAAATGGGCAAACACCTGCAGAAGAGGGGTTTTACGCCAGATTATACGGTGTGGACATTTCATGGCGAGTCTGCCCAACGTGCCAGAGCTGAGGTGCTTCGTCGTCACACCGACGAGCATGGTACCGGGATGCAAGACATGGTGCAAGACTTTGATGATGCTCGGGACTCGGACGATGAGATGAAGGAATCTGCAAAGGCCTTCAATGAAATGTTGGAGTCTTCAAAACGTCCTCTCCACAAGCACACTGAGCTTTGTCAGCTGGATGCCATCTCACAAATAATGGCTCTGAAGGCTCAATTCAACTTGGACAGAGAATGCTACAACGCAATGATGACAGTATTTGGACGTTTTCTACCCAAAGGCCATGTACTACCTGCAAACCTGTACTAGTCAGACAAAATCCTTCGTGCTCTTAAGATGCCCTATGAGAAGATACATGCCTGTGAGAAAGAATGTGCCTTATTTAGGCTTCAGTATGCGGACTTGAACTATTGTCCCATTTGCAAGTCATCCAGGTATGTTGTGGTAGACAATGGTATGGGTGAGAAGACGCAGACCAAAATCCCCATTAATGTTCTTTGGTATATGCCAATCGTACCAAGACTTCAACGTCTTTTCATGGTCGAAGAAACGGCCAGACAGATGACATGGCATAAAATGGGCAAAAGAACCCAACTAGATGCAGATGGGAAGCTGATGATGGTGCACACATCGGACGGTGAAGCATGGAAGCGCTTCAATGCATTACATGATGACAAAGCGGCAGATCCGAGGCATCCTCGAGTCGGCATCGGCACGGATGGGTTCAGTGTGTTTGGTCTGACGGCAGCCCAATACAGTTGTTGGCCCGTATTTGTCTTTCCACTCAATCTCCCCCCGGACAGATTATGCAAAGAAAGAACATTTTCCTGACATTGATAATTCTAGGGCCCAACTATCCGGGGAAGAATATGAATGTGTACATGCAGCCACTGAAGGATGAATTGCAAGAAGCCTGGGATAATGGGTTCAAGACATATGACGCCTTTAGCAAACGGAACTTCATAATGCGTGTCTGGTACATGTACTCGATGCATGACTTGCCGGCGTATGCGCTATTCGTTGGCTGGTGTGTGCATGGAAGGTTCCCGTGCCCCACATGCAAGGGAGCTCTTGAGTTTCGTTGGCTTCAGGCCGGTCGCAAGTTTTCTTGCTTCGACATGCATACACAGTTCATGTATCCTCACCATAAGTTCAGGAAAGACAAGAAGAACTTCATCAAAGGTAGAGTTGTCAAAAACTCTGCACCACCTGCGTTGACAGGCCAGGAGACCCTGGATCAGTTAAACGCTCTTGAGCCAGATCCAGAGCATCCAGTGTATTTCAAGGGGTATAATTCGAAACACGCCTGGACTCACAAGACATGCTTGTGGGATCTGCCTTACTTCAAAGACCTCCTTTGCCCACACAACATCGACGTGATGCACACTGAGAAGAATATCGCCGAGGCACTTTTTGGTACATTGTTCGGCATAGATGGGAAGTCAAAGGATAATACTAAGGCTATAGTCGATCTGGAGGTGCTATGTGATAGACTGTTACAAAACATGAAAGAACCGAAAGGAAAGCAGAACTGGACAAAGCCAAAGGCATGGTTTAATCTTGGAAGGCCAGCTATGAGGGAAATTATCTTGTGGGTGCAACAGCAGTTGATGTTCCCTGATGGGTATGCAGCGAATCTAAAGAGGGGAGCGAGTCTTGATAAATTGAAGATATTTGGTCTCAAGAGTCATGATTGGCACATATGGATTAAGCGGGTAATGCCGGTGATGTTGCGTGGCTTCATCCCTTAGGATGAATGGCTAGTACTGGCAGAGCTGAGCTATTTCTTCCGTGCTCTTTGTGCGAAAGAACTATCGTCTGGCCTGCTAGAAGAAATGGAAGAGTTGGCGCCAGAGTTGATCTGCAAGTTAGAGAAGATCTTTCCGCCGGGCTTCTTTAATCCAATGCAGCACTTGATTTTGCATCTCCCAACCGAGGCAAGATTGGGGGGGCCGTGCAAAATCGTTGGTGCTACGCAACTGAGAGGATGCAGAAGACGCTACGAGCAAAATGTAAAAATAAACGTAGAATTGAAGCATCGATGGCTGAGGCATTCATTACTGAGGAGGCGGCAAACTTCGTGACAGCACACTACGAAGCCAAAAATCATCATTTGCATAATCCGAAGCCTCGGTACAATGCTGACGACCCTAAAAAGGGTGGATCCAACCTCAGCCTATTCAAAGGGGATCTCGCACCAGCCGGTGCTTCTAATTCCTTAACGTTGGATTTCGAAGAATGGCAGATCATTTCGTTGTATATCTTCACCAACCTAACAGAAGTGCGGCCGTACATCGAGTAAGTTCTCGGTACATTGTTTTGCAACTTCTAATTCATTTGAACTACTCTTATTCCCGGATAAATTTGATACAGTCGATACGTCGCCAAATTCTCATATGGAACGGTGATCCAAAAGGATTCCGTCGAAGAGTATGAGCTTCTGGGAAAGCATGGAGGCAGCTATCCCGGTTTCATCTCTTGGTTCAAACAAATGGTAATTTCCATTAGACCATTTCATTTCTTCGTCTAATTTATGGCTAATGCAACAATCCCTTTCGTATTAAACTTGTAGGCTAATTCAGAGTTTATGGACGCCGATTTGAGACAAGTCGCTAATGGTTTTGACTTTTAGGTCCGTTCATTTGACAAATACGACATCAATGGGTATCGCTTTCGTACCTATGGCAAAGAGCTATCTATGGCCGACTGAAAGTCTACAAATTGTTGTGTCTCTGCTATCGGCGAAGGAGATACCGAGTATTATGGAAGAGTTGATGCAATTTATGAACTTCAATTCTATGGTGCAAACCCACCAAATGTCGTAGTCTTCAAATGTTATTGGTTCCAGCCGAAGGAGACTAGAAGGACTCATGAACACTTAGGGCTAGTGGAAATCAAACAAAGCACCCATTTGGATGCTCCCCATGTCTATATTATGGCTCAACAGGCAACCCAAGTTTTCTATCTACCGTGGGCCTGCCAAAGTGATCCAAATCTCAATGGTTGGGATGTCGTTTATGAAGTGCCGCCACGTGTTAGACCACCTCCCCCCAATGAAGAGGATTATGAACCTCACATTAACCCAGACACATATGAAGGAGAATTCTTCCAAGAAACATGTCTTTCCAAAAAACGTTTCAAGAACCACTCTACTTCACCCCAGAACATTGAAGTAGACAGCGACAGTGAACCCGACTTCACCCCGGAGCCAGAACAAAAAGAGCCTGAACTAGAAGAGGTTACTGCTGCGGATGACCTGTCAATGCTTGACCGATTACGTAAAGGTGGCCTTCCACATTATGATGCATTTATTAATGATGATGATGAGCACGTCATTACCGATAGTGATGATGATGATGCATTTATTGATCCCGGAGCATTTATTGAACCCGACGATCCAGATTATTATTAGGTATTCAACTTTTTATGTTGTACTTGATTTATATAGTTACTTGTATGATTGTATTTTTTATATAGTTACTTGTATAATTTTCTTACTTTGTATGATTGTTTCTTATACATAGTGCCATGGTCTTGATGTCCGTCCCCATCGGCCCTCGCCCGCTTTATGATTCAGATGTGGTAAATTCTCTTTTATAACTATTTGTTGCATTTCGCATTTATGACAATTATGGCCATCAAGTTGACATAGAGATATTTGAATCTAAGAGGTATGTGAACCGGAATTTGAAACCGACCCTCTTGTCGAGAAGTTAAATTTAGTTGAAAAAGAAAATGAGTATTTGAAAGAAAAAATTAAAAGAATTGAAGAATAGAAGATGACATTGGAGTTGTATGTTGCCGATGTCGTCGATGATCACAAGATGAAGATGAATGCAATGCGCTTAAAGATGGATGCAATGCGCCTAAAGCTTAAGAAGATTAGAAAATATGCCATTGATAATGAGGCTTGGTATCATTATGCCGTAGGATCAATTGTTACCTTAGTTGCGATCTTCATCGCATTTGTTGTGATGAGGGTAAGTTTTCTCTAGTGTTTTGCTTAACAAATGCATACTTAGCTTATTTTCCTCCTAAATGGCATAATTACCTAAGTTAGATAAAAAATGAGCTATACTTACGTAAGTTGGCTCAAAAATGGCATGGTCACCTAGGTTACCACAAAAATGACCTATACTTACCTTATTTTTCTCCAAATTGACATAATAAGCTTAGTTGACCTATACTTTACCAAGGATAGCTATAAAATGACCTATACTTAGCATTTTTTCCTCCTAAATGACTTAATATGTTTAGTTAGCTAAAAAATGGCATAACTACCTAGGATAGCTCAATAATGACCTATTTACCTAGCTTAGCTCTAAAATGACCTACACTTAGCATTTTTACCTAGCTTAGCTAAAAAATGGCATTTTTACCTACCTTAGTTAAAAGAAGAAGAAGATAAAGAAGAGGAGAGGAGAAAAAGAAAGAGAAGAAAAATTCTTCTTCTTCTTCTTCTTCTTCTTCTTCTTCTAGCTAGTCTTCTTCTTCTAGTCTTCTTCTTCTTCTTCTTCTAACTTTCTTCTTTCCCAATTTGCAGATTTGCTTTCGATGAGGAAGCTTGCGTTGATGGAGTCTACTCTTCTCCTTGTGCTTCCTTTTTGTTTTGATTTTGTAGGATGAACAATGTGAAACTTGCTACCTATATATGTATGTATGGATGAAACCATTGTATGCTTGTTGTTGGATATGTTGGCTAGCTATATATGTTGCATATGGACTTTTGATTTGGTATGTACATGTGTTGGATGATCATATCCATATGGCAGGGATATGATTTGTTATGTATATGTGTTGTTATGCTTGTTGAAAGTATTTTCAAATGTGTATATATATATCTGTGAAATTGAATGAATTTAAGAAAAAACAGGGGCTGTACAGGCTCTTTGCCGTCTGCTGGCAGACGGCAAAGAGCTTTGCCATCAGCCAGCAGACGGCAAAGATGCCACGTGGCAGCTACCTGTGCAACCTGGGGTGCACTGGGTTGGCCTATTTGGCAGCTTTGCCATCTGCTGGCGGATGGCAAAGACCTTGGCATATTTGCCGTCTGCCAGCGGATGGTATAGCTAGCCACATGGCAGCTACCGGGGGGGGGTCTGGGCTGGCATATTTGTGCACTTTGTCGTCCGCTGGCGGACGGTAAAGATGCAAAGGTCTTTGCCGTCCGCCAGCAGACAGCAAAGCACGCCGTTAACCCCCAAACGGACCTAACCTGCCACGTGTGCTGTCCAGGCTATTTGTCTTCTGCTGGCGGACGGCAAAGACCATTTCATCTTTGCCGTCCGCCAATAGACGGCAAGGAGCCCTTTGCCGTAGTCTTTTCAGCCGGATGTGTTGCCATCTGCTGGCGGACGGCAAAGGCCTTTGCCGTCCGCCAGGCATGCCTTTGCCGTCAGCCATGGCAGACGACAAATCTCCTGATTCCTGTAGTGTAATTTCGATCACGATGAACCAGATGCATAGGATAATTTTTTTGGTGAAACTCCAATTTCAATCAATTCCAATTCCAAGATCCAATATCATCGCATAGCCTATACCATGCCAATGCTTTTCCCTTCAAAGATAAAGGGAAAACCTTCTTCTTAACTTCATCTCCGGGTAAACCTGCAAGCTTAAACAATCCACAAATTTGTTCCACATATATCAAGTGCATATCAGGATGTTCGGTTCCGTCTCCTGCATAAGGATTAGCTAGCAGTTGTTCTATCATACCCAGAGGAATTTCATATTCAATATTTTCAGTAGGTGCAGTAGGTTGAGGGGTGGCTAATTGTGGTTTCGGTCGAGGTGAAGATACCCCAAACAAACCCCTCAAAGGATTGTTTTCCATAGTAACAAGTGACAATAAATTTTAGCACATTATATAAATGTTTCCTTACCAAATTCCACTTACCAAAGGCGCTTCACTCCCCGGCAACGGCGCCAGAAAATAGCCTTGATGACCCACAAGTATAGGGGATCAATTGTCGCTCTTTTCAATAAGTAAGAGTGTCGAACCCAACGAGGAGCAGAAGAAAATGACAAATGGTTTTCAGCAAGGTAATGTCTGCAAGTGCTGAAATTGTAAGTAACACAGTAGTTTGATAGCAAGATAATTTGTAATGAGCAAACCTCCTACTTTGATAATTTGATATGTGGGTGGACCGGTGCTTAGGTGTTGTTCTTACTTGAACAAACCTCCTACTTATGATTAACCCCCTTGCAAGCATCCGCAACTATGAGAAAAGTATTAAGAATAAATTCTAACCATAGCATTAAACTTTTGGATCCAAATCAGTCCCTTACGGAATAGCGCATAAACTAGGGTTTAAGCTTCTGCCACTCTCACAACCAATCATCTAATAACTACTCCATAATGCATTCCCTTAGGCCCAAATATGGTGAAGTGTCATGTAGTCGACATTCACATGACACCACTAAGGGAATCACAACATATATACTATCAAAATATTGAACACATATCAAGTTCACATGATTACATGCAACATGATTTCTCCCGTGACCTCAAGAACAAAAGTAACTACTCACAAGTGATAAAAATGCCCAAGATCAGAGGGGTATTAAATAGCATATTGGATCTGAACATATAATCTTCCACCAAATAAACCATATAGTAATCAACTACAAGATGTAATCAACACTACTAGCCACCCACAAGCAACAATCTATAGTTCCGGTACCAAGATTGAACACAAGAGATGAACTAGGGTTCGAGAGGAGATGGTGCTGTTGAAGATGTTGCTGGAGATTGCTCTCCCCAAGATGGGAGAGTTGTTGGTGATGATGATGACGATGATTCCCCCCTCCGGGAGGGAAGTTCCCCCGGCAGAATCGCTTCGCCGAAGGGCAAAAGTGCTCCTGCCCAAGTTCCGCCTCGAGGCGGCGGCGCTCCGTCCCGAAAGTCCTCTCCTTATTTTTTCTAGGTCAAAATGACTTATATACCAGAAGATGGGCACCGGAGGTGGGCCTGGGTGAGCACAACCCACCAGGGCGCGCCTGGGCTCCCTGGCGCTCCCAGGTGGGTTGTGCCCAACTGGTGGGCCCCCTCTGGTACTTATTGGCTCCAATATTCCATAAAAAATCTCTGTAAAGTTTCAGCTTGTTTGGAGTTGTGCAGAATAGGTGGCTGACGTAGCTTTTCCAGGTCCAAATTTCCAGCTGCCGGAATTCTCCCTCTTTGTGTGCACCTTGCATATTATGAGAGAAAAGGCATTAGAATTACTCCAAAAAGCATTATTATGCATAGAAACATCATAAATAATAGTAGGAAAACGTGATGCAAAATGGACGTATCAGTTGCGAGAGTGACAGAAGATTAAACCCTAGTTTATGTGCTATTCCGTATGGGACTGATTTGGATCCAAAAGTTTAATGCTATGGTTAGAATTTATTCTTAATACTTTTCTCGTAGTTGCGGATGCTTGCGAGGGGGTTAATCATAAGTAGGAGGTTTGTTCAAGTAAGCACATCACCTAAGCACCAGTCCACCCACATATCAAATTATCAAAGTAGCGAACACAAATCGAACCAACATGATGAAAGTGACTAGATGAAATTCCCATGTACCCTCAAGAACGCTTTGCTTATCATAAGAGACCGTTTTGGCCTGTCCTTTGCCTCAAAAGGATTGGGCTACCTTGCTGCACTTTTGTTACTATTATCGTTACTTGCTCGTTACAAATTATCTTGCTATCAAACTACTTGTTACTTATAATTTCAGTGCTTGCAGAGAATACCTTGCTGAAAACCACTTGTCATTTCCTTCTGCTCCACGTTGGGTTTGACACTCTTACTTATCGAAAGGACTACGATTGATCCCCTATACTTGTGGGTCATCAAGGCTCTTTTCTGGCGCCGTTGCTGGGGAGTGAAGCGCTCTTGGTAAGTGGAAATTGGTAAGGAAAAATTATTACTATGTGCTGAAATTTATTGTCACTTGTTACTATGGAGAACAATACTTTGAGGGGTTTATTCGGGGTATCTTCACCTCGATCGGAACCACAATTAGTTGCCCCTCAACCCACTGCACCTACTGAAAATACTGAATATGAAATTCCTTTGGGTATGATAGAACAATTGCTATCTAATCCTTATGCAGGAGATGGAACCGAACATCCTGATATGCACTTGATATATGTGGAAGAAATTTGTGGATTATTTAAGCTTGTAGGTTTACCCGGAAATGAAGCTAAGCAGAAGGTTTTCCCTTTATCTTTGAAGGGAAAAAGCATTGGCATGGTATAGGCTATGCGATGATATTGGATCTTGGAATTGGAATCGATTGTAATTGGAGTTTCACCAAAAAAAATATCCTATGCATCTAGTTCATCGTGATCGGAATTATATATATATATATATATATATATATATATATATATATATATATATATATATATATATATATATATTGGCCTCGTGAAGGAGAAAGTATCGCTCTAGCTTGGGGGAGGCTTAAGTCAATGTTAGATTCTTGCCCCAACCATGAGCTGTCAAGAGAAATTATTATTCAGAATTTTTATGCTCGGCTTTCTCATAATGATCGATCCATGCTCGATACTTCTTGTACTGGTTCCTTTATGAAGAAGACTATTGAATTCCGGTGGGATCTTTTAGAAAGAATTAAACACAACTCTGAAGATTGGGAACTCGACGAAGGTAAATAGTCAGGTATTAAGCTTAAGTTTGACTGTGTTAAATCTTTTATGAATACGATGCTTTTCAAAAGTTAAGCACTAAATATGGACTTGACTCTGAGATAGTAGCCTCCTTTTGTGAATCTTTTGCTACTCATGTTGATCTCCCTAAGGAGAAGTGGTTTAAATATCACCCACCTATTAAAGAAGAAATTAAAGAACCGGTAATAGCTAAAGATAAAACTATTATTTATAATATTGATCCAGTTGTTCCTACTGCTTATATTGAAAACCCGCCTTTCCAGCTAAGCATGTTAGGATGAAGGAACATGCTGAAGTTTCAACTGTGGTCAATAAAAGTTATATTAGAACACCTAAACCAGCTGAACAAATCAAGGTAGAACCTAGTGTTGCTATGGTTTAGGATCTCTTGGTTGAAAATATAGATGGGCATGTTATTTACTTCTGTGATGAAGCTGCTAGAATTGCCAAACCCGATGAAAAAGATAAACATAGACCTGTTGTTGGCATGCCTGTTGTCTCAATTAAGATAGGAGATCACTGTTATCATGGTTTATGTGACATAGGTGCTAGCATGAGTGCTATCCCCTTTACCTTATATCAAGAAATTATGAATGACATAGCACCCGCTGAGATAGAAGACATAGATGTTACTATTAAACTTGCTAATAGAGACACCATCACACCACTTGGGATTGTTAGAGATGTTGAAGTCTTGTGTGGGAAAATAAAATACCCTACTGATTTTCTTGTTCTTGGTTCCTCACAAGATGACTTTTGTCCCATTATCTTTGGTAGACCTTTCTAGAACACCATTAATGCTAAAATAGATTGTGAGAAACAAACTGTCGATGTTAGTTTTGGTGATGAGTCTCATGAGTTTAATTTTTCCAAGTTTAGTAGAAAGCATCATAAGAAAGAACTGCCTAGTATGGATGAAATTATTGTTCTTGCTTCTATTGTTGTACCTCCTACTGATCCTTTAGAACAATATCTGCTAGACCATGAAAATGATTTACATATGCATGAAAGAAATGAAATAGATAAGATTTTCTTTGAACAACGTCCTCTGCTTAAACACAATTTGCCTATTGAAACTCTAGGAGGTCCTCCTCCACCTAAAGGTGATCCTGTGTTTGAATTAAAACAATTGCCAGACACTTTGAAATATGCTTATCTTGATGAGAAGAAGATATATGCTGTTATTATTAGTGCTAACCTTTCAGAACATGAAGAACAAAGATTATTGAAAGTTCTAAGGAAGCACCAAGCTGCTATTGGATATATTCTTGATGATCTTAAGGGCATCAGTTCCACTCTATGTCAGCACAAGATTAATATGGAACCTGATGCTAAACCCGTTGTTGATCACCAACGTCGGTTAAATCCGAAGATGAAAGAAGTGGTAAGAATGGAAATATTAAAACTTCTAGAAGCAGGTATAATCTATCCTATAGCTGATAGTAGATGGGAAAGTCATGTCCATTGTGTCCCTAAGAAAGGAGGTATTAATGTTGTTCCTAATGATAAGAATGAACTTATTCCACAAAGAATTGTTATAGGCTATAGAATGGTAATTGATTTTAGAAAATTAAACAAAGCAACTAGAAAAGATCATTACCCTCTGCCTTTTATTGATCAAATGCTAGAAAGATCATCTAAGCACACACATTTTTGCTTCCTTGATGGATATTCTGGTTTTTCACAAATACCTGTTTCTCAACCTGATCAAGAAAAGACCACTTTTACTTGTCCTGAACTTATGCTTATAGACATATGCCTTTTGGTTTATGCAATGCACCTGCTACCTTTCAAAGATGTATGACTGCTATATTCTCTGACTTTTGTGAAAAGATTGTTGAGGTTTTCATGGATGACTTTTCTGTTTATGGGAAGTCTTTTGATGATTTTTTAAGCAATCTTGATCGAGTTTTGCAGAGATGTGAGCAAACAAATCTTGTCTTGAATTAGGAGAAGTGCCACTTTATGGTTAATGAAGGTATTGTTTTGGGCCATAAAATTTCTGAAAGAGGTATTGAGGTGGACAAAGCTAAGGTTGATGCAATTGAGAAAATGCCATGTCCTAAAGATATCAAAGGTATTCGTAGTTTCCTTGGTCATGCTGGTTTCTATAGGAGATTTATCAAAGACTTTTCTAAAATTTCTAGGCCTCTTACAAATCTCTTGCAAAAGGATATTCCATTTATTTTTTATGATGATTGTTTAGAAGCCTTCGAAACACTCAAGAAAGCCTTAATTTCTGCACCTATTGTTCAACCACCTGATTGGAACTTGCCTTTTGAAATTATGTGTGATGCTAGTGATTATGCTGTTGGTGTTGTTCAAGGACAAAGAGTTGATAAGAAACTGAATGTTATTCACTACGCAAGTAAAACTCTAGACAGTGCACAAAGAAATTATGCTACTACTGAAAAAGAATTTCTAGCAATGGTGTTTGCTTGTGACAAATTTAGATCCTATATTGTACATTCAAAAGTAATTGTTCACACTGATCATGCTGCAATAATGTATCTTATGGAAAAGAAAGATGCCAAACCTGTAACACCCCATGTATTAAGCTACAGTAATCACCCTTTTGATTATGCCATGTCATCATGATCAGCAGTGCTTAAACATGAATTGGATAATATCTCTTTTCAATTTAAATTCAAAATGGAAATTCAAACTTAAGTGAAATGAAAAGTTGTTCAAATTGGAAAACAAAAATGTGCATCATGTTGCAAATATTCCCATAGCATTTATAAAAATGATTGCAACATTTATTGGAATTATAAAAGGACTAAAACAACAAGAAACAACAGCAAAATAGCACTATTTAATCCTTTTTCAATTAAATAAAATCCAAATAAAAAGATATGGACACCAAACCAATTTTTAGCAGTGATTAGTTTTGCACTGTTACTATTTGGACCAGTCTCATATTTTACAAAAGTTATTTGAAATAAAAACAAAAGACAAAACAAAAAACAAAGGAGAAAACAGAAAAGGAAATAAAGAAAAGAAAAAGGCCCACAGCACTGGGCCTAAGTGGCCACAGTGCCCGGCCCAGCCCGCGCAGCGCCGTCTCCCTCCTCCCGCACTGCTCATGCCGCACACTGTCGAGCACCTAGCGCGCGCGCAGCCAGCCCCCCCCCTCCGAGCGGTCGACAGCATGTCGCGCTCGCCGGGGAGGATAAAGAGCATCTCCCGCGCCCCCCTGGCTCTCCCTCACTCACTCTCTCTCGCTCTCCCTCCCCTCCCCTTCTCACCCGAGCGCCACCGCCGCCATGGCTCCGGCGTAGCCACGGCCATCGTGCCCCGTTCGCCTCCCTGACGTGTCCAACGTGCTCGCCGTCGTCCCCTCCTTCGACTACGCCGACGAACCGAAGACGAGGGCCACCGCAGCGCCTCCCCGAGCCTTCTTCCTCCTTGGATCGCCGCCGCACGCCGTCGCCGATTCCGGCGACCCCGAGCTACCCCGAGGCCACTGCCCTTTCCCTACGGCTCGCTGTGAGCACCTCGTCCACCTCCCCCTCTCCCCGCGCGCTCTCCATAGCCGTAACTGCCGCCCCCCTTCTCGCTCGAGCTCACCGCCGCGTAGCTCGTCGCTGACGCCATTCCGGCGACCTTTGGGCCTCATGCCCGTACCCATCTTGCTTGCCGTGCCACGCAGAGCATCCCCAGCTTATTGCCTCGCTCGTTTGCACGCTGCTGCCACCGTTGCGTTGACCGCCCGAGAGCTCCGCCGCCGATGTGCTCGCCGCCGTCGCTACACTGCGTCCCCGGCCGCGCCACCGCCACCAATGGATGCGCCGCACTGCGGCCGATCGAACGCGCGCAACCGCGCCGCAAATGGCCCCCTGTGCGCCGTTTCCAAGCTCACCGGAGCTGGCCGCCGCGCTCGGGCTCGCCGGAGTAGCTCCAGCGGCCGGCGCTGACCAGGCGCCCACGTGGCAGCCCCGGGCCCCACCGCTCAGCCACTGAACCTGGGCCCGGCTGGCCCCAGTTGACCGGGTCAGCCGCTGACTGGGCTGGCCCCGCCACTGACATGCGGGCCCTGCCAGTTTAAATAGTTTTAAAATTAAATAAATGTGTTAATTATAATTAATCAGCTAATTAGTCACTGACTACCTGGGCCCACTAGTCTAATTAGCTAATTAGTTTAACAATTAACTCTGTTTAGACTAATCAGAGGCTGACATGTGGGTCCCACTGGACCCACCTGTCAGGTTTGACTCTGGTCAGCCAGAGTTGACTACTGACGTCATTTTTTCCGTCAAGCTGACATCACCCTTATACTGTTTTGGATAATTCAAATTTAAATAAATATTTAAATTCTAGAAAATTCATAAGAACTTTAGAAAATCATATCTTTTAATCCGTAACTCCGATGAAAATAATTTATATATGAAAGTTGATCAGAAAAAATCCCATGAATTCGAATATGCCCTCCTTTCATCTGTTACATGCTCCTAGCATGATGAACATGGAACTTCCCTCTCCGGATCGTCTGTCCGATAAATCCAAAGACCCAGGAAATATCGTCAGATATTCTCCCGCTCCGTCTGATACATGTAGTACTACGTTAGGACACACCCGGCACTGCATATTGTCATGCCGTACATTGTGTTGCTCATGTTTGCTGTGTATTTATACTGTTTCCTCCCCCTCTTCTCTCTCGTTAGACCCCGACGCAGTTCCTCGAGACCGACGCAGCTCAGGAGCCCAACGACACCGTTGACAACCTTGCCTTTGCCAGAGCAACCAGGCAAGCACCCCCCCCCCTTGAGCATACCGATATCGCCTATTCTTTCTCTCTCATGCTTGCATTAGAATTGCTGCTGCTACTGCTTTACCTACTCTGATGCATAGCCTGTTTATTGTAACCTGTTGTTGAAACCTTACCTGCTTATCCTAAACTGTCTAGTATAGGCTGGGTAGAGACCTATCAGTGACCCCACTTATCCCGGCTGCCCCGCTGGATTATCAGAAGACCCGATCAATGGGATCAAAGACTAGGCCTCGGCACCGCAAATCACCCCCCTTAGTTGTAACGACACTACAGCGTTACTATCGAGTGTCGAGGGTGATACCTCGTGTAGCACTTCTGATGTTAACTCTGTAGAGTAGCTAATCGGTCGTGGTCATCGAGGGTTACTTGGAAAGGCGGGTCGACCCTGAGGGGTACCCGCATGTGAAGTGAAGACGGGTTGACCAGGATGGTGCCCGAGTGAGAATACGAGCCGTGGCCGGGCATTCTTGGCCCTTGCCGCAAGTCCTCGAGACGGGGCGACGGGGTCACATCGATCATGAGTCTCTGCTCGTTACCGCTGTAACACCCCCAGGGGTTAGCTACAGTAATCCCTTGCTAATGATGCCATGTCATCATGATCATCCTAAACAAATTGCATTTAGGAAATAATCCAACTCATATTCAAATTTAAAATACAAGTCAAATTAATATTTCTTCAAACTTCAGAACTAAAATGTTCATAATGTTGCAAATAATTGAGAGGCAATTATAAAATCAACAGTTACTAAATTAGTTACATGACTCAAGCATCCTAAAATAGAACCAAAACAGAAATGTTTAATCAATTTTTATTTAATGAAAATTCAAATGAGAGCGTATTCACTCCAAACCAATTTCTGGTGGTAGCTAATATTGCACTGTAATTTTGTGGCTGAGTCTCACATTTTAGAAAAGCCAAATTGGAGACAAAACATTTTGCAAAAGTGAGAAAAGAAAAGAGAAAACAGAAAAGAATAAAAGAAAAGGAAAAGGGCCGCACAGCTGGGCCTAAGTCAACCGAGGAGGCCCAGCCCAGCCCACTCCCCACCTCATCCCCTTCCTCCTGCTCACTCCTGCGCTGATGTCGCTTGCACAGCACCCGCGCGCGCCATGGCCCCCCCTCTCCTGCGCGACAGCGCGTCGCTGCGCCCATCCCTGGTGGATAAGAGCACCCCCAGTGCTCCCTCGACTAACCCTAGCTTGCTCATCCTCCTCCCTCGCGTCGTTCTCTTCTTCCCCGTGCAAGACCAAGCCGCCGTCGACATGCTTCACCTCGCCCGCGTGCTCACGGGACTCCCCTCTCCGTTCTGAGCTGTCCGGAAGCTCCGTCGCGGACGCCTTCTTCCTCCTCGCCACTGCATCGAGCACGGGGAGCACCACGACCGTCGCCCATGCCGTTCCCCTCCATCGGCATCCGCCTCGGCCGCCGCTCGATCCACCGTCCTCGCTGCGCCCCCGGCCTCCCCGAGCACGTCATCGAGCTCGCTGTGAGCTCCCGGTCCTCCCTAGCCTCTCCCCTTTCTTCCCCGAGCCCCGTTGGCTCGACTCCGTCGAGGCCGAGCCGTCGCCACCGCGGGAGCTCATTGTAGCCGTCGTTTTTTGTCCGCCTCAGCTCATGTCCATGGCATGGTTCGATGCAGCGCATCGCGCTGGTTCGATAGGAACTCGCGCCGCTCCATTCGGCTGCCGGAGCGCCGTTTCCGGCTATCGCCGCCGTTCCTGTAGCTCGCCACCGGCATACGCACTGTGCACGCGCGCGCGTTCTAAAACCAGTGGGATTGACCCACTAACTGGTGGGTCCCGCTGGCTTAATTAACCGCTAATGAATTGGTTAGGCTAATTTAACTACCCACTGACCCCACTGACAGTGGCCCCCACCCACTAACTAAACTAAATTAATCAACCCATTTAGTACTTGTGTCTATGACAGGTAGGCCCCACCTACACTATTTGCCACTGTAGCAGTCAGCCCAGTCAGCAGCTGACTGGGCTGTTGACTTTGACTCTGGCCACACATGTCAGCCTCTGGGGCTGGCCGTTGACTGGACCCTTGACCCAGTCAATAGGCCCACTGGTCAGCCACTGTGTGCACTCTATGTACACCGAGCTGGGTACCCGTAGCATTTTCCAATTTAATTTCGAATTTAATTAATTCCAGTAAATTCCAGAAAATCAATAAAATCTTTAGAAAATCATAGAAAATAATCCGTAGCTCAGATCGAAAAACTTTGTACATGAAAGTTGCTCAGAACAACGAGACGAATCCGAATACGTGGTCCGTTCGTCCATCACACGTACCTAACTATCCGAACATGGAACCGTTCCCCTCCGGTCATCTGTCTGACAAATGTCTGAAACCGAGAAAACATTCCCGGATGGATTCCCCCTTCCTCGGTAACGTGCAACCATACGTTAGGACACACCCGGCACTGCATATTGTCATGTCGTACATTGTGTTGCTCATGTTTGCTGTGTATTTATACTGTTTCCTCCCCCTCTTCTCTCTTGTTAGACCCCAACGCAGTTCCCGGTACCACCGCAGCTCCGGAGACCGAAGACACCATTGACGACCTTGCCCTTGCCGCCGAGCAACCAGGCAAGCACCCCCCCTTGAGCATACCAATATCGCTTATTCTTTCTCTCTCATGCTTCCATTAGAATTGCTGCTGCTACTGCTTTACCTATTCTGATGCATAGCCTGTTTATCGTAACCTTCTTTTGAAACCTTACCTGCTTATCCTAAACTGTCTAGTATAGGCTGGGTAGAGACCTATCAGTGACCCCACTTATCCCGGCTGCCCCGCTGGATTATCAGAAGACCCGATCAATGGGATCGAAGACCAGGCCCCGGCATCGCACATCACCCCCCTTAGTTGTAACGACACTGCAGCGTTACTATCGAGTGCCGAGGGTGATACCTCGTGTAGCACTTCTGATGTTAACTCTGTAGAGTAGCTAATCGGTCGTGGTCATCGAGGGTGATTCCTCCTTCACCAATTCCGATAACGACGCCGTCGTACAAACACCTCAAGTGTGAACCCAGCGAGGGTGATTCCTCCGAGTTCACCTTGACGGATACATCGTGTACGAATCCAACGAGGGTGATACCTCGGATCCCCTTGATGTTATGGACACACGGATACTTGGACTATAATATTGTTACTTGGAAAGGCGGGTCGACCCTGAGGGGTACCGCGTGTGATGTGAAGACGGGTTGACCTGGATGGTGCCCGAGTGATGAATACGAGGCGTGGCCGGGCATTCTTGGCCATTGCCGCAAGTCCTCGAGACGGGGCGACGGGGTCACATCGATCGTGAGTCTCTTCTTGTTACTGCACCCCCAAGGTACTAACGGTTTGGATATGTGATCTGAGTGGGCCTCTGGCCCGATAGCACTAACCATCACGCGGGAATAAATATGGGTACTCTGCATCGTATGCATCAGCCAAAAGCTTTGTCAGACGTCCAGTTCAGCATGGCGGCACGGACGGACCGGCGCCATCCTGTAGTGTTGGTGCCTGGCTTCACCGTGTGCGCAACGACCCGGAGTGCACAGGGCGATGGCCCAAGGCCTCTGAGTGCTTAGGATGTAGACCGGCGGGGACCTCTCTGCTGAGCTTTAGGTAGGGCTGCGGTGTGTCGTTTGGCCGAGGCCGGGCATGACCCGAAAAAGTGTGTCCGGCCAGAGTTAAGCGTGCGTGGTGGGTAAGTTGGTGCACCCCTGTAGGGAAGAACTAATCTATGCATAGCCGGATCCTCGATAACGGACTCTCGGAGTTGTATCCCGATCCATACAACTAGAATTGGATACTATGGCTTTGGGATTGCTTCTCGTAGGGAGTCGAGAAGGGATCTCTGGACGAGGTTGATGACTGTATGGCTATGGGATTACTTTCTCGCAGGGAGTCGAGAAAGGATCTCTGGCCGAGGTTGATACTTAATGATACTGCCACTTTAGGCTATACTAATCTACACTCTCCTAATGCTGCAAGACCGCTGAAGATGCTAGTCTTTGATAGGACTAGGCCTTCTCTCTATTCTGGAATTTCTGCATTCTAGTCCACATATGCAGCCTTCCTTTGATAATGTTGCATATGTAGTGTAGATCCTTGCTTGCTGAGTACTTCGGATGAGTACTCACGGTTGCTTTGCTTTCTTTTTCCCCCATATCCTTTCGACGCAACCAGATGACTGAGCCCCGATTACAACGGCCCCGCCGACTATCGCTACTGCTACCCCGAGGTTGGATACTTCTATGAGTTGGCCGAAGACCAGGAGTTGGTTCAGAGGGTCCCAGGCAGGAGGACTGCGCCTTTCGATCATAGTGTTTTCTTTTGCCCCACCTTCTTAAAGGCTTATCTCTGTTTCTGTTTCATATATGTACTCAGATATCTGATGCTTCCGCTGATGATTGTACACAAGCTTATGTATTCGAGCCCTCGAGGCCCCTGGCTTGTAATATAAAGCTTGTATGACTTGATTTATGTTTTAGAGTTGTGTTGTGATATCTTCCCGTGAGTCCTTAGGCTTGATCGTGTGCATTGCGTGTATGATTAGTGCACGATTGAGCCGGGGGTGTCACAACCGCACCCCCAAGGTACTAACAGTTTGGATATGTGATCTGAGTGGGCCTCTGGCCCGATAGCACTAACCATCACGCGGGAATAAATATGGGTACTCTGCATCGTATGCATCAGCCGAAAGCTTTGTCAGATGTCCAGTTCAGCATGGTGGCACGGACGGACCGGCGCCATCCTATAGTGTTGGTGCCTGGCTTCACCGTGTGCGCAACGACCCGGAGTGCACAGGGCGATGGCCCAAGACCTCTGAGTGCTTAGGATGTAGACCGGCGGGGACCTCTCTGCTGAGCTTTAGGTAGGGCTGCGTTGTGTCGTTGGGCATGACCCGGAAAAGTGTGCCCCGCCGGAGTTAAGCGAACGTGGTGGGTAAGTTGGTGCACCCCTGCAGGGAAGAACTAATCTATGCATAGACGGATCCTCGGTAACGGACACTCGGAGTTGTTTCCCGATCGATACAACTAGAATTGGATACTATGGCTCTGGGATTGCTTCTCACAGGGAGTCGAGAAGGGATCTCAGGACGAGGTTGATGACTGTATGGCTCTGGGATTGCTTTCTCGCAGGGAGTCGGGAAAGGATCTCTGGGTGAGGATGAGACTTAATGATACTACTACTTTATACGGTACTAATCTACACTCTTCTAATGCTACAAGACCTCTGAAGATGCTAGTCTTCGATAGGACTAGGCCTTCTCTCTATTCTGGCATTTCTGCAGCCCAGTCCACATATACAGCCTTCCTTTGATAATGTTGCATATGTAGCGTAGATCCTTGCTTGCTGAGTACTTCAGATGAGTACTCACGGTTGCTTTGCTTTCTTTTTCCCCCATATCCCTTTTGATGCAACCAGATGACGGAGCCCCGGTTACAGCGGCCCCGCCGACGATCGCTACTGATACCCCGAGGGTGGATACTACTACGAGCTTGCCGTCGACCAGGAGTAGGATCGGAGGGTCCCAGGCAGGAGGCCTACGCCTTTCGATCGTAGTGTTTTTCTTTTGCCTGGCCCTTTAAGGGCTTATCTGTGTTTTCTTTTATATCTGTACTCAGATATCTGATGCTTCCGCCGACGCTTGTATGCAAGCTTTTGTATTCGAGCCCTCGAGGCCCTTGGCTTGTAATATAAAGCTTGTATGACTTTATTTATGTCTTAGAGTTGTGTTGTGATATCTTTCCGTGAGTCCTTAGGCTTGATCGTGTGCATTTGCGTGTATGATTAGTGCACGATTGAGCCGGGGGCGTCACAAGTTGGTATCAAAGCCAGGTTTCGATCCTGGGACCTATGGGTTATGGGCCCACCACGCTTCCGCTACATTCGTTACTTGCTATGGTTCTTATGAGTACACTGTAATGTCATTTTGCTTAACAAATGCTCTAGCCACATTTTCCCGCCTGATGAATTATATCTTCATGGATTACCTCGACAAATTCATCGTGGTTTACTTGGATGATATTCTGGTCTATTCTAAGAATAAAGAAGAACATGCTAAACACCTCCGTCTTGTACTGGAAAGGCTCCGAGAACACCAGTTGTATGCCAAATACTCCAAATGTGAATTCTGGCTTTCTGAAGTAACCTACCTTGGTCATGTGATTTCCAAGGATGGAATTGCTGTTAACCTAGAACGAGTTCAGGCTATTCTTGATTGGACTCCACCGAAGAATGTCAAGCAAGTCAGAAGTTTTCTCGGCCTTGCAAGTTATTGCCGTCGTTTTTTTGAGAATTTTTCTAAGATTGCTAAGCCCCTGACTGATCTGCTTCACATGGGCGTTAAGTTTGAATGGACAGACAAATGTCAGGAAAGTTTTCAAACACTCAAAGACAAGCTGACATCTGCCCCAGTACTTGCTCCTCCAGATTCTCGCAAAGACTTTGTGATTTATTGTGACGCATCCCGTGAAGGATTAGGCTGTGTCCTAATGCAAGAGCGTAAAGTGATTGCCTATGGCTCTCGTCAGTTGCGCCCACATGAAGAGAATTATCCGGTGCATGATCTAAAACTAGCTGCTGTCATCTATGCACTGCAGTTGTGGCGACATTACCTTCTCGGTAATCGTTGCGAGATCTACACATATCATAAAAGTCTGAAGTACTTGTTCACTCAGCCATCTCTAAACCTCCGTCAGCAAAGATGGATGGAGGCCATTGCGGACTATGATTTGGGTATTTCCTATACCCCTGGCAAGGCTAACGTGATGGCTGATACCTTAAGCCGCAAGTCCTATTGCGACAACCTCATGGTTAGGCGAGCTCAACCTCGTCTTTTTGAAGAACTGTGCAAGCTGAATCTGCGTATTGTTCCACAGGGCTCTCTAAATAACCTTGTGATACAACCAGATCTTGAGAAAGCTGTTAAGAATGCGCAAGCTAAAGATGCTGAAATTGATTTGATGAAGAAAAATCTTCACCTTGAAAAGTACAGGGATTTCTCACTTTCTGAAGATGGGACCTTGTATTTCAGAGACCGCATTGTCGTACCTCGCTTCGAGCTTATGACTGACAAAGTCATGAAGGAGGCCCATGATACCCTGCTGTCTATTTATCCGGGTAGCACCAAGATGTATCGTGATCTCCGTCAAAGGTACTAGTGGTCTACAATGAAGCAGGATATTGCCCGATATGTTGCTGAATGTGATGTGTGCCGTCGCGTTAAAGCAGAACATCAGAAGCCTGCTGGAATTCTGCAACCGTTACCTATTCCTTTATGGAAATGGGATAAGGTTCAGATGGATTTCATTACAGGACTTCCCAGGTCACAGAAGGGTCACGATGTTATTCTTGTCGTCGTCGACCAACTCTCTAAAGTTGCACACTTTCTGCCTGTCAAGGAGACTATCACTGCTAGTCAGTTAGCAGAGTTGTATATCTCCAGAATTGTTTCACTCCACGGCATTCCGAAGGAGATCAATTCGGACCGTGGCGGCCTTTTCACTTCAAAGTTCTGGGAAAGTTTCCTAGAAGCTATGGGAACTCATATTACCTGGAGTTCAGCTTATCATCCCCAATCCCAAGGCCAAGTTGAGCGAGTCAATCAAGTGCTTGAAGACATGCTTCGGGCTTGTGTTATTTCTTTCGGCAAGAAGTGGGAAGAATATCTTCCATATGCCGAGTTCTCTTATAACAACAGCTATCAAGCCAGCTTGAAAATGGCCCCCTTCGAAGTACTATATGGACGTAAGTGTCGAACCCCTCTGAATTGGTCAGAAACTGGGGAACGACTGCTCATGGGTCCGGAAATTATCCAACACGCAGAAGAGCAAGTCTGTATTGTTCGAGAAAATCTCAAGGCGGCTCAGGACCGCCAGAAGAGCAACTACGATCGCAAACGATGGGTTTTGACTTATCAACCCGGTGATCAAGCTTATCTTCGTGTCACTCCTATGAAGGGCACTCACCGTTTTGGAATCAAGGGCAAGCTAGCTCCGCGCTACATTGGTCCTTTCCGCATTGTTGCTAGACGTGGTCAGGTGGCATATAAATTGGAGTTGCTGCCGCAATTCTCTCATATCCACGACGTCTTCCATGTGTCGCAACTTCGTCGTTGCTTCAAGGAATCTCCGCACCGTGCAGTGGATCACGAGATGCTCGAATTGCAAGATGATCTATCTTATAAGGAGCATCCGATCCGCATTCTCGATGAAGCTGAACGTCGGACCCGTCAGAAGGTTACCAAGTTCCTCAAAGTGTAGTGGTTAAATCATACTGAAGATGAAGCCACTTGGGAACACGAGGATAATCTTCGTGCGGAATACCCCGAACTTTTTCCTTCTACATCTTTATTCTCGAGACGAGAATTCTTGTTAGTGGAGGAGATTTGTAACACCCCATGTATTAAGCTACAGTAATCAACCTTTTGATTATGCCATGTCATCATGATCAGCAGTGCTTAAACATCAATTGGATCATATCTCTTTTCCATTTAAATTCAAAATGGAAATTCAAACTAAAGTGAAACTAAAAGTTGTTCAAATTGGAAAACAAAAATGTGCATCATGTTGCAAATATTCCCATAGCATTTATAAAAATGATTGCAACATTTATTGGAATTCTAAAAGGACTCAAACAACAAGAAACATCAGCAAAATAACACTATTTAATCCTTTTTCAATTAAATAAAATCCAAATAAAAAGATATAGACACCAAACCAATTTCTAGCAGTGACTAGTTTTGCACTGTTACTATTTGGACCAGTCTCAAATTTTACAAAAGTTATTTGAAATAAAAACAAAAGACAAAATAGAAAACAAAGGAGAAAACAGAAAAAGAAATAAAGAAAAGAAAAAGGCCCACAGCACTAGGCCTAAGTGGCCACAGTGCCCGGCCCAGCCCGCGCAGCGCCGTCTCCCTCCTCCCGCACTGCTCATGTCGCGCGCTGTCGAGCACCTGGCGCGCCCGTAGCCAGGTCCCCCCCTCCGAGCGGTCGACAGCGCGTCGCGCTCACCGGGGAGGATAAAGAGCATCTCCCGCGCCCCCTGGCTCTCGCTCGCTCACTCTCTCTCTCGCTCTCCCTCGCCTCCCCTTCTCACCCGAGCGCCACCGCCGCCATGGCTCCGGCGTACCCACGGCCACCGTGCCCCGTTCGCCTCCCCGACGTGTCCAACGTGCTCGCCATCGTCCCCTCCTTCGACTACGCCGACGAACCGAAGACGAGGGCCATCGCAGCGCCACCCCGAGCCTTCTTCCGCCTCGGATCGCCGCCGCACGCCGTCGCTGATTCCGGTGACCTCGAGCTACCCCGAGCCCACTGCCCTTTCCCTACGGCTCGCTGTGAGCACCTCGTCCACCTCCCCCTCTCCCCGCGCGCTCTCCGTAGCCGTAACTGCCGCCTCCCTTCTCGCTCGAGCTCACAGCCGCGCAGCTCGTCGCCGGCGCCGTTCCGGCGACCTTTGGGCCTCGTGCCCGTACCCATCTTGCTCGCCGTGCCACGCAGAGCATCCCCAGCTCATCGCCTCGCTCGTTTGCACGCTGCTTCCGCCGTTGCGTCGACCGCCCGAGGGCTCCGCCGTCGATGTGCTCACCGCCGTCGCTACACTGCGTCCCCGACCGCGCCACCGCCACCAACGGATGCGCCGCACTGTGGCCGATCCAACGCGCACAACCGCGTCACAAATGGCCCCCTGTGCGCCGTTTCCGAGCTCACCGGACCTCGCCGCCGCGCTCGGGCTCGCCGGAGTAGCTCCGGCGGCCGGCGCTGACCGGGCGCCCACGTGGCAGCCCCGGGCCCCACCGCTCAGCCACTGAACCTGGGCTCGGCTGGCCCCAGTTGACCGGGTCAGCCGCTGACTGGGCTGGCCCCGCTACTGACATGCGGGCCCCGCCAGTTTAAATAGTTTTAAAATTAAATAAATGTGTTAATTATAATTAATCAGCTAATTAGTCACTGACTACCTAGGCCCACTAGTCTAATTAGCTAATTAGTTTAAAAATTAACTCTGTTTAGACTAATCAGAGGCTAACATGTGGGTCCCACTGGACCCACCTGTCAGGTTTGACTCTGGTCAGCCAGAGTTGACTGCTGATGTCATTTTTTCTGTCATGCTGACATCACCCTTATACTGTTTTGGATAATTCGAATTTAAATAATTCCAGAAAATTAATAAAAACTTTAGAAAATCATATCTTTTAATCCCTAACTCCGATGAAAATAATTTATATATGAAAGTTGATCAAAAAAAATCCCACGAATCCGAATATGCCCTCCTTTCATCTGTCACATGCTCCTAGCATGATGAACATGGAACTCCCCTCTCCGGATCGTCTGTCCGATAAATCCAAAGACCCGGGAAATATCGTCAGATATTCTCCTGCTCTGTCTGACACGTGTAGTACTACGTTAGGACACACCCGGCACTGCATATTGGCATGCCGTACATTGTGTTGCTCATGTTTGCTGTGTATTTATACTGTTTCCTCCCCCTCTTCTCTCTCGTTAGACCCTGACGCAGTTCCCCGAGACGGACGCAGCTCAGGAGCCCGACGACACCGTTGACAACCTTGCCTTTGCCAGAGCAACCAGGCAAGCACCCCCCCTTGAGCATACCGATATCGCCTATTCTTTCTCTCTCATGCTTGCATTAGAATTGCTGCTGCTACTGCTTTACCTACTATGATGCATAGCCTGTTTATTGTAACCTGTTGTTGAAACCTTACCTGCTTATTCTAAACTGTCTAGTATAGGCTGGGTAGAGACCTATCAGTGACCCCACTTATCCCGACTGCCGCGCTGGATTATCAGAAGACCCGATCAATGGGATTGAAGACCAGGCCCCGGCACCGCACATCACCCCCCTTAGTTGTAACGGCACTGCAGCATTACTATCGAGTGCCGAGGGTGAAACCTTGTGTCGAATTCTGATGTTAACTCTGTAGAGTAGCTATTCGGTCGTGGTCATCAAGGGTGATTCCTCCTTCTCCACTTCCGATAACGACGCCGTCGTACAACACCTCAAGTGAGAACCCATCGAGGGTGATTCCTCCGAGTTCACCTTGACAGATACATCGAGTGGGCATCCAACGAGGGTGACACCTCGGATTCCCCTGATGCTATGGACACACGGATACTTGGACTATACTATTGTTACATGGAAAGGCGGGTCGACCCTGAGGGGTACCCGCGTGTGATGTGAAGACGGGTTAACCTGGATGGTGCCCGAGTGACAATACGAGGCGTGGCCAGGCATTCTTGGCCCTTGCCGCAAGTCCTCGAGACGGGGCGACGGGTTCACATCGATCGTGAGTCTTTGCTCGTTACCGCACCCCCAAGGTACTAACGGTTTGGATATGTGATCTGAGTGGGCCTCTGGCCCGATAGCACTAACCATCACGCGGGAATAAATATGGGTACTCTGCATCGTATGCATCAGCCGAAAGCTTTGTCAGACATCCAGTTCAGCATGGCGGCACGGACAGACCGGCGCCATCCTGTAGTGTTGGTGCCTGGCTTCACCGTGTGCGCAATGACCCAGAGTGCACAGGGCGATGGCCCAAGACCTCTGAGTGCTTAGGATGTAGACCGGCGGGGACCTCTCTGCTGAGCTTTAGGTAGGGCTGCGGTGTGTCATTTGGCCGAGGCCGGGCATGACCCGGAAAAGTGTGTCCGGCCGGAGTTAACAGAGCGTGGTGGGTAAGTTGGTGGACCCCTGCAGGGAAGAACTAATCTATGCATAGCTGGATCCTCGGTAACGGACACTCGGAGTTGTATCCCGATCGATACAACTAGAATTGGATACTATGGCTCTGGGATTGCTTCTCGCAGGGAGTCGAGAAGGGATCTTAGGACGAGGTTGATGACTGTATGGCTCTGGGATTGCTTTCTCGCAGGGAGTCGAGAAAGGATCTCTAGGTGAGGATGAGACTTAATGATACTACTACTTTATATGGTACTAATCTACACTCTTCTAATGCTGCAAGACCTCTGAAGATGCTAGTCTTCGATAGGACTAGACCTTCTCTCTATTCTGGCATTTCTGCAGCCCAGTCCACATATACAGCCTTCCTTTGATAATGTTGCATATGTAGTGTAGATCCTTGCTTGCTGAGTACTTCGGATGAGTACTCACTGTTGCTTTGCTTTCTTTTTCCCCCATATCCCTTTTGATGCAACCAGATGATGGAGCCCCGGTTACAGCGGCCCCGCCGACGATCGCTACTGATACCCTGAGGGTGGATACTACTACGAGCTTGCCGTCGACCAGGAGTAGGATCGGAGGGTCCCAGGCAGGAGGCCGACGCCTTTCGATCGTAGTGTTTTTCTTTTGCCCCGCCCTTTAAGGGCTTATCTGTGTTTTCTTTTATATCTGTACTCAGATATCTGATGCTTCCGCTGACGCTTGTATGCGAGCTTTTGTATTCGAGCCCTCGAGGCCCCTGGCTTGTAATATAAAGCTTGTATGACTTTATTTATGTCTTAGAGTTGTGTTGTGATATCTTCCCGTGAGTCCTTAGGCTTGATCGTGTGCATGTGCGTGTATGATTAGTGCATGATTGAGACAGGGGCGTCACAAAACCTAGGCTTATTCGATGGGTTCTTTTGCTATAAGAATTTGATTTGCATATCACTGATAGAAAAGGAGCGGAGAACCCCGTGGCTGATAACTTGTCTAGGCTTGGAAATATTATTGATGACCGACAACCTATTAATGATAGCTTTCCTGATGAGCAGTTAGCTGCAATAAATGTTTCTCATAACACTCCTTGGTATGATGACTATGCTAATTACATTGTTGCTAAATATTTACCACCTAGTTTCACATACCAACAAAAGAAAAAATTATTCTATGATTTAAGACATTACTTTTGGGATGACCCACGTCTTTATAAAGAAGGAGTAGATGGTATTATTAGACATTGTGTACCTGAGCATGAACAGGGACAAATCCTACGGAAATGTCACTCCGAAGCTTATGGAGGGCATCATGCGGGAGACAGAACTGCTCACAAGGTATTGCAATCTGGGTTTTATTGGCCTACTCTCTTCAAGGATGCTCGTAAGTTCGTCTTATCTTGTGATGAATGTCAAAGAATAGGTAATATCAGTAAGCGTCAAGAAATGCCTATGACCTTATCTTGTGGTGAAGGTCCCGGAAGAATTGGTCTAAGAAATTAGATGATGCACTTTGGGCTTATAGAACAGCATATAGAAATCCTATGGGTATGTCTCCCTATAAAATGGTTTATGGAAAAGCTTGTCATTTGCCTCTTGAATTAGAACATAAAGCTTATTGGGTAATTAAAGAACTCAACTATGATTTCAAACTTGCTGGTGAGAAGAGGTTATTTGATATTAGCTCATTATATGAATGGAGAACCCAAACTTATAAAAATGCCAAGTTATTTAAAGAAAAAGTTAAAAGATGGCATGATAAAAAAATCCAAAAGCGTGAGTTCAAAGTTGGAGAATATGTTCTTTTGTACAACTCTCGTTTCAGATTCTTTGTAGGAAAACTCCTCTCCAAATGGGAAGGACCCTATGTTATCGAGGAGGTTTATCGATCTGGAGCTATCAAAATAAATAATTCCGAAGGTACTAACCCGAAGGTTGTTAATGGGCAACGAATAGAACACTATATCTCAGGTACGCCCATTAATGTTGAAAGCAATACTATCCAAACTATGACACCAGAAGATTACATAAAAGAATCCTTCCGAAACACTCCAGAATCGTGAAAAAAGAGGAGGTACATGATACGGTAAGTAAACGAACTCCGAAAAATCCGCAGAAATATTTTTTGTCAGTTTTGGAACATATAAAAAATTAGGAAAATAAGAAGCTACCAGGAAGGTCACCCTGGTGGGCACAAGACACCAGGGCACGCCTGGCTTGCCAGGCGCGCCCAGGTGGGTTGTGCCCACCTCGGGTACCTTCCGGACTCCGTTTTTCTTCCGTTTGCTTGTTTCCCAAGATAAAAAATCTTTATATACCCCCCGAACCTATTGACCTCCGTATCGCGGAGAAATCTTCTGTTCTTTCTTGTTGTTTTCCTGATAGGTCTGAAATTATATCATCTCAAAATTCCGAGGAAGAGTGTCCAGTTTCTTTTTAGCCTTTAGATAAAAACATCTTCAAGGACACCTATCCCTACATATGGTTCACCGATGAGGAAGATGAAGATGAACCAGTCCCTCCTCGCTTCAAGCACGAAAGCATGGAGGCATTATGCAAGAGGATAATAAAGCTTGAGATGGAGAATGATGAGTTGAGGATAGATAACTTTATCCTCCGACATAAGCTGGAGGAGGAGAAAGACAAACCTTCTACTTCATCACCACCACCTCCTTCTTCATCACCAAAAGAAAATTGAGTATCGGGTATGGGCACTCCCCTTGGCTTGCGCCAAGCTTGGGGGAGGTGCCCTGGTATCATATCACCTCCACTATCTTTTGCCTTTATTTATCTTAGTTCGATCCATAGTTATCTTTTGCTTTAGATGAATAAAAATTTAGTTTGATCCTTTCTTTTTGAGAATTTGCTTAGTGATCTATCCTTGTAATCGTGTGCGAGATATATAATAAAGTTTAGTTTGAGTTTTGCTTTCTTTACTTTCATGTTTCAATAAAAAGAAAGGAAATAAATGAACAAGATCGTATGCTAATATTATGGTAGGTAATTATGACATCACATAAGGAAAAGTATAAGTAGAAAATTTTATTGGAGATTGACAAACATAGTATTGGTCAATGATGCAAATCATGAAAGAATTAATAAGGGAAGAGAAGATTCACATGCAAATACACTATCTTGGAAATCTTTTGTGATTGTGAGCCCCCATCAAAATATTATATGCCAAAATTATTGACGTTGGACAAGGAAGACAACGTAATGATTTATGTTTGTCCATATTCACATAGAAGTTATATTGTCATAGATCCTTCAACATGTGGTGTTTGGCCCCCATCTTTGCTAGCCAAAAATTCCGCACCAAGTAGAGATACTACTTGTGCATCCAAAAACCCTTAAACCCAAATCTTATTTTCAAGAGTCCACCATACCTACCTAAGGATTGAGTAAGATCCTTCAAGTAAGTTGTCATCGGTGCAATAAGGCAATAAAAATTGCTTCTAAAAGTGTTAGATCATTTAGTGTAAGAGAAAATTAAGCGTTGTACGAACTTGTGATGGCAAAGAATAAAAGCGACAGACTGCATAATAAAGGTTGCTATCATAAGGGGCAATATAACGTGACGTTCTTTTGCACTAAGGGATTGAGCATACAAACAAAAAACGCATGGCAACCTCTGCTTCCCTCTGCGAAGGGCCTATCTTTTACTTTTATGTATTTACTTTCATGCAATAGTCAAAGTTTTTCTCTCTATTCCTTTTTATTTTCCTCTTTTGGCAAGCATCATGTGGTGAGGAAAGATCTAGGCACATATATCCAGTTGGATATGGATAGCATGAGTTATTATTGTTGACATCACCCTTTAGGTGAATACGTTGGGAGGCAAAATTATAAGCCCCTATCTTTCTATGTGTCCGGTTGAAACATTTTTCTCATGTGTATGCGATGAGTGTTAGCAATCATAGAAGACTATATGATGGTTGAGTATGTGGACTTGCCAAAAATGCTCCGATACATGACCCTTCCTGAAAAGATGATGAATTGTAGTTGCAAAGTTGACTGAGAACATAGTTTGTTGGTTTTCAATAGAGTTTATGCTTTATACTTCGATGTTGTGATGAATCTATACCTACTAATAAAGCAAGTTGCGTTTCGCCAATTTTTTCATCCGTTCACCGTCGAAAATAATTTTTTCTACCCGAGGTGGTACTAAATTCTTATGTGTTTGTCCGCTAGAAAAAGAATTTCCGTACGTGGGCCACACAGCGAAACCAGCCCACTTATTTTTCTGCCCACGCAGCTAGGAAAATTCTATTTTCCGCACAGGGCGATGAATAGTTGGAGTTTCGCATAGGACAACCAATAATGGGCTGGCCCATTTTTGTTTTTTGTGTGTTTTACTTCTCTTTTTATTCTCCTTTCCCTATCTTTTTTTCCCTTTCAAGTTTATTTTTCTTGTAGAATTTATTTCGTAAATTAAAAATTCTCAAAAAACATTCAGCATTAAAAAAACAAAATTGGAAAATATTTAGAATTCCAAAATTTTGTGGCAATTTTGAAAAATATTCGGAACTTGCAAAAAGTTGCCCATTTAAAAATAACTTATTGTTTTTCAGAATTATTCGAGATTTGTAAAAAGAAAAAGACATTTCAAATTTTAAAATTCATCTTTTAGTTAAACTTTCAAATTTTAAAATAATGTTCGTGTATAAAAGATACACATTTTCTATTTCAACACATGTTCCCGTTTAAAAAATGTTCACAAATTCAAATAATATTCATATTTTTACAAAAAAGTTGGTGTTTTAAAAAAAATATGAATTTTAAAAGATGTTCCCTTTCATATTTTGTTCTTATGAATTTTCAGCACATGTTCCCGTTTTAAATAAATATTCACAAATTCAAATAATGTTCATGTTTTTATAAATAAAGTTGGGGTTTTAAGAAAATATTTGTGAATTTTAAAAGATGTTTCCTTTCATATTTTGTTCGCATTTTTTCAAAAATGTACATAATTTTTAAAAAACTGTTAATGAATTTTTTTCATGTTTCCTAGAATATTAAGAACCTTCATACCTTAAAATCCCCTCGATTGAAAGGAGGAGTAGATTGAATAACTCATGGGCCTTCTCTGGCGTAGGATGGCGTAACAAAACTCTTAAATGCCCTCGATCAATGAATGGAGAAATAGGGATTGATTCCTTCACTCGCGGCGAAACCGATAAGCTAAATATTACTTTTTCATGTGCACACAGGGTTTTGCTTGCACATATAATTATCACTGACTTAAATACATACAATTTTATCTCCTGTTGCAACGCACGGGCACATGTGCTAGTTGTTACTTATTCATGAGAAGTCTATGATAAAAGTTCTATGATAAAAGTTTTATGTTAAAGTTTGTTGTTGTTTTAATAATTTACATGATGCTTCTATGTCCGTATTTTGTTTTTATCGACACCTCTCTCTCTAAGCATGTGGACATGTTTTTCGATTTGGTTTTCGCTTGAGGACAAGCGAGGTCTAAGCTTGGGGGAGTTGATACGTCCATTTTGCATCATGTTTACCTACTGTTATTTATAATGTTTTCATGCATAATAATGCTTTTTGGAGTAATTCTAATGCCTTTTCTCTCATAATATGCAAGGTTCACACAAAGAGGGGGAATTCCGGCAGCTGAAAATCTGGACCTGAAAAAGCTACGTCAGGCTACCTATTCTGCACAACTCCAAATGAGCTGAAACTTCACGAGGAATTTTTATGGAATAAATAAGAATTATTGGAGCAAATAACTACCAGAGGGGGCCCACTAGGTGGGCACAACCCACCTGGGCGCGCCAGGGAGCCCAGGCGCGCCCTGGTGGGTTGTGCCCTCCTCGGCCCACCTTCGGTGCCCATCTTCGGGTATATAAGTCATTTTGACCTAGAAAAAATAAGGAGAGGACTTTTGGGATGGAGAGCCACCGTCTTGAGGCGGAACTTGGGCAGGAGCACTTTTGCCCTCCGGCAGAGCGATTCCGTCGGGGGAACTTCCCTCCCGGAGGGGGAAATCATCGTCATCATCATCACAAACAACTCTCCCATCTTGGGGAGAGCAATCTCCATCAACATCTTCAACAGCACCATCTCCTCTCAAACCCTAGTTCATCTCTTGTGTTCAATCTTTGTACCGGAACTATAGATTGGTACTTTGTGGGTGACTAGTAGTGTTGATTACATCTTGTAGTTGATTACTATATGGTTTATTTGGTGGAAGATTATGTGTTCAGATCCAATATGCTATTTAATACCCCTCTGATCTTGAGCATGATTATCATTTGTGAGTAGTTACTTTTGTTCCTGAGGTCACGGGAGAAATCTTGTTGCAAGTAATCATGTGAACTTGATATGTGTTCGATATTTTGATGGTATGTATGTTGTGATTCCCTTAGTGGTGTCATGTGAACGTCGACTACATGACACTTCACCATATTTGGGACTAAGGGAATGCATTGTGGAGTAGTTATTAGATGATGGGTTGCGAGAGTGGCAGAAGCTTAAACCCTAGTTTATGCGCTATTCCGTAAGGGATTGATTTGGATCCAAAAGTTTAATGCTATGGTTAGAATTTATTCTTAATACTTTTCTCGTAGTTGCGGATGCTTGCAAGGGGGTTAATCATAAGTAGGAGGTTTGTTCAAGTAAGAACAACACCTAAGCACCGGTCCACCCACATATCAAATTATCAAAGTAGCGAACACAAATTGAACCAATATGATGAAAGTGACTAGATGAAATTCCCGTGTACCCTCAAGAACGCTTTGCTTAACATAAGAGACCGTTTTGGCCTGTCCTTTGCCTCAAAACGATTGGGCTACCTTGCTGCACTTTTGTTACTATTATCGTTACTTGCTCGTTACAAATTATCTTGCTATCAAACTACTCGTTACTTATAATTTCAGTGCATGCAGAGAATACCTTGCTGAAAACCACTTGTCATTTCCTTCTGCTCCTCATTGGGTTCGACACTCTTACTTATCGAAAGGACTACGATTGATCCCCTATACTTGTGGGTCATCAGCGGCACTGACCGTTTCGGGCGGGAAGCCCACGCGGGTGATGAAGAGGGTTCGGTTTGGCCAGGGTGGTCAGGAGCAGGCGTGGCAGCGGTCCGGACGCCCGGAAACGAGAGATGCTGGATGTACGTAAATATTGCTGCGTAATTAATAACGTAAATAATGTGCCAGTTGGACAAATATGATTGGAGATGGAGATGGAGTTGAAAGTAAGAATTTTACGTAAACACGGATATGCATGTCTATGTGTGTGTGTGTGTGCACACACACATAGTGATGACTCTCGCGACTACTCGTACACATCATCGATGTCTCGTTCTCCCTACACACACACAAACTTAGTACCGCCTTATTTTGTTCCTAGGGTAGGAATATCATAGGAGTGGGAAATAGTATGAAGTGAGATAAATGGAGTACTACGTACAAGAAGAAATGTACACGCACTCACTCTGCCTCCGACATACCCGCGAGTACACGATGGAGCGCATTTGTACATGAAGAGGCATCTTACGTACGTAATAATTTGACCCTTTGATTTGTTCACTTAATAATGGAGGGTCAGGGACCACACGTGAGGGATACAAACTGTGACCTGGAAGCGGGGGCGTGTTATTGATCGAATTTTCTTTCTTGGTACGTTAAAAAAAGATTTGTCCGCCAGTTTTCGGTTCTTTTTTTCGGGAACACGCGTATTCTATTTGAAACCACTGCTATGGAGAGATTTTTTTTTACTCCATTGTATATATAGCCTCTTATTTGATAGGGTTTCTCGCGTCTCGCTCTCTCACCCTCTCCATATCTAAACAAGATGACAGTGTCCACTCTATCTCTCTCCTCACCGGTGGTCACAGATCCGGCCGGATCCCATCCGCTGCGGGAGGTGAGGAGGTCCAGCGTTGACGTTGTCGCCGTCGGCGATGGAGGAAGCCGATGCGCACTGTCCTCTCTGAGCCGGCGTCGGCGCGGACGAAGGTCCTCCGCACCCTTGTTCGCTGCCGTCGTGTGGCAGATCCCGCCCGCCCGCCTAAGCCACATCTTGCCCACCTGAGGTATAACTTCTTCTGGATTTCATGCTTCATTGTACTCTGCATACGGGTTTTCTTCTATACCACTACTCCCCAGCTCCCCATGTACAGTAGCTAGGGTTCTTCGGCTGGTCCAACATCACCTATTTTTTACTATTATAGAGGAAAGGCTACTCCAAAAGTTGTCATGGTTTATCACTTATGCATCGGTGGAGGTATACATGTTTTTTCGACAAAAAGTACATGGTGGTTGTGCGTTCATTGTCCATATGCTCCTATTGCTGCAGCTAATCTAAAACTATCACTGGTAAAATGAAGCAATGCCCATGTAAAGGCGTCGATAAATGCTTCTGTCCTGCTTTAGTTTTTTTTGGTATCCTGCTTTAGTTCCCATCAAGATAATCATGATGCTTCTTCTTTTTGGTGTACGTTTCATTAATTCTTATTCACAATTAAGATGCTGATGTTAATATTGTTCCACAACTAAAACAAAGTAACGACACTACTTAAATATCATTTTTTTATATTTTGTAAACAGGGATGCGTATCTCCATACTCGGGCATGTCTTCCTCAATTTTAGTGGAACTGCACAAAATTGGATGTCTTCCTCAATTTTAGTGGAACTACACAAAATTCGATGTCCACTGTTGCTCAGCCTCACTGTCCTCTGCCAAGTGGTTCTTCCTTTCTCGAGCTTGATTACCGAGAAGAAACAAACCACAGTGAGGATTATCAAACTTCATTGGTGCCTGACCCAAACTTGATGCCAAAATCGATGATGCATCACCACGATGACCTATCGATGCTCATGGTTGCGTCTCATGGTTGCATCGGCCGGTGAAGCTGATCGATGTTCAATGAAGAACGGGCTGTCTTCCATCAGTGCTCTTTGCTTGTTACCACAAACACGATATCCTTCATCAGTTTCAGCCTATTCAAAGGGGATCTCGCACCAGCCGGTGCTTCTAATTCCTTAACGTGGATTTCGAAGAAGGCAGATCATTCGTTGTATATTCTTCACCAACCTAACAGAAGTGGGCCGTACATCGAGTAAGTTCTCGTACATGTTTTGCAACTTCTAATTCATTGAACTACTCTTATTCCCGATAAATTGATACAGTCGATACGTCGCCAAATTCTAATAGGAACGGTGATCCAAAAGGATTCCGTCGAAGAGTAGTGAGCTTCTGGGGAAAGCATGGAGGCAGCTATCCGGTTTCATCTCTTGGTTCAAACAAATGGTAATTTCCATTAGACCATTTCATTCTTCGTCTAATTTATGGCTAAGCAACAATCCCTTTCGTATAAACTTGTAGGCTAATTCAGAGTTTATGGACGCCGATTTGAGACAAGTCGCTAATGGTTTTGACTTTTAGGTCGTTCATTTGACAAATACGACATCAATGGGTATCGCTTTCGTACCTATGGCAAAGAGCTATCTATGGCCGACTGAAAGTCTACAAATGTTGTTGTCTCTGCTATCGGCGAAGGAGGATACCGAGTATTATGGAAGAGTTGATGCAATTTATGAACATTCAATTCTATGGTGCAAAACCACCAAATGTCGTAGTCTTCAAATTGTTATGGTTCAGCCGAAGGAGACTAGAAGGATCATGAACCTTAGGGCTAGTGGAAATCAAACAAAGCACCCATTGGATGCTCCCCATGTCTATATTATGGTCTCACAGGCAACCCAAGTTTTTATCTACCGTGGGCCTGCCAAAGTGATCCAAATCTCAAGGGTTGGGATGGGTTATGAAGTGCCGCCAGTGTTAGACCACCTCCCCCCAATGAAGAGGATTATGAACCTCACATTACCCAGACACATATGAAGGAGAATTCTCAAGAAAACATGTCTTTCCAAAAAACGTTTCAAGAAACCACTCTACTCACCCCAGAACATTGAAGTAGACAGCGACAGTGAACCCGACTTCACCCCGGAGCCAGAACAAAAAGAGCCTGAACTAGAAGAGGTTACTGCTGCGGATGACCTGTCAATGCTTGACCGATTACGTAAAGGTGGCCTTCCACATTATGATGCATAAATGATGATGATGAGCACGTCATTACCGATAGTGATGATGATGATGCATTTATTGTCGGAGCATTTATTGAACCCGACGATCCAGATTATTATTAGGTTATTCAACTTTTTAGTTGTAATTGATTTATATAGTTACTTTATGATTGTATTTTTATATAGTTACTTGTATAATTTTCTACTTTGTATGATTGTTTCTTATACATGTGCCATGTCTGATGTCCGTCCCATGGCCCCGCCCGCTTTATGATTCAGATGTGGAAATTCTCTTTTATTAAACTATTGTGTGCATTTCGCATTTATGACAATTATGGCCATCAAGTTGACATAGAGATATTTGAATCTAAGAGGTATGTGAACCGGAATTTGAAACCGACCCTCTTGTCGAAGAGTTAAATTTAGTTGAAAAGAAAATGAGTATTTGAAAGAAAAATTAAAAGAATTGAAGAATAGAAGATGACATTGGAGTTGTATGTTGCCGATGTCGTCGATGATCACAAGATGAAGATGAATGCAATGCGCTTAAAGATGGATGCAATGCGCCTAAAGCTTAAGCAGATTAGAAAATATGCCATTGATAATGAGGCTTGGTATCATTATGGTAGGATCAATTGTTACCTTAGTTGCGATCTTCATCGCATTGTGTTGATGAGGGTAAGTTTTCTCTAGTGTTTTGCTTAACAAATGCATACTAGCTTATTTTCCTCCTAAATGGCATAATTACCTAAGTTAGATAAAAAATGAGCTATACTTACGTAAGTTGGCTCAAAAATGGCATGGTCACTAGGTTACCACAAAAATGACTATACTACCTTATTTTCTCCAAATTGACTAAATAAGCTTAGTTGACCTATACTTTACCAAGGATAGCTAAATGAACCTATACTTAGCATTTTTTCCTCCTAAATGACTTAATATGTTTAGTTAGCTAAAAAATGGCATAACTACCTAGGATAGCTCATAATGACCTATTTACCTAGCTTAGCTCTAAAATGACCTACACTTAGCTTTTTACCTAGCTTAGTAAAAAATGGCATTTTTACCTACCTTAGTTAAAAGAAGAAGAAGATAAAGAAGAGAGAGGAGAAAAAGAAAGAGAAGAAAAATTCTTCTCTTCTTCTTTCTTCTTTCTCTAGCTAGTCTTCTTCTTCTAGTCTTCTTCTTCTTCTCTTCTAACTTTCTTCTTCCCAATTTGCAAGTTTGCTTTCGATGAGGAGCTGCGTTGATGGAGTCTACTCTTCTCTTGTGCTTTCCTTTTTGTTTGATTTTGTAGGATGAACAATGTGAAACTTGCTACCTATATATGTATGTATGGATGAAACCATTGTATGCTTGTTGTGGATATGTTGGCTAGCTATATATGTTGCATATGGACTTTGATTTGGTATGTACATGTGTTGGATGTCATATCCATATGGCAGGGATATGATTTGTTATGTATATGTGTTGTTATGCTTGTTGAAAGATTTTTCAAATGTGTATATATATATGTGAAATTGAATGAATTAAGAAAAAACAGGGGCTGTTACAGGCTCTTTGCCGTCTGTGGCAGCGGCAAAGAGCTTTGCCAGCAGCCAGACGGCAAAGATGCCACGTGGCAGCTACCTGTGCAACCTGGGGTGACTGGGTTGGCTATTTGGAGCTTTGCCATTGCTGGCGGATGGCAAAGACCTTGGCATATTTACCGTCTGCCAGCGGATGGTTATAGCTAGGCACATGGCAGCTACCGGGGGGGGGGGTCTGGGCTGGCATATTGTGCACTTTGTCGTCCGCTGGCGGACGTAAAGATGCAAAGGTCTTTGCTCGCCAGCAGACAGCAAAGCACGCCGTTAACCCCCAAACGGACCTAACCTGCCACGTGTGCTGTCCAGGCTATTTGTCTTCTGCTGGCGGACGGCAAAGACCATTTCATCTTTGCCGTCCGCCAATAGACGGCAAGGAGCCCTTTGCCGTAGTCTTTTCAGCCGGATTGTGTTGCCATCTGCTGGCGGACGGCAAAAGGCTTTGCCGTCCGCCAGGCATGCCTTTGCCGTCAGCCATGGCAGACGACAAATCTCCTGATTCCTGTAGTGTAATTTCGATCAAGATGAACCAGATGCATAGGATATTTTTTTTGGTGAAACTCCAATTTCAATCAATCTCAATTCCAAGATCCAATATCATCGATAGCCTATACCATGCCAATGCTTTTCCCTTCAAAGATAAAGGGAAAACCTTCTTCTTAACTTCATCTCCGGGTAAACCTGCAAGCTTAAACAATCCACAAATTTGTCCAATATATCAAGTGCATTCAGGATGTTCGGTTCCGTCTCCTGCAAAGGATTAGCTAGCAGTTGTTCTATCATACCAGAGGATTCTATTCAATATTTTCAGTAGGTGCAGTAGGCTTGAGGGGTGGCTAATTTGGTTTCGGTCGAGGTGAAGATACCCCAAACAAACCCCTAAAGGATTGTTTTCCATAGTAACAAGTGACAAAATTTAGCACATTATTAAATGTTTCCTTACCAAATTCCACTTACCAAAGGCGCTTCACTCCCCGGCAACGGCGCCAGAAAATAGCCTTGATGACCCACAAGTATAGGGGATCAATTGTCGCTCTTTTCAATAGTAAGAGTGTCGCAACCCAACGAGGAGCAGAAGAAAATGACAAATGGTTTTCAGCAAGGTAATTCTTGCAAGTGCTGAAATTGTAAGTAACACAGTAGTTTGATAGCAAGATAATTTGTTAATGAGCAAACCTCCTACTTTGATATTTGAAATGTGGGTGGACCGGTGCTTAGGTGTTGTTCTTACTTGAACAAACCTCCTACTTATGATTAACCCCTTGCAAGCATCCGCAACTATGAGAAAAGTATAAGAATAAATTCTAACCATAGCAAACTTTTGGATCCAAATCAGTCTTACGGAATAGCGCATAAAACTAGGGTTTAGCTTCTGCCACTCTCACAACCATCATCTAATAACTACTCCAAATGCATTCCCTTAGGCCCAAATATGGTGAAGTGTCATGTAGTCGATTCACATGACACCACTAAGGGAATCACAACATAATACATCAAATATTGAACACATATCAAGTTCACATGATTACTGCAAAAGATTTCTCCCGTGACCTCAAGAACAAAAGTAACTACTCACAAGTGATAACATGCCAAGATCAGAGGGGTATTAAATAGCATATTGGATCTGAACAATAATCTTCCACCAAATAAAACATATAGTAATCAACTACAAGATGTAATCACACTAACTAGCCACCACAAGACACAATCTATAGTTCCGGTACAAGATTGAACACAAGAGATGAACTAGGGTTGAGAGGAGATGGTGCTGTTGAAGATGTTGTGGAGATTGCTCTCCCCAAGATGGGAGAGTTGTTTGTGTGATGATGATGACGATGATTCCCCCCGGGAGGGAAGTTCCCCGCGAGAATCGCTTGCGAGGGCAAAAGTGCTCCTGCCCAAGTTCCGCCTCGAGGCGGCGGCGCTCCTCCCGAAAGTCCTCTCCTTATTTTTTCTAGGTCCAAAGACTTATTACCAGAAGATGGGCACCGGAGGGTGGCCGGGGAGCACAACCACCAGGGCGCGCCTGGGCTCCCTGGCGCTCCCAGGTGGTTGTGCCCAACTAGTGGGCCCCCTCTGGTATTATTGGCTCCAATATTCCATTAAAAAAAATCTGTAAGTTTCAGCTTTGGAGTTGTGAGAAAAGGTGGCTGAACGTAGCTTTTTCAGGTCAATTCAGCTGCCGGAATTCCCCTCTTTGTGTGACCTTGCATATTATGAGAGAAAAGGCATTAGAATTACTCCAAAAAGCATTATTATGCAAAAACATCTATAAATAATAGGAGAAACTGATGCAAAATGGACGTATCAGTGCGAGAGTGACAGAAGATTTGGACGTTTTCTACCCAAAGGCCATGTACTACCTGCAAACCTGTACTAGTCAGACAAAATCCTTCGTGCTCTTAAGATGCCCTATGAGAAGATACATGCCTGTGAGAAAGAATGTGCCTTATTTAGGCTTCAGTATGCGGACTTGAACTATTGTCCCATTTGCAAGTCATCCAGGTATGTTGTGGTAGACAATGGTATGGGTGAGAAGACGCAGACCAAAATCCCCATTAATGTTCTTTGGTATATGCCAATCGTACCAAGACTTCAACGTCTTTTCATGGTCGAAGAAACGGCCAGACAGATGACATGGCATAAAATGGGCAAAAGAACCCAACTAGATGCAGATGGGAAGCTGATGATGGTGCACACATCGGACGGTGAAGCATGGAAGCGCTTCAATGCATTACATGATGACAAAGCGGCAGATCCGAGGCATCCTCGAGTCGGCATCGGCACGGATGGGTTCAGTGTGTTTGGTCTGACGGCAGCCCAATACAGTTGTTGGCCCGTATTTGTCTTTCCACTCAATCTCCCCCCGGACAGATTATGCAAAGAAAGAACATTTTCCTGACATTGATAATTCTAGGGCCCAACTATCCGGGGAAGAATATGAATGTGTACATGCAGCCACTGAAGGATGAATTGCAAGAAGCCTGGGATAATGGGTTCAAGACATATGACGCCTTTAGCAAACGGAACTTCATAATGCGTGTCTGGTACATGTACTCGATGCATGACTTGCCGGCGTATGCGCTATTCGTTGGCTGGTGTGTGCATGGAAGGTTCCCGTGCCCCACATGCAAGGGAGCTCTTGAGTTTCGTTGGCTTCAGGCCGGTCGCAAGTTTTCTTGCTTCGACATGCATACACAGTTCATGTATCCTCACCATAAGTTCAGGAAAGACAAGAAGAACTTCATCAAAGGTAGAGTTGTCAAAAACTCTGCACCACCTGCGTTGACAGGCCAGGAGACCCTGGATCAGTTAAACGCTCTTGAGCCAGATCCAGAGCATCCAGTGTATTTCAAGGGGTATAATTCGAAACACGCCTGGACTCACAAGACATGCTTGTGGGATCTGCCTTACTTCAAAGACCTCCTTTGCCCACACAACATCGACGTGATGCACACTGAGAAGAATATCGCCGAGGCACTTTTTGGTACATTGTTCGGCATAGATGGGAAGTCAAAGGATAATACTAAGGCTATAGTCGATCTGGAGGTGCTATGTGATAGACTGTTACAAAACATGAAAGAACCGAAAGGAAAGCAGAACTGGACAAAGCCAAAGGCATGGTTTAATCTTGGAAGGCCAGCTATGAGGGAAATTATCTTGTGGGTGCAACAGCAGTTGATGTTCCCTGATGGGTATGCAGCGAATCTAAAGAGGGGAGCAAGTCTTGATAAATTGAAGATATTTGGTCTCAAGAGTCATGATTGGCACATATGGATTAAGCGGGTAATGCCGGTGATGTTGCGTGGCTTCATCCCTTAGGATGAATGGCTAGTACTGGCAGAGCTGAGCTATTTCTTCCGTGTTCTTTGTGCGAAAGAACTATCGTCTGGCCTACTAGAAGAAATGGAAGAGTTGGCGCCAGAGTTGATCTGCAAGTTAGAGAAGATCTTTCCGCCGGGCTTCTTTAATCCAATGCAGCACTTGATTTTGCATCTCCCAACCGAGGCAAGATTGGGGGGGCCGTGCAAAATCGTTGGTGCTACGCAACTGAGAGGATGCAGAAGACGCTACGAGCAAAATGTAAAAATAAACGTAGAATTGAAGCATCGATGGCTGAGGCATTCATTACTGAGGAGGCGGCAAACTTCGTGACAGCACACTACGAAGCCAAAAATCATCATTTGCATAATCCGAAGCCTCGGTACAATGCTGACGACCCTAAAAAGGGTGGATCCAACCGCAAAATCTGCAAATTGGAAAGAAAAAGTTAGAAGAAGAAGAAGAAGAAACTAGAAGAAGAAGACTAGCTAGAAGAAGAAGAAGAAGAAAGAAGAAGAATATTTTTCTTCTCTTTCTTTTTCTCCTCTCCTCTTCTTTATCTTCTTCTTCTTTATCTAAGGTAGGTAAAAATGCCATTTTTTAGCTAAGCTAGGTAAAAATGCTAATGGTAGGTCATTTTAGAGCTAAGCTAGGTAAATAGGTCATTATTGAGTATCCTAGGTAGTTATGCCATTTTTTAGCTAACAACATATTAAGTCATTTAGGAGGAAAAAATGCTAAGTATAGGTCATTTTATAGCTATCCTTGGTAAAGTATAGGTCAATAAGCTTATTATGTCAATTTGGAGAAAAATAAGGTAAGTATAGGTCATTTTTGTGGTAACCTAGGTGACCATGCCATTTTGAGCCAACTTCCTAAGTATAGCTCATTTTTTATCTAACTTAGGTAATTATGCCATTAGGAGGAAAATAAGCTAAGTATGCATTTGTTAAGCAAAACACTAGAGAAAACTTACCCTCATCACAACAAATGCGATGAAGATCGCAACTAAGGTAACAATTGATCCTACGGCATAATGATACCAACCCATTATCATGCATATTTTCTAATCTGCTTAAGCTTTAGGCGCATTGCATCCATCTTTAAGCGCATTGCATTCATCTTCATCTTGTGATCATCGACGACATCGGCAACATACAACTCCAATGTCATCTTCTATTCTTCAATTCTTTTAATTTTTTCTTTCAAATACTCATTTTCTTTTTCAACTAAATTTAACTTCTCGACAAAGGGTCGGTTTCAATTCCGGTTCACATACCTCTTAGATTCAAATATCTCTATGTCAACTTGATGGCCTAATTGTCATAAATGCGAAATGCAACAAATAGTTTAAAAGAGAATTTACCACATC